>SJYX01020360.1:36205-82703 GCA_006410675.1 Oreotragus oreotragus
TTATAGATCACTGTACTTTGTTATAAATCACTGTGTCCTTGCTATGTAAAAATGTAACTTTATCACTATCTTAAGACTAAGTAGATCTTAAGGGGAACATTGGTGAAAGGATTTTCATTTGTTGGGCTGATGTTTGCTGTTAAATCTCCGTATTCTCTGTCCTTATAATGAATATAACTAGCATATAGGAGAAATAAGTATTAACCTTTAAGCATATAGGAGAAATAAGAATTAACCTTTAAGATTAATCATGTTAACCTTGGGTTAAATAAATTCCTTTCTTGATTGTAACTCACTACACCCTCACCCTATAGGAATGCAACTTTATTTGGAGGGTGGCGCCTGGTTTAAGAAAAAACACCCTTGGAAAAAATAAGTTTTTTGGTTATCAGAAAGAAAGGGTCATAAATGTCAGCGAGCCTTATGGCCAGAAGATGATGTAAAAACCCCTAAGACCTTTTTTATATGTAAAGCACCTGATTTTGATAAAGGTCAGGACTGCTGACCCCCACGTGACTCTGTATTCATCCCTATATGTAACAAAAGGTATATAAGAAAACCTGAAAAATAAATGGGATCAGTTCCTGGAAAGACTGACTCCCCCATGTCGTTCTTTCTTGCTCCCCGTTTTTCCGGCTGAATTCCCATCTGGAGCATGGATGCTATTCCATGTAAACCAAGTTATTCAGCCTCTTTTTCTCCACTAATATTTCCTACTACACTATCCATTTCTAATCTCTCTATCTGTAATTAATTATGTATTTTCCAAGGTCGCCGACGCCATCCCCACCTTCGAATTCCCTGGATCCACTGGGGCTGGACCCCGGCACTCCTCCATCCTGGGATTCTCCAGGCAAGAATACTGGAGTGGGTTGCCATTTCCTTCTCCAATGCATGAAAGTGAAAAGTGAAAGTGAAGTTGCTCAGTCGTGTCCGACTCTTTGCGACCCCATGGACTGCAGCCTACCGGGCTCCTGTGTCCATGGGAGTTTCCAGGCAAGAGTACTGGAGTGGGTTGCCATTGCCTTCTCCGGGGTAGTTCTCTAGAGACCTCTTAGAAGAGGAGATTCTCCTTGCCTTTAACTTCATTCCACTCCCTGGAGAGTCATGTTCCCTGGTTTTCAAGCAGCAATCTTGTGCCATGAAGAGGAGAGCCATGCTTTCAGGATCGCAGAGCAGCGACAAAAAAGTTTCTGACAAATTGGGGAACTGCAATCAGTTGTTGCAGTCGCTCAGTCGTGTCCGACTCTTTGTGACCCCATGAATTGGAGCACGCCAGGCTTCCCTTTCACTACTGTCTCCCAGTTTGCACAAGCTCACATCCAGTGATGCCACCCAACCGTCTCATCCTATCATTCCCTTCTCCTCCTGCCCTCGATCTTTCCCAGCATCAGGGTCTTTTCTAGTAAGTCAGCTCTTTGCATCAGGTGGCCAAAGTATTGGAGTTTCAGCTTCAGCTTTAGTCCTTCCAGTGAATATGCTGATTTCCTTTAGGAGGGACTGGTTTGATCTCTTTGCTGTCCAAGGGACTCTCAAGAGTAGTCTCAGCACCAAAGTTTGAAAGCATCAATTCTTCAGTGCTGGGACGTTATGGTCCGACTCTCACATCTTGTACGTGACTACTGGGAAAACCATAGCTTTGACTATACAGACCTTTGCTGGCAAAGTTATATCTCTGCTTTTTAATATACTGTCTAGGTTTCTCATAGCTTTTCTTCCAAGGAGCAAGTGTCTTGTTCTAAACAGACTAATTTTAGAGCTGTTTCACCTGAGAGAAACATCTATCACTTTAAACCACTGTTATTTGGGGATTTGCTGTGTTTTGCAGCTGAGCCTAATCCCAGCTAAAGAAAAGAATTTTTTTAAAAATTGGAGATGAGGCTATAGAGGAATGCTCCTTCCTTTGAGGTAAGAGGAAAAAGTTGATCATTGAAGCAGACAGGAGACTGTCAATGCAGGGAGAGAAGATTAATGCAGGGAGAGAAGATTAAAGCGGAGAGAAGAGGAGGGGATCTGAGAGAACATCAATCTATGTAAGATGGAGTAGGTAAGAAAGAACAGAAGACATGCTAAATTTGAAGAGATGGGATGGGGCAGAGGAAGGAAGGTGAAGCAACAAGGTGGATAATGGAGATCAAAGCAGCAGAAGACAAAAGCTTCAGTCATAGTAATCAGTAGTTCAGTTCAGTTCAGCTGCTCAGTCGTGTCCGACCCTGTGACCCCATGAATCACAGCACGCCAGGCCTCCCTGTCCATCACCAACTCCCGGAGCTCCCTCAGACTCATGTCCATCCAGCCGGTGATGCCATCCAGCCATCTCATCCTTTGTCGTCCCCTTCTCCTCCTGCCCCCAATCCCTCCCAGCATCAGAGTCTTTTCCAATGAGTCAACTCTTCGCATGAGGTGGCCAAAGTACTGGAGTTTCAGCTTCAGCATCAGTCCTTCCAAAAGAACACCCAGGACTGATCTCCTTTAGGATGCACTGGCTGGATCTCCTTGCAGTCCAAGGGACTCTCAAGAGTCTACTCCAATACCACAGCTCAAAAGCATCAATTCTTCAGTGCTCAGCTGTCTTCACAGTCCAATTCTCACATCCATACATGACCACTGGAAAAACCATAGCCTTGACTAGACGGACCTTTGTTGGCAAAGTAATGTCTCTGCTTTTCAATATGCTATCTAGGTTGGTCATAACTTTCCTTCCAAGGAGTAAGCGTCTTTTAATTTCATGGCTGCAGTCACCATCTGCAGTGCTTTTGGAGCCCCCCAAAATAAAGTCTGCCACTGTTTCCACTGTTTCCCCATCTATTTGCCATGAAGTGATGGGACCAGATGCCATGATCTTCGTTTTCTGAATGTTGAGCTTTAAGCCAACTTTTTCACTTTCCTCTTTCACTCTCATCAAGAGGCATTTAAGTTCTTAGTCAGTAGAGCACTTACTATATGCTGATACTAAGTGCTTTACATGCATTAACTCATTTAATGTATACTTATGTATAACATTTAATATATATGAGCACTTTAACATGAACAAATGCATGAAAATAGAAATTAAGATCACAGGAGTTGTGTAGAAAATTGGAAGAGTATTATTAATATAAAACCAGTGTGTACTATTCACTTACAAGCATGGCCCCTTTAAAATGAAACAATAACAAAATGCTCCCAAGTATTTGGAATCTAAAACATTCAAGAACAAAAATAAAATACTAAGATTAAAATGTTAGCACATATTAATAATATAAGAAGACTGGACTGGTCTGCTGATCAGAGGCAAAACTGTGAAGTATTCTATTTGAACTGAACAGGTTTGCCATGTTTCCCCATCTCTGCCTTCTTTACCTGCTCTCTTCTTTACCCAAAGTGGATTTTGGGAAGATACAGTAAATATAAAAACACAGTAATTATTACTCAGGCCTAAGGGAAACTCCCCCATAATATTTTGCTAACTAAAAATATTAAATTATAGGGTTGAATCTCTTGTAGGAATTTTAACCAAAAGATGAGAGTTCAGTTCAGTTCAGTCACTCAGTCGTGTCCGACTCTTTGCAACCCCATGGACTGCAGCACTCCAGAACTCCCTGTCCATTACCAACTCCCAGAGTTTACCCACACTCATGTCCATTGAGTCGGTGATGCCATCCAACCATCTCATCCTCTGTTTTCCCTTCTCCTGCCCTCAATCTTTCCCTGCATCAGGGTCTTTTCAAATGAGAATTTTAGTGCATATGCCTAAAAATACATACTATTCATGGTCACTTTACATTACNACTCCCAGAGTTTACCCACACTCATGTCCATTGAGTCGGTGATGCCATCCAACCATCTCATCCTCTGTTTTCCCTTCTCCTGCCCTCAATCTTTCCCTGCATCAGGGTCTTTTCAAATGAGAATTTTAGTGCATATGCCTAAAAATACATACTATTCATGGTCACTTTACATTACTACATACAAAATATTACTTTTAAATTAAGTTTGACTGGTAAGATGGTCTCCATTGATCCTATCCTCTGGTCTTCATACCCTTGAGTATGGGCTAGACCTAGTTTCTTATAATGAAAAGAATGTAACAAAAGTGATGGGTGTCACTTTCAAGATGAGATTACAAAAAAGGCTGGCTTCTCTCTTGTACTTTCTCACTCATTCATTCTGTGGGAAGCTAGTAATTGCTTGCTATGAGCTGCCCTATAGAGACGGCCATGTGGCAAGAAAGTGAGGAAGGCCCCTGGCTTATAGCCAGAAAGGAAACTGAGTCCAGTCAACAACCTCATGAGCAAGCTTGGAAGGAGACCAACCTCAATCAAGCACACAGAGGAGACTGGAGTCCCAGATGACCATGACTGCAACATTTTGAGACGCCTTGAGCTATCCAGGTACAGCAATAGATAATACAGTCAATACTAATTCTGTCTGTTCTAAAACTTGCATATAATGGAAATAATGTACTTTCATGTCCAGCTTCTTTCACTCAGCCTATTTCCAAGACTAATCCATATTACTGTGTATGAAAGGGAAAGGGAAGTTGCTTAGTTGTGTCTACCCCATGGACTGTAGCTTACCAGGCTCCTCCGTCCATGGGATTTTCCAGGCAAGAATACTGGAGTGGGTTGCCATTTCCTTCTCCAGGGGATCTTCCTGACACAGGGATCGAACCTGGGTCTCCTGCATTGTAGGTAGACACTTTACCGTCTGAGCCACCAAGGAATTCCAAAGTACTATAGATATTGGTATATGTCTTTTTCAGATATATGATTTCTCTTGAGTAAATACCTAGGAGTGGAGTTGCTGGGTCACATGGTACATTCTGTAAGAAATCTAAAGTTATTTTTCATAGTAGTTGTACCATTTTACTGGACTATGTGAAAGTTGCTTCCTCCACATTCTTGCCACCACTTGCTATTGTCTTTAAAATTTTTAGCTACTTTGGTGATATTTCATTATGGTTTTAATTGGCATTTCCCTGATGACTAATGATGTTGATCATCTTATATGTTCTTACTAAGTATTCATGTCTTCTTTGGAAAAAAAGAAATCTGTCCTAAATTTTGCCTAGTTTTCCTTGGGTTGTCTTAAGCTGTAAGAAGTTCTTTAAACACTCTGGATACAAGATCCTTATCAGATGTATGATTTTCAAGTAGCTTATCCTGTTTTTAGGTTGCCTTTTGACTTTCTTGATGGTGTTTTGACTTTCTTGATGGAGGTTTGAAGTTTTAAAAAAAAATTATCAAGTGTAGTAGATTTACAATTTTGTATTTTTACTATACAGTAAAGTGATTGTTATACACACACACACACATTCTTTTTCATTATGGCTTGTCTTGAATGGTGTTTTTGAAGTTCAATTAAAAAAATTTATGTCCCATTATTTTTCATAAGATTTATTGCACATGTTTCATTGAGTCTGTGGCTCATATTTTCATTTTCTTGACAGTATATTTTTAAGAATGTAAGATTTTAATTTTGATTAAATTTGGTTATTGATAGTTTCCTTTATGGTTACTTTTTTGGTGTTATTAGAAAACTCATAAGCCAGTTTTCATTTTCTTGCTTTATTCTAATTCCACATATCAAAATGAATCAAGTATTTCAAATAAAAAAAGAGACCAGAGGGAAAAACAGATTATTTCTAGGGAAGAAAATCCAGATTCTCATTAACAAGAGTATAAATGCTGGAAATCAATGGAATATTATCTTCAAGATGCTGAGGGAAAGTGTTTGGAAACTTAGAATTCTATAATGTCAAATGATCATTTAAGATTGTTAACAAAGACATTTTGAGACAAACAAAACCTAGGAGGTTTACTGCCCAAAGACCTTTAGTGAAAGAATTACTAAGGATATAATTAAGAACAAAGTAAATGTGAATGGAATAGGATGCAAGAATCGATAGTGAGCAAAGAAACAGAGAAAACAAAGCTAAGTCCAAATAAGTGAAGCTTGTAAAACATGAACCTTCTTAAGATAATGAACCAAAGCACAGACCAAAATCTTGTAGAACACTTTATACATGTATTCATTGCTCAGGGGTACATATTAAGGTTTTGTCTGATGTTTCTGGTAGTGAAACTACATAAGACATACTCTAACATGTCTAGGGAACTGGGGCAAGTTTTTGTCTTTTATAAAATGTGACTTTTCAAACCTTACCTACTCTTGTCTCACTAGAACCCATTCCTTTCTATCTGATAAGAATAAGCTCTTGAAGAAAGTGTTTTTACTGAATTTCTGAAGTTTACATATAAACTGTTTCATCATTCAGTATAAGTGTATTTACTGAATACAAAACAGGCACACCCCACATCCCACTCTATGATCCTAACTCTAAGGCTAGTTTCTTCAGGGAACTTTTCTTATGTATTTCCACTCTGCTCCCAGCAGTCCCATTCCTTCCACATGGCCCTACTCCCCTTTCACGGGCTTTATCACTAACAACACATGCAGCCCTTTACTGCTCTTGTTCACCTTGAGATCTCTCTCGCCCCTCAAATATACTTATCTGCTCTTTGAAGACAGAGCTGTTTTCATCTCTGTCTTTCTACCAACACCTTGCACAGTGCCTGGCACACAGTAGGCATTCAATACATCTTTATTGAATGAATGTATGAATAACTTCATGGCTTGGATGTTTAAATTTTTATCATAATTTATTTCCAAATCATACTCAGTTTGAATTTAAACAGTTCAAAATCAATGTTTCAAGATGCTTACAATTATTGCAACAACTCAATTAAAAAATATACAACTCATACTTTAAGTTCATAATATAGTTAAAATTAAAAACTGTTATAAATATTTAATGATGCATTATATTTTGCCTTTATAGTATACTATTAAAGACACATAAAGTAGAATTATCTAATTAAAACATTTTCCCCTCCTAAGTATATTTCTTACTCTGAAAACTATAAAAAATTAATAAAAGTTATAGTACATATTTTTTTAAAATAAAACACATATTGTGTGTATATATATACACACATAACACTATATATATATATATATATATATATATATATATNGTTTTCAATTTTAAACAATGGTATCTTCAAGTTCTTGGTCATTCGCAACATAGTATATATTTGGTACCTCTACGTATTTGGTTTATTACCCTTATGTAACAAAATATTTTTTTATATTTCTATGCAGTATTTAGGTAAACTGCCAAGAGTCTCATCTCCAAAAGCAATTACTGTTTAGATTTTTACGTACTCTGTACTTTTCTTTTGTCTTTTTTTTTTTTGGCTCTGCAGCTTGTGGGATTTTAGTTCCCTGACCAAGGGTCAAACTTAGGTCTGTCTCTTATACATATCTAAACTGCTTACATTCCTAAATATTGAATCTGGGTGGAAAAGTTAGAAAGACTTCTAAACTTTCTTAAGTTTAAACTTAAGAAGTTCTAAACTTGAACTTTTTAGGTTCTAAAAAGAGACACAATTAAATGAGCCTTAGGCCTTTATCACTGAAAATCAAGATCCTATTTCAGTTACTACTAGGCTCTGGTAGGGAAAAGTCTGTTATCATTCATTCAAAATAGAATAACTTCACTTTTCATTTCACACAGCTTTCTACATGTTCCTGTGAATGGAAAAATTATTAGCTGTTATTCGTGATTCAATTTCTAGCACTGGTTGTTGGATGCTCTATTATCATACTGGCACAATGTGGTCTTCAGAATTCACATTACATGAAAACACATTTTATAAGACACCTGGGTCCTTTTTTTGACTACGGGTTCTTAGATGAGAATTCAAAACAGACTCATTACAGAACAAATTACAAGTTATAGCACGTTGTGTTAAAATAAGGCTCCAGTGTATTTTGGACATATAATAATAAGCTGTACCTTCTTGTCATGTTTACTGGAAAAAAAGTTATATAAATTCTTTATACCTTGGGTCACTGGATACACATCTCCCCAGAAAAACAAATCTGTTATATACACTATTGCTCACTTAGCTTTCAGTTTTAAGCAATTATTTGGTAGTATCATCACTCTTTATTTTATGGCTTTTTAAACATTAAATCCTTCAATATTTGAAAAGCATTCACTATATTCTGATAGTTCACCAAATAAAGAACTGAATATCAGCTTAGAAAAGATGAAGCCTTAAAAAATCAGTTTTTTAAAAAAAGGTTATTCAAGAACAGAAATTAAAGGTATAGAAGCAAAACAAAAAAACACATTTAAAAAAAGCCATACATGATCTCCTTCATGAAATGAATCTATAATCTTGGTTCCTTGTCAAGAGTTGGTGGAAGAACACACAAAAAGGTCCCCCTGAAGTCTGGATATATTGGCAATATACATTTTTTTTTTCCTATTTTCAAAATAACCTTTTAAGAATCTGCTTTTGTAAGCCTAGGGTTTTAAAAAATAATAAATGTGATATTTAAGTACCCTCTTAAACATCTTGGCCAATTCACTGTATAGGCTTAAATTAAAATGAGCATTTGTTTAAGACTTATGTTACATGAAAAAAATATACATTTCTAAATTAAAAAGTTAACTATGTATACTTAATAACATTACATACAATTAATATAAAGGCTACAGAAGGCTTTAGGAAGCTGAAAGTCTAAACAAGTTTTAGCAGGTAAGTCAGCTGATTTCACATTACAATTCTAATCAAATTATACAATTAGTAAACCACAAAACCTCACTTAGAAGAGGAGAAGAGTCTTGTTTGTTTATATAATATTGATTTTTAATGTGTTTATTTTGAATATGGAATCACAACTCTTTTCCCTAAGCTGAAAAAACTTGGGCAAATTAGTTTTATATGGTTACATACATGTGTATGTGTATGTATGTATATATGTGTGTATGTATGAATATATATATTATCATTAGCTTAGTTTTACAAACCATATGTTAAAATACATGGTTTAAAAGTATTAATTGAGATACAAGAGATTTAAAAAAATTTTTTCAAACTATTTGGGTCACAGATACAAATTTATAGAATTAGAGAGACCAACAGTATATACCAAAGGTCACAACTTACTTATTTGCTATTTTCTGGTTCTTAATCTAATGAGGAATCATATTTAATCTGTCTCTTATACACATCTTGACCACTNGATTTAAAAAAATTTTTTCAAACTATTTGGGTCACAGATACAAATTTATAGAATTAGAGAGACCAACAGTATATACCAAAGGTCACAACTTACTTATTTGCTATTTTCTGGTTCTTAATCTAATGAGGAATCATATTTAATAATACACAGTCTCTTTTAGCTTTAAAGTTTTGGTTATAGTGTTCTACTTTTAAATAGTTAAGACCGTATCTCAAACAAAGTTGTCAAAATAGACAACACTAACCCTGAACTAAAGAATTTTTTCACCTCTTTTCTGGCTTTTAGTCCCTTGTAGTCGGTTACTAGAAGGGAACAAGCATTGCATATTTTACTTAATTGCTTCTTCATTCCTGTGCTCCCTCCTTTCTCCTTCCAGAGCCCACAGTGCCCAGCACACGGTAATCGCTCAATACTTATTGAATATTCGTGAATGAGTAGAAAGATACTAAGGACAGAATGAGAATTAAAAAGAATTTGGATGTGAAAATAGCTGCTTTTATAAAGCTCCCAAACAATAAGATCAAAGCTCCTAGTCTCCTTTACACATTTACTTTGGTCTGTCCTTGTAATAAAAGCAAGAGCAATTATGGCACAGAATACAAGGTTAAGTCATTGCAGGTAAAATACAAGCAAGGACACATTAAAAAAAAAGTAAGTTTCCATTCATGTAGTGAAGAAAGAACTTTTATTTACACTATTAGTAGATCCCAGCTACTCCAGTTAGTCTGAGATATAATCATCTTATCAATGACAGGAAAAATATCTTCCAGTATTTCAGTTTTAACAATTGTAATTAAATTGCTTAGTTATACTATAGAGTAAGAAGCAATTAATGAATTTTTTAGAAATAAAAAATATGTATATATATTACCCTGATGCCTAGGCCAAAATATATCTAATGACAAATTTTCTTGATTGCTATTGTCATAAAAATAAAGGAAAAATATATTGCAGGTATATTCTTTATAGACAATTTCAATTAGAAAATAATAGTTTAATGAAAACAATAGAGTGGTTCATGTGAGTGAACTGATATGGAAGCAAGAGAAGTATTCAAACTTGACAGATAATATATTGTCAAATATAACTAAAGAATATCTGCCTCCATGGCACACTTACAGGCAGTAATTAGATTTTTACACATCTCAATTTTATCTTATATTCAAGGAAAATACAGGTCAGTAGGTTATGGTCCTAAGCTGCAGTTAGGAACCCTTTCTTTTAGCTTGTAAGATGTAGCCTTTTGATCTGATCACTCCTCTGCTTTTAACAATGACCGAGTACCGCAGTAGCCACAGAGGCGCCCACTCGTGTGCCCGAATGCCAGGGATGCCCTCCTCAAGAGCTTCTTGGAAACTTGCTTCAGAAAGCAGTTCTTAAAACAGACAACAAATAAAAACCCAAATTGTTAAACTTGAAATCCAAGCACTTTACTATGTAGTAAGCATTTAAATACAACAAAAGAAACACCTCAGAACCGAATATTTATCCTTAATGTGTGCTATGAATATGAATCAGAATGTCAGAAAAACCCAGGCAGTTCTTTAGAAAGCATCTCCACTGTAACCTAGCCAGTTTAACTCATACTTTCTGGTGGGAGGAGCGTGAATACTTGTGTTTTTTGACCATCTCCAGGTGATCCCAATGTACAGTCAGGGGCAATAAAGGGGAGGACAAAAGGAAAAAATATGGACCATTCCACTACCGTGTGTTTCCATCAAACTATTTTTTCTGTGTATATTTATTTTATATGTATGTATGTGTCCATATCTTAAAAACCAGAAATCAGACTGAAGTTATAACCTATTTATTTTTCATGTATATTATGGATATTTTCCCATGTAATTATTCTGTGAAAGCATTTTTCATAATTCTCCCAATATATTTTATAGATATAATTTCTACATTTTCTTATTGTTGGCAAAAAAAATTAGGTTTTTCCTAATATTTTGCTAATAAAAATAAAGCTTGATGAACATACTTAAAACGCATGCCTGGCTATGGAACGACAAGGTCAAAGTACAAGTACCTTTGGAAGGTTTGATACCTGGTGTATTGCCAACTGCTTTTCAGAAAGACTGTGCTTCACACTTGATACTGGAGTGCCAATCTTACCATATCCTCACCAGCACCAGCAATCATTTAAAAATTCTTTCCCGATGGTTATCTTTTAATCTGCATCTCTTGGATGAAATCATTATTTTCTAATTCCACACTTATATCTAAGACCTCTACCATTGCTCCGACTTACAATCCACCTCCTTACTTCCTCCTCTCTAGTCACACTGGCCTTGTAACTGTAGCCTGAAATCCTCAAACATATTTCTTCCTCGGGGCCTCTGAATTAGCTGCTCCCTCTTCCCTGAGCACTCTTCTTCAAGATACCACATGGCTCTCGCCCTTCTTGGAGGTCTGTGATTAATGTACCCTAGCACAGAGACCTCCCCAACCATCCTATATAAAACAACACCCCCTAACTTGGGCACTCTTCTTCCTCAGGTAACTTTTCTCCATGGCACACACCACCATTTATCACATTCAACATTTATCTTATTTGTGTCTCCTCCCATCAGAATATAAATTCCATGACAGCTGAGATTTTCCTGACTTGGTCCTGTATTTCTAGTACTTAGAATGCCTGGTACATAGTCTACTGAAGAAATCACTCAATATGGAAAGAATTCCACTAGGGTCAGAACCAATCCTACAGATAGGGATTAGATGACCATCTATGCAATATGATTTGGGAATGTCAAAGAACCTGCCTGCCCCAAAATGAACTGCTGTGATATTTGAATAACAGCAATACTAAACTCTCAGTAAATATTAGCTACTGTCACGTGCCAGGCACTTTTCTAAGTACTTCACATGTATTAACTCTTTTAATCCATATGTTAACCCCAAGAGATGGATATTATTTTCCTTTGCAGGGGGAAATCGATGCAGAGACATTAGATAACTTGCCCAAGCCTTACACAGCTAGTAAACGGTAGTTTTCATAAATAACATGGTAATTTTCCAAATATTTCTGTTTGTGGATCTGTTTTTCAGATTGTCTCATCGAGGAACCCTGAGGGAATAAGGCATACTATAGACTTAATGGGAGTGAGGAGAGGAGTAAGGCCAATAAAAAAGGAAAGGTCTTAAGTCAGAATCACATACTTGACAATTGTACTCTGACTGTAGTTAAACGGTTACCACAACTTCTAGGACAAAGAAAAATGGAAAATAAACCTTTCTGAGGAATAAGGGTAATTATAGAAGAGAGGAAGGCCTTTAGGTGACTTATAAACAAGATTCTATTTTAGATGACTAATAGAGTTAAATGTTTAACAACTTGCTTGCTTAAAAAATAAATCTTACTGGGTTACTTCACTCTGTATAATAGGTTCCAGTTTTATCCATATGAAAGGAGTCACCAGCCCAGGTTCAATTCATGATACTGGATGCTTGGGGCTGGTGCACTGGGACCCCCCAGAGGGACGGTACGGGGAGGGAGGAGGGAGTGGGGTTCAGGATGGGGAACACGTGTATACCTGTGGCGGATACATGTTGATGTATGGCAAAACCAATACAATATTGTAAAGTAATTAACCTCCAATTAAAAAAGAACTTACACAATATCAGAAAACTATGTTATTCACTAACTACATTCTTTTAATTCAACTAATGTTAAATCTTTAGAATCAGTAAATATGACAAAACTTTTAAGGGNGTGGCGGATACATGTTGATGTATGGCAAAACCAATACAATATTGTAAAGTAATTAACCTCCAATTAAAAAAGAACTTACACAATATCAGAAAACTATGTTATTCACTAACTACATTCTTTTAATTCAACTAATGTTAAATCTTTAGAATCAGTAAATATGACAAAACTTTTAAGGGAACTGCTCTAGCACAGATCAAAGTGTCTGAAGATCCATTTATAGTATGTGCAGGATCAGACTATAAATTCTACCTAAAGGGCTTAGAATTAAAGAGACATCCTAAAGTCGAATTACACTGGTAAAACAAAAACATACTCTCCCCAAAAGGATTAAATTTCTCTTCTCCTATACATATGTAATATATTTTTCCATGACAATGATGTATCAGCACATGATCCACATGCCCACACTTAGATAAGTGGAAATAAAACACTAGACACCTTAGACTTTTCCTATTTCCTTTCCCACTGGAAAAAGAATTACATGTTTTCCAAGTGGAGCTCAAATGGGGTACAGGCTCACTGATCAGCTGTTTCTAACAACTGCTGTTGGTAATAATTACAGTTGGAAGAGCCTCCACAAAGTAAATAGAAAAATTAGATAATATATGCCAACATATAGGAATCTAAAATTTAAATAGCTTATATTTCAGAACAAATCAGCACAGCAATTCTTTTTGGATTTTCACTAAAATGACCTTTTTTTAAAAAAATGAATCTAATTACTTATGTGTGTAAGCGCTGATGGAGAGGGGAGGTAAAAGTAACTATCCTATTCTGGTATGATTTAAATGGAGGCTGATAAGAAAGTAAAGTTTTGGACCTGAAATACTACAATACTAATGTTTCAAATCAGAGAGAGAGTGGGGAAAAGGCTCCAAATTCACTCAGGACCTAGGTCTAAGTTCAGACTTCAGGCTAGGCCAGCTGGGTGACCTTGAGGAGTTTCTTAAACTCTAAGGCTCTATTTCCTTATCCATAAAATGTCCAGTTTCAGTTGTGAGAGTTACAATCTCTGAGGCATGTAGCATGATGCCTAGCATTTGAGAAAGAATAACTATTAAAACTCCTCCTCCACTTTCTATAAAACAGTAAAAAAAAAAAAAAAGAGAGAATGAGGCAGATTGTTTATAATAAGGTTTAAGAAGTTATCCATAAGCATCCTAAATATAAATGGAATCACACCACCTATACAAATGTCATCTTTTTAGAAATGAAAGTAAAAACTGAAAGTTTTTCTTTAGGAATCACCTATAAAATAAAATTTCCTCCGATTTTTATTAAATGAGAACTTCTATAAAAGTGAAAGTGAAGTCGCTCAGTCATGTCCAACTCTTTGCAACCCCATGGACTGTAGCCTACCAAGCTCCTCAGTCCATGGGATTTTCCAGGCAAGTATACTGGAGTGGGTTGCCATTTCCTTCTTCAGGGGATCTTTCCGACCCAGGAATCGAACCTGGGTCTCCCACATTGTAGGCAGANTGAAAGTGAAGTCGCTCAGTCATGTCCAACTCTTTGCAACCCCATGGACTGTAGCCTACCAAGCTCCTCAGTCCATGGGATTTTCCAGGCAAGTATACTGGAGTGGGTTGCCATTTCCTTCTTCAGGGGATCTTTCCGACCCAGGAATCGAACCTGGGTCTCCCACATTGTAGGCAGACACTTTACCGTCTGAGCTACCACAGAAAGTGTCATGGAAATTTGAAACTTTCACAAGACAGTTCTCACTTGACTATACCAAAAAGAACTATTTCATAGAGCCTGTATATTTACTTAGTAAAACCCCACCTCTGCTCACTATGAAACCTTAAAAAAATGAAAATGGAGCAGACTGCTAGTAACTAAAGTGTAAAACACTATCTTCCCAGCTTTCTAACTTTTCTTGTAAAATGTTGATAAAAAGATATCCTACAAAAGGTAGACAAGCCATTCTCATTAATCAAATAACATTTCTGATTAACATCAAACATATATGTCTTGCTGGTAATGATTAATAAAATACCTAACCAAATACCCATCCTAAGATGCTTAAGTTTCAAATTAAATTTTATCTGCTGCTTTTTCCAGATATTTATACTCTTTAATTAAGTGGCCTTTGGTGCAATCTCTGCTGTACTAGACAATATTACATGTGACACTACTTAGAGTATCTTACAAGATCTTCTCTGTGTTGCTTAGTATTTATAACATCACTTCCTGGATGTTCAGGAAGTGATCTCTTCATTTCTTTTCCCATTGGTACAAAGACAAAATTAAAGCTTTCTGAAACTAAAATAAAGGCATGTGTTTTTAACTATTAAGAATAGTTCTAGGTGACAGCACTGTACTTTTATCACTGTACAATTAAAAATTAAATTTTAACAAGTAGCTTCTTATAAAATAAAAGCACCTGATCAATCTCTACAAATGAAAATCTCAGTCTTACCTTTTGGATCATTATGAGTCAATAGCTGTATGTCAAACTGTTTAGCAAATGCAGTCAAATCAGGTGGCATCACACAGCAGGAGGCAAGATTAACTTGGTTACTATTTGGTTTTACCTAGAAGTGAAAAAGAAAAATCGTGGCATCTCCTTTAACTTGAGTACTCCGAAAAGCAGAGAGCAATAAAAGGACTCAGCTTTAGAGCATCTGGAATGTCACAGCCTACAGTGCTTCAAGGTTACTTGTACATGGACTTATTTTTTACGTTTACTTACACTTGTGCCCAGAGAAGGCGATGGCACCCCACTCCAGTACGCCTGCCTGGAAAACCCCATGGACGGAGGAGCCTGGCAGTCCATGGGGTCGCGAAGAATCAGACACGACTGAGCGACTTCACTTTCACTTTTCACTTTCATGCATTGGAGAAGGAAATGGCAACCCACTCCAGTGTTCTTGCCTGGAGAATCCCAGGGACGGGGGAGCCTGGTGGGCTGCAGTTTATGCGGTCGCACAGAGTCGGACACGACTGAAGCGACTTAGCAGCCGCAGCAGCATACTTGTGCCAGATTTTTTTAAATTTATTTTTTAATTGGAGGATAATTGCTCTATAATGTTGTGTTGGTTTCTGCCTTATATACAACAACGCAGATCAGTCATGACTATATAAGTATCCCTTCCCTCTTGAGTGTCCCTCCAGCCCCACCTCTCCATCCCACCCCTCTAAGTTGTCACAGAGCCCCAGGTTGGTCTGTGTCATAAACTGGCTTCCCACTAGTTATCTATTTTACACATGGCAGTGTATATATGCTTCCCAGGTGGCTAAGTGGTAAAGAATCCACCTGCCAAGCAGCAGATGCAGATTCAATCCCTATGTCGAGAAGATCCCCTGTAGAAGGAAACAGCAACCCACTCCAGTATTCTTGCGGGGGAAATTCCACGGACAGGGGAGCTTGGTGGGCTACAGTCCATTGGGTCCTGAAGAGTCAGACATGACTTAGGGACTAAATGGCAGCAGGAGCAGTGTATGTATGTCAATGCCACTTTCTCAATTCATCCCACCCTCTCCTTCCCCTGCTGTGTCCACAAGCCAATTCTCTACATTTGTATCTCCATTCCTTCCCTGCAACCACGTCCATCAGTACCACTTTTCTAGATTCCACATATATATACAAATGTATGTGTGTGTGTGTATATATATATATGCATTCAGTTTAGTTCAGTTCAGTCGCTCAGTCGTGTCCGACTCTTTGCGACCCCATGAATTGCAGCACGCCAGGCCTCCCTGTCCATCACCATCTCCTGGAGTTCACTCAGACTCACGTTCATCGAGTCCGTGATGCCATCCAGCCATCTCATCCTCTGTCGTCCCCTCCTCCTGTTTTTCTCTTTCTGCCTTACTTCACTCTGTGTAACAGTTGTAGGTCCATCCACCTAACTATAACTAACTCAAGTTCATTTCTTTTTATGGCTGAGTAATATTCCATTGTATATACGTACCACAACTTCTTTAACCATTCATTTGTCAACAGACATCTAGATTGCTGCCACGTCCTGTCTACTGTACATATTTCTGCAATGAACATTGCGGGTACGTGTGCCTTTTTGAATAGTGGTTTTCTCAGGGTATATGCCCACTAGTGGGATTGCTGTGTCATATGGTAGTTTTACTCTTCGTTTTTAAGGAATCTCCATACTGTTCTCCATCGTGGCTGTATCAATTCACATTCTTAGCAACAATGCAAGAGAGTTCCCTTTTCTCCACACCATCTCCGGTATTTATTGTTTGTAGATTTTTTTGATGGTAGCCATTCTGATTGGTTTGAAGTGATACTTCATTGTAGTTTTGATTTGAATATACTTATTAATATACACTTTTCTGACTCACGGTACTGGTAACAGGAAAGGGAAAAATAGCTCTAAGGAGAGGGGAATAAGCCAATATATTCCTACACTGTTAAAAAGTTTCATGCTAGAACCTACCATCTAATATATCTGCCTTGAAAATAAACATGATTCTAACTGTGATGGTTCCACCTAGAAAGGAGACATCTTAGAGACAGAGGATCAAATACAAATGACAAGTATATTTAATTCATTTTATATTAATATGGTTATTAATCATATACATTTGAAAAAGAGAAGAATTAGGTTAATTTACAGATACATTTCAGATCACCCACGTGATCTCAGCGATTCAGCAGAATCTTAGCCACATTCTGGCTATCACCAAGTCAAAGGGACAAGGAGGCAACTTTTCTCTAGGGTTTTCCTGCCCAGAAGAAAATGAAAAGGCTGGGGATGAAGTAAAAGGAATAAAGAAAATAGAGACAGCAAAGGTAAACTACTTGTAAGCAACTTCCCTAATAATTGTGTAGGTTACTAGGCCAAGAGAGTGGCAGTCATTAATTTATGACTACTCCATATCAAGACTTCCCTGGTGGCTCAGATGGTAAAGCGTCTGTCTACAATGCGGGAGACCCGGGTTCAATCCCTGGGTTGGGAAGATCCCCTGGAGAAAGAAATGGCCATCCACTCCAGTACTATTGCTTGGAAAATCCCACGGACAGAGGAGCCTGGTAGGCTACAGTCCGTGGGGTCGCAAAGAGTCGGACACGACTGAGCGACTTCACTTTCACTCCATATCAAGTTATATGAACTAAAGGTCTTACATGTCTTTAAATAACAGAGCAAAATATATGTTATATACGATATTCTCTTACTAGAACCATGGTCTAATAACACCTAAAGGAAAACATAATATTTTTATCACATAGTTAAAAGTGAAGGAAAGAGCCTTATTCATTTGGCTATGAATGTTTCAACACACATGTTCTGGAGTCTTTTGTCAGAGTCTGCCTCGAAATCCCCATGTTTGGAACAGGCCCCCACAGTGGTGTCTGCTATGGGCATGATGTTTAATGGGATGCAGCAAAGATGCAGCAGCCAGGGCGCTCCGGGAGCGCTCGGGACGCAAATGCCCTTTACCTGTGCCCACTGGTACAGCTGCTCCAGCTGGGTTTTGTCCAGATCAGAGGTCCCAATAGCAACAATCTTTTTGCTCTGAACTAAGTTTTGTAATTCTTCCCAGTAAGGCTGCAAATGTTCCAAGGAAAGATTAACTCCATCTTCAATAGGAGGTGAAGCAATGATCACAGAATCCAGCTGTGCAACTCCAAGGACTGAACAGGCTGATGCGAAGGAAAACACAAAGGAGACAAACGTTGGTACGTAATAAAGGCAAGCTGTTTCTAACGTCCTTTGCCCCCCGACTGAAGTCTGTCCATAGTTCACTAGTACTCTGTGTAACAGATTGTTTCACTAGGTTTCATAATTTACCTGTCATGTACAACATTTCCATCTTTTTCAAAACAATGAGTGTCCATTCACCTACTTGGTCTGTGTGGCAGACATGGGGGTTTCCTTGACTTGCCTCATTCCTGGTGAAACTCACAACTACTATAGGCTCCTTGTTTCCTAGGCCCCAGGACTTTTTGGTAGCTTCTGACCTAATAGTCTATAATTGTCGGGTGTGCTGTGCGTGCATGCTAAATTGCTTCAGTTGTGTCTGACCTTTGGGATCCCATGGACCGCTAGGTCCCACTGTCCCTGGGCTTCTCCAGGCAGGAATACAAGAGTGGGTTGCCATGCCCCCCTCCACATGATCTTTCCAAGCCAGAGATCAAACCCCAGTCTCTTACACCTCCTGCACTGGCAGTGGGTTCTTTACCACCAGTGCCACCCGGGAAGCCCTGTAACTGGTAGTCATAGCAAAGAAGAAGCTTGAGACTATGAAAAACTGAATGTATGGCCTTAACTTAACCTTAATCTAGGTGGCTCAGTGATCAAGAGACCGTCTCCCAAGCAGGAGATGCAGGTTCGGTCCCTGAATGAGGAAGACCCCCTGGAGAAGGAAATGACAACTCACTCCAGTATTCTTGCCTGGGACATCCCATGGACAGAGGAGCCTGTCAGGCTACACAGTTTAAGGGACTGCAAAAGAGTCAGATAGGATTTAGCAAGCAAACAACAATAGAGGTAGACAACTTCTAGCAGTATAGGAGTAGTTTGTCGCTCAGTCATGTCCGACTCTTTGCGACCCCATGGACTGTAGCCACCAGGCTCTTCCCTCCGACCAGTATTCTTGCCTGGGACATCCCATGGACAGAGGAGCCTGTCAGGCTACACAGTTTAAGGGACTGCAAAAGAGTCAGATAGGATTTAGCAAGCAAACAACAATAGAGGTAGACAACTTCTAGCAGTATAGGAGTAGTTTGTCGCTCAGTCATGTCCGACTCTTTGCGACCCCATGGACTGTAGCCACCAGGCTCTTCCCTCCGTGGGATTCTCCAGGCAAGAGTACTGGAGTGGGTCGCCATTTCCTTCTCCAGGGGATCTTCCCGACCCAGGGATCGAACCCGGGTCTCCCGCATTTCAGGCAGACGCTTTAACCTCTGAGCCACTAGGGAAGCCCAGATAACTTCTTAGGTTTTATAAAAATGAATTTATTTTTAACGATTTTTGTTCCTTCCATAGTTATATTAAAGAGCTAGTTATTTAACCGTTCAATGTATGTAAATCGAGAAGAATGTTTTAAAAGAAAAAATACTCATTAATTTATAATGCTATATAGTAACCTCACCATGAGATGAAAATACATAAAAATGCTTGTTTTTGTTGTTATTCTTTTGATATTTCACCTGTGGCTCTTACCATCTGAGCCACCAGGGAAGTCCATAGTACTAAAGGAGTTAAGAATATGATTAAAGAGAATTTCTATCTCCAAATATATAGTTTACATGTAGTTATGTTACATCTTTTACATTCCTCTTATATATATCAAAATATGACCTTACATTGGTTGATGAGATTTCCACAGAAGCCTTAAGAAATTAGGCTAGAACTTGAGAAGGTAAAATTGCAATGAGCTCATTTGTTTTTTAAAGTAGACCTGAACACAAGATGTAATTAATACACTTACAGTAATTTAAAGTTCACTATGAAAATAAAAGTTAAAATTTTGCTTACCCATGTCGACTGCATTTCTAGTTGATGATGAAGAGTTTGATCCTACAATGAACAGTTTTGCTGAGTGACAAAAAGAACAAAACAGATTAGTCTATTTGAGCAACACTGTACTACACAGCAGTAACACTGTTAAAATACTAAGAACAGATCATCCCGAATGAATTTTTTCCTTCCCTAGCTGCATTGTTTTATAGTTTTAAGACCTAAAAGTGTATTTCCATGGTAATTTTAAAAAGATATGCTAGCTGCCAACCAGTATCTGATTGTCAAAACAAAAAGGCAAATATTAATCCTCCTTTATTGGAAAGCAGGGCAGATAAATACAGAAGCATTCAAGATGCATATGTTTATGAATGAAACATTAATGGCGCATATTATACACCTGGGCTTTCCTGGTAACTCAGTCAGTAAAGAATCTGCCGGCAACGCGGGAGACCTCCCTGGGTTGGGAAGATCCCATGGAGAAGGAGATGGTAGCCCACTGCAGTATTTTCGCCTGGGAAATCCAGGCAAAATCCAAGATGGAGAGACGAGCCCGATAGACTACAGTCCATGAGTTTGCAAGAGTCAGACACGACTTAGTGCCTAAACCATCACCACCATCACCACATTATATACTTTCTCCAATAAACTAAAGTCTATATAAAGATTAAATTGCTTGTAATGAGAAGAAAATTTAAAAAACAAAACCAAACAACCCAAACAAACAAATATCCCACAGTTCTACTTTCCTAATACAATCGTTTTCAATTTTAAACAATGGTATCTTCAAGTTCTTGGTCATTCGCAACATAGTATATATTTGGTACCTCTACGTATTTGGTTTATTACCCTTATGTAACAAAATATTTTTTTATATTTCTATGCAGTATTTAGGTAAACTGCCAAGAGTCTCATCTCCAAAAGCAATTACTGTTTAGATTTTTACGTACTCTGTACTTTTCTTTTGTCTTTTTTTTTTTTGGCTCTGCAGCTTGTGGGATTTTAGTTCCCTGACCAAGGGTCAAACTTAGGTCCTTCGCAGTGAAAGCACAGAGTCCCAGCCACTAGACCGCCAGGGAATTCCCTGTACTCTGTACTCTTAATGAATAATATCTATGGTAACTCTCTGTTCAACGTTCTGCCTGAAGCATTTCTGAAGATCAGAAATGTAATTATGGGTCATTTGTTTTGTTAGTCTTGTTTTATTTATCTCTTCCTTAAAAAAAAATTGTCTCACGTTACCAGACCATTAAAAGTTAGAAGTTGCTCTCCTAACAATCTAGGATGCTATTTAAAAAAAGATATATATTCTTTTGCTAATTTGATAGGTACAAAATGAAACTGAAGCTTTGGCTTGATTTGACTCAACATTATATATACTGTCTATATATAAATATGTATATATTTACTTTATGTAATAAACTCACTGTTCAAAAATCTAAATTTACTCAACAAATAGGTAGAGTAATAGGAAAGCAAGAAGAGAGAAAATCATAAAGGGTAATAGAGAGAAACAGGGTTAATGAAATACCCTTATGTAAAGTACCTGGCATTCAATATATACAACAAATTTTCTTTGTACAACATTTCTTGTTGTCATTTCCTTTCTACTGCTGGATAATCTTCCTAAAATATTGCTTTCCACATGTTACTTCTCTGTCTAAAAGCCGTCACAACTTCCTTACCAGCTGAGAGTCAATCTTCACCACTTTGCTCCAGCTCAGCTCCGTAATTATATTCTGTGAAAACCCTCCCCATCATTACCCCACTGGCTATGAACTGGGTGTCATTTGAGATGCCCGCAATGCGGGAGACCCGGGTTCGATCCCTGGGTTGGGAAGATCTCCTGGAGAAGGAAATGGCAAATCCGTGGGATTCTCCAGGCAAGAGTACTGGAGTGGGTCGCCATTTCCTTCTCCAGGGGATCTTCCCGACCCAGGGATCGAACCCGGGTCTCCCGCATTTCAGGCAGACGCTTTAACCTCTGAGCCACTAGGGAAGCCCAGATAACTTCTTAGGTTTTATAAAAATGAATTTATTTTTAACGATTTTTGTTCCTTCCATAGTTATATTAAAGAGCTAGTTATTTAACCGTTCAATGTATGTAAATCGAGAAGAATGTTTTAAAAGAAAAAATACTCATTAATTTATAATGCTATATAGTAACCTCACCATGAGATGAAAATACATAAAAATGCTTGTTTTTGTTGTTATTCTTTTGATATTTCACCTGTGGCTCTTACCATCTGAGCCACCAGGGAAGTCCATAGTACTAAAGGAGTTAAGAATATGATTAAAGAGAATTTCTATCTCCAAATATATAGTTTACATGTAGTTATGTTACATCTTTTACATTCCTCTTATATATATCAAAATATGACCTTACATTGGTTGATGAGATTTCCACAGAAGCCTTAAGAAATTAGGCTAGAACTTGAGAAGGTAAAATTGCAATGAGCTCATTTGTTTTTTAAAGTAGACCTGAACACAAGATGTAATTAATACACTTACAGTAATTTAAAGTTCACTATGAAAATAAAAGTTAAAATTTTGCTTACCCATGTCGACTGCATTTCTAGTTGATGATGAAGAGTTTGATCCTACAATGAACAGTTTTGCTGAGTGACAAAAAGAACAAAACAGATTAGTCTATTTGAGCAACACTGTACTACACAGCAGTAACACTGTTAAAATACTAAGAACAGATCATCCCGAATGAATTTTTTCCTTCCCTAGCTGCATTGTTTTATAGTTTTAAGACCTAAAAGTGTATTTCCATGGTAATTTTAAAAAGATATGCTAGCTGCCAACCAGTATCTGATTGTCAAAACAAAAAGGCAAATATTAATCCTCCTTTATTGGAAAGCAGGGCAGATAAATACAGAAGCATTCAAGATGCATATGTTTATGAATGAAACATTAATGGCGCATATTATACACCTGGGCTTTCCTGGTAACTCAGTCAGTAAAGAATCTGCCGGCAACGCGGGAGACCTCCCTGGGTTGGGAAGATCCCATGGAGAAGGAGATGGTAGCCCACTGCAGTATTTTCGCCTGGGAAATCCAGGCAAAATCCAAGATGGAGAGACGAGCCCGATAGACTACAGTCCATGAGTTTGCAAGAGTCAGACACGACTTAGTGCCTAAACCATCACCACCATCACCACATTATATACTTTCTCCAATAAACTAAAGTCTATATAAAGATTAAATTGCTTGTAATGAGAAGAAAATTTAAAAAACAAAACCAAACAACCCAAACAAACAAATATCCCACAGTTCTACTTTCCTAATACAATCGTTTTCAATTTTAAACAATGGTATCTTCAAGTTCTTGGTCATTCGCAACATAGTATATATTTGGTACCTCTACGTATTTGGTTTATTACCCTTATGTAACAAAATATTTTTTTATATTTCTATGCAGTATTTAGGTAAACTGCCAAGAGTCTCATCTCCAAAAGCAATTACTGTTTAGATTTTTACGTACTCTGTACTTTTCTTTTGTCTTTTTTTTTTTTGGCTCTGCAGCTTGTGGGATTTTAGTTCCCTGACCAAGGGTCAAACTTAGGTCCTTCGCAGTGAAAGCACAGAGTCCCAGCCACTAGACCGCCAGGGAATTCCCTGTACTCTGTACTCTTAATGAATAATATCTATGGTAACTCTCTGTTCAACGTTCTGCCTGAAGCATTTCTGAAGATCAGAAATGTAATTATGGGTCATTTGTTTTGTTAGTCTTGTTTTATTTATCTCTTCCTTAAAAAAAAATTGTCTCACGTTACCAGACCATTAAAAGTTAGAAGTTGCTCTCCTAACAATCTAGGATGCTATTTAAAAAAAGATATATATTCTTTTGCTAATTTGATAGGTACAAAATGAAACTGAAGCTTTGGCTTGATTTGACTCAACATTATATATACTGTCTATATATAAATATGTATATATTTACTTTATGTAATAAACTCACTGTTCAAAAATCTAAATTTACTCAACAAATAGGTAGAGTAATAGGAAAGCAAGAAGAGAGAAAATCATAAAGGGTAATAGAGAGAAACAGGGTTAATGAAATACCCTTATGTAAAGTACCTGGCATTCAATATATACAACAAATTTTCTTTGTACAACATTTCTTGTTGTCATTTCCTTTCTACTGCTGGATAATCTTCCTAAAATATTGCTTTCCACATGTTACTTCTCTGTCTAAAAGCCGTCACAACTTCCTTACCAGCTGAGAGTCAATCTTCACCACTTTGCTCCAGCTCAGCTCCGTAATTATATTCTGTGAAAACCCTCCCCATCATTACCCCACTGGCTATGAACTGGGTGTCATTTGAGATGCCCGCAATGCGGGAGACCCGGGTTCGATCCCTGGGTTGGGAAGATCTCCTGGAGAAGGAAATGGCAACCCACTCCAGTACTCTTGCCTGGAAAATCCCACGGACGGAAGAGCCTGGTAGGCTGGAGGAGCCTGGTAGGCTGCAGTCCATGGGGTCGCAGAGTCGGACATGACTGAGCGACTTCACTTCCACTTCCTGTTTCCAAAAGAGGAGGCATTTTTAGGCAGGTGAAAAGAGGAAAGCTCTTGATGCTTATCAAAAATCTCAAGACTTCCAGGAATCAAGGACAACCTGTTAGAGTTCCAAGATGGATCTACACCATGATGAATTGCAGTACTCCACAGAGAAAGGCTGCTCGGATGACCTTTTCAACGCAAACAGTAATGTGAAATTAACAAAAAGAAATGGGTTCTGTAGTCAGGCATACCTTGATGGACTCCTGGTTCAACCATTTACTTGCTACACGACAGCTTTCAAGTTATTTAATGTCACTTGTGTAATGGGGATAATAAACCTACCTTGCAGAATTGTTTTGAAAATTCTATAGAATAAATATAACCATAATTCTATAGAATAAACGTAACCAATATGGTTATAACCATAATGGCAAGTACAATCTCTGGTATAAAGTGAGATTCAACGAATGGTAGTTAGTAGAGTCAATGCTCTAATTCATCTCACGTGTTCATCCTAATAAGAATAATAATAAAATGACAACTACGACACAGCCACCAATAGTGATAAATAACAGTTTCCTGGCACTTTACTTTGTGCCAAGAACCATGCTAAGTGCTTCTTTCGTTATTTCATCTAACTTACAAGGAAGCTTGAGAAGCAGGTGTATCCCCATTTTATAGATAAGGAAACTGAGCTCAGAGACGTTAAATCATTTGTTAGCCCTAGATTATGTCAGTCAGTAATCTGCACATCCAGGAATTTCAATCTAGTTAAGCTCAAGTATTTAGTGACTATGTTATGCGGACTGTAAGCTGAGGACAAGAACAGCTTTCATTCCTTGAACTTAACACTATCTCTGGAAAGTAGCAGGAGTCCCTCCACCTTTGATGAATGGGTACACTATGTATTTCATTTTTCTCATGAGACTTGCTGCCCAGACTGGTTTCCCTGCTCCCAGGGGACCTCAGCCATTGCTTAGTAGTGTCACACCAGGAAGGGAGGACTTATGCTGGCTTCGGGTGAACACTACTCTTAAGCCTTCCCTTTAATCTTTCCTACACCTTCTTCTACTGCTCTGATTAATAATGTCTCACATAAATTAGTGCGAACAAAATGAAGAGGTGAAGTTCCATTCTGCCTTCCCTGAAGTAGCCGACAGTGACCTCCTTTAACTCCTTCTTTAAAGCTGGCTATAAAATTATCTTATCAAGAATCTCTATATTTCCTACACTGAGTGATCGAGTTACTTATTACCAGAATCAAAGAAAGGCTTATCCCCATGCCTAACAAAACCTATTACCCACTGTAAAACAAAATGAACTGTAAAGGCTGGACTTTACCAGAAACTTTCATTTCTTCTCTTTCATCGGGATTTATCTTTTCTACTGCATGGGATACAGTACATTCCAAGACATCTGGAAACTCCTATAATAAACACACGATATTTACAATAAATATAATGTTTTTACTTAGCTATGTATTTTCTACATAACACTCTTTACAAGCAGAGAACCCATAAGACAATAAAGTTCTTTACCTGATTGGCTTCAGAAAGTTTATGAAGTCCTGGAAGAAAGGTAAAGCACTGTGTGTATGTGTGTGTGTGTGTCCAGTTTCTGGGAAAAAGTGTCTCATTTTGATGAGATACTCAGGGCGGGGGTGGGGGAAGGATGTATGACCAAAAACAAATGAACAAACCAGCAAGCAAACCGGGCAGTATGTGAAGAGTGAGAACCATTAACACAGTCAACACTTCTACTCAGAAAGCAATGGAAAGCAGTATTTTCCTTCTGGATACTGACATGTTAAAAACTTCCCATATGTCAATCACAAACATTTTAACCCAAAATATATTTTTTTCTGAATGCAATGGAAACAAAGTAAAGGCAATTCCAATGCATAAAAATGAGTAATGAGTGAAATGTAAAATATTGGTACATAAAAATCACTAACAAACTAACATTTATAAAATTAAAACAAAAAGATTTTCCCTTAATTCTTGAACACAGAATGCCTGACCACATGTTAAGTATTTACAAGTCAAGCAGAGTGAATGGTCATTTCAGAGAAAGGGGACTGATAGAAGACATTAACGAATGTCTGCCTAGCACCTTTAGCTACAAAGTTGCAGTACGCTCAGGGAAACAATTATTTTTAATACATGTCCTCTTCCATACTTTTTAAGTAGTCTCTGTAATTTGTGACAAGCCTTTGGCTAAGCTGGATTCCAAAGAGTGGTTTACAGACTGTGTTTTGTATATTAACATTTTTATAATAGTCATATACTGATATTCAATGAAACACTTCCTTACTGTTTCATAAGTAACTGACACTTATAAAATTATTTTTAGCAACTATGTTTTGCTTATAGTCTACCAAAGCAATCTAGAAACCAGAACTGTTTGATAGTCATTCCTCTACTAGACCAAATATAAACTGGAACTAAATACACTCTGAGAAGACTGTGGAGTCTTAGTAGCTTGTCTTACTGAAGAGTTGACTACGGAGTTGGATGTTCTCTTTCATGCTTAAGCCTACTGGGTCAAACTGCCATTTCCGCAAATGGACCACAGTGATTTTCACGCTAGTTGCCTACCTGACTTCCTGATCAAACCTGAGAAAATTAATTTCCTGCTTATTACATGATTTTTTTCATTCACAGTTCACTCACCCTGATCAAATCTGGGCTGATTTGGGAACTCCACTCATTTAAGGTCTTTTGAATACAATCTCGAAGCTGCAAAAGAAATGCATTTTCAAACTGTTAAGCATACGCTACACTTTTTATGTACTTCTACAATGAAAAAAGTTTGAAATAAACCTTCACCTAAAGTTAAAAAAAAAAAAGGACTGTGTTAGTCTGATAAGTAGGAAAAAGAAGATACCCATAGGAAATACGATACAAATCAAAATTTTAGTTCTACAAGGTTTTGTTTCCTTTAACAAAGATCAACTCATATCTGTTTTTATCCTACTCTTAATTCTCAAATGTTCTTGACCTAAAGCAGTAATCTAATCATTTAAAAAGCATTTTTGCACCAATGAAAATTTAAGGAAGCTTTTGAAATGTAAAAGCATTCATAAGGAAACGAAACTTCACGAATAAGGGAATTTATAAACGGAGGAACTGTAATGAAGCCCAGGCAGCCTGACTAGAATGACCCTTAACCACCGTGTGCCTACATGAGACTCACCTGTGCTGTCCCATAAATGCTTAAATTCCTGAACCCCATCCCAGATCTGCTGAACCACTCTCTAAGGGCAGCAGAACTTTCATTTTAAGAAGCATCCAAGTAATCAAAATGTACTCTAAAGTCTAGAAACCACCATAGTCCTATCCCACAGGAGTCAGCTTGCATAAAGTCAGTTCATATAAGTCACTTTCTAACAGGCAGGTAGACCTTAGACCTGTCATCAATGTTTTCTTATACAATTTTCTTACACTAACATTGTAGTATTCTGTAAATTCATTCAAGTGTCTAGTTATCTTTTATCTCTTATGACAGTGTATTTCCAACTTATTTAATAGTGGTCCAAAATAAGACATACACTAACATAATGAGGACAGACGTACATACATATAACAACAAAAATTCACAAAGTAATATTTATGCTTACTATATACCAGATAGTCTGGTGACTTCTACGAGTTAGAAAAAAATATGCTGCTCCATGAATCATTGAACTGACTTCTGACCACAAATGGGCCAACACTAAAAAGCCTCTTGATGAAAGTGAAAGAGGAAAGCGAAAAAGTTGGCTTAAAGCTCAACATTCAGAAAACGAAGATCATGGCATCCGGTCCCATCACTTCATGGGAAATAGATGGGGAAACAGTGGAAACAGTGTCAGACTTCATTTTTTTGGGCTCCAAAATCACTGCAGATGGTGACTGCAGCCATGAAATTAAAAGACGCTTACTCCTTGGAAGAAAAGTTATGACCAACCTAGATAGTATATTCAAAAGCAGAGACATTACTTTGCCGACTAAGGTCCGCCTAGTCAAGGCTATGGTTTTTCCTGTGGTCGTGTATGCATGTGAGAGTTGGACTGTGAAGAAGGCTGAGCATCGAAGAATTGATGCTTTTGAATTGTAGTGTTGGAGAAGACTCTTGAGAGTCCCTTGGACTGCAAGGAGATCTAACCAGTCCATTCTGAACGAGATCAGTCCTGGGTGTTCTTTGGAAGGAATGATGCTAAAGCTGAAACTCCAGTTGGCCACCTCATGCGAAGTGTTAACTCATTGGAAAAGACTTTGATGCTGGGAGGGATTGGGGGCAGGAGGAGAAGGAGACGNGATCTAACCAGTCCATTCTGAACGAGATCAGTCCTGGGTGTTCTTTGGAAGGAATGATGCTAAAGCTGAAACTCCAGTATTTTGGCCACCTCATGCGAAGGGTTGACTCATTGGAAAAGACTCTGATGCTGGGAAGGATTGGGGGCAGGAGGAGAAGGGGACGACAAAGGATAAGATGGCTGGATGGCATCACGGACTCGACGAACATGAGTCTGAGTGAACTCCGGGAGTTGGTGATGGACAGGGAGGCCTGGCGTGCTGCGATTCATGGGGTTGCAAAGAGTCGGACACAACTGAGCAACTGAACTGAAATGAGCAGTTTGAAATCACTGCCTTATAAATACCAAGGGCACAGTACTTTGCACTCTGTGGGCAATCAATGAAAAAATAAATGAGTAACTAGAAGCACATCCCTGAATTGCAAAAGCACTTTCCTAATACCAACAACAGAGATTAAACTTCTGAACTCACTATCTGATCAACAGAGATTAAACTTCTGAACTCACTATCTGATCTCTGATTGCTCATGATAAAAACCGACACAAGAACTTTACTGCTTATATTTCAGTATGGATAGTTAGAAGGGACAACTGGTTTATCAAGAGCTCAGAATCACCTATTTAAGATTTACAATATATAACAGTAATTCATGTGCTAGCCACAATAACCCATATGAATTCAGTTTACAGGGTCTATATATTTATAATCAAATTTAAGTCATTAAATAAAAAATGATTAGTTGCTAATCATTTTAGACAGAATTACAAGTCAATATTCTCTGAAAAAATGAATAAAAATTGAGGCAGCAGGAACAACAATTCTATCAGGAGTGCTGTGGCTCAAGTCATGGGAGAAATTTTATAAATTTTCCTCTGGTAGGATGGTTAACTGGTGGAAGGCTTTCCAGATAATTTCTCAATTCATGAAGATAAGTATATTTTCAGAGTGTTCTCTCCCTTCTGTCAGGACAAGTTATGGAACAGTCCAGTGTTATAATAATATAAGAAATTCACTGACTATCACAAACTGGGTGATTTTTAATCTTTTATATGTTATCTATACTGAATGAACATTAACTTTGTACTTTTTTGTTCTCTGCTCTCTTCATTCTTACCACACATAGTATCATGGAAGATGAGCATCATCCTAATTTAGTGTATCATTAGATCTGGAGTTGTATAAGAGCATGTTTGGGAGTTCGTGAAAAAACAATAAATAAATACAAAAATAAAATAAAATAAATCCTACATGATCAAATACCTTAACAACAAATAACTGTTCAAAACAGTCCAATAATGGCCCATTTAAAACACAAAATTTTATTTCAGAAAATTACAGTGAAACAAAAAATCTGGGCAGAGATTACAGAATAATTAAAAAACAAAACATTAGACTAGAAAAGACCTTTTAGGAAATTTAATGATCTCTGGTTTATAGCTCTGGTTGCTGCAAAGTTCTTTACACAGAAACAAAACACACCTCTCCTATTCTAATCACGTTTTCTTCACATATGCTAGCACCAAAAAGCTTTCCTCAAAACTTTTCAAATTTCTTAATTTTGTCCCTCCTTCACCTCATCCAAAATAAAATACACAAATCACAGTCTTTTGAAGAATGTTTTTCAAACTGAGGGGTGTAACTCATCACTGCATTAACAAATCAAGTTTTTAAAAATTAAAATAAGAAAAAATTAGAATACACACTATATAGTAAAATCTTTTCATAAGATTTTGTGTATGTGTGTGCAAACATGAAATGGACTGTCAAGGCAAAATGCTTTTTTTTTTTTTACTGAGTTTGCAAACTACTACTTTAGCATGTGTTAAGTGAGATAAGAGAGAAAATGTCACCCAGTATTATCTATGTGCAAAATACTGTATTGAACCATCAACCCTGGAGAAGTTAAAGGTTTAGTACAAAACACAGAAGTGTCTATCTTTGGGAGAAATAGCACAAGTGAGGGTGTTTTAAAAAAAAAAAAACAAAAAACAAAAAACAAGAGAGACAAACCGATCTGCATCCTGGACACAGAATATGGTATGGATTCTGATTCTTATTAAAGTTGCAACCAAGAGTTACCATCCTTTGATTGGTCCTCACTGCCAGTAGGAGGCCTGGGTACAGGTCCAACTCATACTCAGAGGGATGTTACTGCTACTACCTAGTATATTTACCATCATCTTATTTTAAACTGATTAGGAACACAGTTGATAACATCATAATTGACATAGCTTAGGAATTTTTTCTGTTAATCAAGATTTGTTTTATCTCTCTGAACCAGATGGCAAGGGAGATAAATGCTTGCATGGGGTTTCATATAGAATCTTTTATTCCTCATCGTGACCTGATGATGATATAATCCCACTTTTAAGTCATGAAAATAGGCTCGCGAGGGTAATTTTCCCAAAGTCACAGAGCTCTTAAATTAAAAGTTTGTTTTATTGTTATTTTTTAACACTAAAATCCGTCCTATACCACCAACATGCCTCAGCAATTAACTGTGCGTAATGATCGACTTTTCCTTTCAGGAAGAACCGGCGATGTAACAAATATTCAACGAGAGTATTAATTCCAGATTATTCCCTGCCACTTCAAAATTGTGGTCAGTCTTTAGCCAAACTAATCTTCGGCAAGAGAAATACATACCTTTGTCCAAAGCCGAACTTGAGTGTTCAGTCATTTGCCTCACAGCCAGAGAGAAACTACAGTCAACACCCTTAAAGCTAAGCGGATTATTAGTACTACCCCATCTGAGTCTCCAGCAAGCTAATCCCCCCAGTTTTTCTTTACCGGACGCCGTGGGAGAAAGGGAGCGAGCTAGAGAGGGGACGAAGCGCGGGATCGGCCCTCTCTGACCCCCTCGCCCGGGAGAGCGATCCAGTAGGTTCGAGAGTTTGGGCATCAGCCGGGAGCACCGACAAGAGGCGTCACTCCTCATCAAGTTGCACCTGCCGAATTTGTAAAGACGCAGTGCCCCCCAACAGCAGGCTCGGACGCGACATCGAGCAGATAGCAGCCCCGGCTTCCTCTCGCAGGCGGAGCCCAGGTGCGCGCCTCGCCCACGTCCCCAGCGGCGCCCAGAGCCCGATCACCCGCCCGCGGAGCCGCCCGGCCCGGCCCGCGGCCTGTCCCTGGAGCCGGTCTCCGCCGGCGCCGCCCTCACCTCCTCGCTGTGCGTGGACGGGCACTTCTTCCGCAGGCGGCCCCAGTTCAGCAGGTTCCCCGTCTGCAGGTGCAGGGTGCTGGCCCGCGCCAGGAGCGCTCCGGCCGCGCGGCTGTCGGTGCCCATGACAGCAGCCGACGGAGCGGGCCCGGCGGCGACGGGGCCGCAGGCGGGGAAGGAGGCCGCCCGTAGGACGCGGTGCCCGAGGCCGGAGAGCAAAGCGCGAGGCTGCTCGCCCCGCGCGGCGAGACCCCGGCCTGCGCTCGGGCCCAAGGACGACCGAGCGGCGGCGGAGCTGCGGCCGGGAAAGACGCGCTGATGGCTGAGGCTCTCTGCTACCGCGGCCGCCGCGGTAGAGTGGACTCCCAGCTGAGGAGCTGTTTCCTGGAAGACAATGACTAAGCAGAAATTGCGGCGGAGAAAGTGCTTCGTAACCGTTACCCGTCCCGCGGCGGCGCCGGGCGGGGCGGGGCGGCGAGCGGGCTGCGGGCCCCGGCCCGCGGGTGACTGGCCCTCGGCCTGCAGCGGGCGTGGCGCCGGGCGGCAGGCGGGCGCGCGGCGGCGAGATCGCGGGGCACGCGGGGCGGGGCGGCATGGCGCGGGGCCCAGCGCGGGGCCCAGCGCTCGGCAGGGCTCCCCCTGCCGGCCAGAGGGCGGTGCGCCGGCCCGCTCCACCTCCATCGGCTGCGCTAGCAGTCTCACCTCGCAGCCAATGGGCTATCACGCTGGTGATAGACCTGATACCTCTCTAAAAAGGGAAAGTACCGAGGCATTGAAATGCCCGCCGGTTTCAGTTCTCAGAAGCAGTTCGTTTTCCTTCTTAAGGGCTTTCCCCCAAACTGCTCATTTTTCTTCACGTCCATTGATTAAAGGTCTGTTGATTTACTCTATTTGCTGGCCAGTGTGTGAAGTCAAAGAGTAAGACTTAATCTCTGCCCTTGAGATTCTTCAACTGTAGTTCCAGATACGATTTAAGCATATGAAACAGTGAGTAATACTGTAAGAATATCATAGTTTCCAGATGAGATTAAAGAGAATGGTTAAACTGGTGAGATCAGGGAAGATACGAGCTGTTCCCTTAGAGTTTGTTATTCTTTCAGTTCAGTTCAGTCGCTCAGTCGTGTCCAACTCTTTGCAACCCCATGAATCGCAGCACGCCAGGCCTCCCTATCCATCACCAACTCCCGGAGTTCACTCAAACTCATGTTCATCGAGTCGGTGATGCCATCCAGCCATCTCATCCTCTGTCGTCCCCTTCTCCTCCTGCCCCCAATCCCTCCCAGCATCAGTCTTTTCCAATGAGTCAGTCAACTCTTCGCATGAGGTGGCCAAAGTACTGGAGTTTCAGCTTTAGCATCAGTCCTTCCAATGAACACCCAGGACTGATCTCCTTTAGGATGGACTGGTTGGATCTCCTTGCAGTCCAAGGGACTCTCAAGAGTCTTCTCCAACACCACAGTTCAAAAGCATCAATTCTTTGGCGCTGAGCTTTCTTCACAGTCCAACTCTCACATCCATACATGACCACTGGAAAAACCATAGCCTTGACTAGACGGACCTTTGTTGGCAAAGTAATGTCTCTGCTTTTTAATATGCCATCTAGGTTGGTCATTTTACTCCTATTAAATCTCATATGTAGTAGACTTGGTAAGAACCACGAATTTAACATTTATTGAACTTTCCTCAACACATTTTTGCTTTTGTTGAGGGTAATCAGATATACTAAAAAGCAAAAACAAACCTGTGTGGCTTGCAAATCTGCCTTTATCAGGTACTGGTTATTTTAACTTAGACAAGTCGCTTAGTCTCTGTGTTTCACTTTCTCCCGTTTTTGCGGATAACAGTGTAAACTTCATGATATTGCTGATAACTATTTTTGAGCTACTGAAAGGGCTAGTTCCCGTGGTTCCACCTAATACAACACTATGTACGTTGGGTAAGTGTGAGGACTTAATGAGAACTTAATGAGAGACTTAGGACAGCCCTCAGTACAGTACTTGGCTCATAGTGAATGTCCAGTAGGTGAGATCACTTAGAAATACTGACTCTTCTCTTTCCCCCTTACAACCCACTTCTCACACTCACAGCAACATCACTGCCATGTTTTTAAAATTTACATTTAGAGGGGAATTCCCGGGTGGTCCCCTGGCTAGGATTTGGCACTTTCACTGCGAGGACACAGGTTCAGTCCCTGGTGGAGAAACTAAGATCTTGTTGGCCATGTAGCATGGCCCAAAGAAAAATTCACATGTGTGTACTGCTTTGGGCTTCCCTTGTAGCTCAGTGGGTAGAGTCTGCCTGCAATGCAGGAGACCTGGGTTCAATCCCTGGATCTCCTGGAGAAGGAAATGGCAACCCACTCCAGTATTCTTGCCTGGAGAATCCCACGGACAGAGGAGCCTGGCAGGCTACAGTCCATGGGGTCGCACAGAGTTAGATAAGACCTAGCAACTAAACCATCACCAAACTTTACTCTTCACAGCAGCTCAGATAGGTGACTTGTTGAAAATCTTAGGTCTTGGGGCCTNCTCCAGTATTCTTGCCTGGAGAATCCCACGGACAGAGGAGCCTGGCAGGCTACAGTCCATGGGGTCGCACAGAGTTAGATAAGACCTAGCAACTAAACCATCACCAAACTTTACTCTTCACAGCAGCTCAGATAGGTGACTTGTTGAAAATCTTAGGTCTTGGGGCCTCGATCAAAACCCAGATCCTTCATTTTCAAGCTCCCTACTCTTTCATTCTACAATTTGTGCTACATAAAGCGTATTTATTGAGGTAATTTTAGTTCTTAAATGTGTATGAGCATGATTTACATGCTTTCTGTGCTTGTACAGCTTTATTTTACAGTATATTATTATACTGAATGATACCTTTGCCCTGGCATCATAATTTTGGAAGAAAAAAAGCTTAATCTTCTAAATTTATTTGTTGACAAAAACAGGGAATGCAAAATCAGAGGTATTTTGCTATATACAGTTATTTTGAGTGAGTTCCCCTTCTGTGGAAGAGGAAAAAATGCTGACACATTCATCTTTGGGAATGGTATAAATTTCTGTTTTAGATGCTTTAAAATTCTGCAAATGTGTGTAAATATAAAGAGTCACTAATCTTGACTGCCCTTTTTTCATCTTGACCTTTCCAGGATCTGATAACTACTGTTCAGGCTCTCCTTTAAAAACTACTCTCCTCACTTCGCTTGAAATAAACTACACTACATGTTTCCTCACCATATTTGATCACAGAACACTTTTAAAAATTGCAATGTGTTGCTGGAAGCCCAGTAGAGGCTCATGAGCTGTAGATGTCTATGTTAAAGCACACAGCAAAAATGGTCTCATAAATAAATTGTTGTAGGAAGTGATTACATTTATCAGTCATAGTCCGTTTTTGTTTGATGTAAGAACAAGCAAAATATGAAAATTAAATTTATTTCACCTTATTAAGGGACCACTTGGTACATTTTATGCTTAATGAGTTAAAACTGATTTAAATTCTTGACTTTTGTTTTAATTCCCAAAATTAATGTTATCACCTTCAGGAGTAACTAACTTGGTCACGGCCACTTTAGAAGTGAAGGTTTTTAAAAGGATTTCTCAGACTTCCCTGGTGGCTGGGTGGTAAAGAATCTGCCAGCCAATGCAGGAGACATAGGTTTGACCCCTCATTTGGGAAGGTTGCGCATGCTGCAAAGCAACTAAGCAGGTGTACCACAACTACTGAGCCTGTGCTCTAGAACCCAAACTACTGAACCTCCCTGTGTGCCCTTAAGCCCTGCTGCTGCTGCTAAGTCGCTTCAGTCGTGTCCGACTCTGTGCGACCCCATAGACGGCAGCCCACCAGGCTCCCCCATCCCTGGGATTCTCCAGGCAAGAACACTGGAGTGGGTTGCCATTTCCTTCTCCAATGAGCGACTTCGCTTTCACTTTTCACTTTGATGCCCTTAAGCCCATGCTTAGCAAAAAGAGAAGCCACCGAAATGAGAAGCCTGTGCACTGCAACCGGAGAAAAGCCCACGCAGCAGTGAAGACCCAGCATAGCCAAAAGTAAATATAACAAAATATAAAAAGATTTCTCTAAGGTATTTCTGAAACCCAGATCGTTTGGAAATAACACAGCTGTCACTCTCACACAGTTCGGAAGAACAGACCAGTGGCTTGGAATAGAAAGAATATGAGTTAAGGACAGAGGAGTGGAAACACCCACAGCGTTTTTGGAAAATAGGAAAGAGAGGTGCCTGCCTTGAGCAGGAGTAGCCCTTAAAGGTGAAGGCAGTGAGAGTGTGATTCATGGAAGACCATTATCAGCAAGCTGGAGTTTTTGGATTTGGGTTAGGAAGACTTTGACCTTAAGTAAAACAAAGTCTTGACTCCAGGAAGTAAGAAAAAAAATCTATATTTAAAGTAATATTAATTTACTCAACAGATATTTCTTACATGTCTAATACTTGTCAGGTGCTGGACTAGGCACTATAGATTTAGGGTGAACAAAGTGTGACTTTATCCCTGTCCCCACATAATTTACAATCCAGCAGAGGAGGCCACTTTAGTCATATGCTGCTGCTGCTAAGTCGCTTCAGTCATGTCCGACTCTGTGCGACACCATAGACGGCAGCCCACCAGCCTCCGGGATTCTCCAGGCAAGAACACTGGAGTGCGTTGCCGTTTCCTTCTGCAATGCATGAAAGTGAAAAGTCAAAGTGAAGTCGCTCAGTCATGCCCGACTCTTAGCAACTCCATGGACTGCAGCCATGAGTTACTTCCACCAAGAAGAGTGAGTAGATTTTTAATAAGGCTGTGTAGAGTTTTTTTTCAGAAGGTCAGAAGGCAGCACTTTGCTGAGAGTTCTTCTGGTTTTCAGGTAGGCCTGGCTCACCTCCATAAAGCAGGTCAGACCCATTCTCTGGATACCAGACAACTTGGCAAGAATTCTGGACAGCAGGCTCCTGAAATTCCAATATTTCACCCTGAATAGGACACAACACCCACAGACCACTATGGTAAAATGACCAACCATCTTCTGGAAAATTCAAGCATGATGTTATCTAAAAATGAAGTTTAAATGAGATTCTGGGCTTTGGAATCATTCAGAACTAGATTTAGCTTCCTGTCCTATCTCTTCCTTTTTTAAGGAATGGGCTCTAGAGCAAGACTGCCTGGGTCAGAATCTCAGTTCCACCTCTTAGTGGCCATTTGCACTTGGCCAAGTGACTTAACATTATGTATCTTGATTTCTTCTTCTGTAAAATGGGCATAATTATAGTATTCTTGCTCATGTTGGTGCTGCTGCTGCTGCTAAGCTGCTAAGTCACTTCAGTCGTGTCCGACTCTGTGTGACCCCATAGAGGGCAGCCCACCAGGCTCCACCGTCCCTGGGATTCTCCAGGTAAGAATACTGGAGTGGGTTGCCATTTCCTTCTCCAATGCATGAAAGAGAAAAGTGAAAGTGAAGTCGCTCAGTCTGTCCGACTGTTAGCGACCCCATGGACTGCAGCCCACCAGGCTCCTCCGTCCATGGGATTTTCCAGGCAAGAGTACTGGGGTGGGGTGCCATTGCCTTCCCCGCATGTTGGTGCTATGAGAATTAAAATGAGTCAAAACCCATAAATCTCTTAGAATAGTGTCTGAAACATGTTCAATAAATGTTAGGTATATATGTGTTTTTGTGTATTTAACATAAATGTGAATACACTATTATTTTTATGCAATTTATTTTAAATTTAATTATATATTACATGTATAATTTAATTATATATACATATATATGTATGTAGGTCAATATATAGATTTCTATTTCATGTATATTTTAGAAATCTAGTATTATATAAATATACTATAATTTATTTATTCTCAGTATTGATGACCTGGTCGGTTGTTTTCAGGTTTTTGCTAGAATAAACAATGTGGCCATAAGCATTCTTAGTACTTGTCTCTTTATATAGCGGGGAACATTTTTCCTATAAGATAACTAAGTGTAGTATTGTTGTCCTGAAGGTGTGCATATTTTCTACTTTAATAGCTACCACTGAACCAATTTATCAGTTCAGTTCAGTTCAGTCGCCAGTCGTGTCCAACTCTTTGCAACCCCATGAATCGCAGCACAACAGGCCTCCCTGTCCATCACCAACTCCCAGAGTTCACTCAGACTCATGAATGGTGACTGTAGCCATGAAATTAAAAGATGCTTACTCCTTGGAAGGAAAGTTATGACCAACCTAGATCAGTTCAGTTCAGTCGCTCAGTCGTGTCTGACTCTTTGTGACCCCATGAATCTCAGCAAGCCAGGCCTCTCTGTTCATTACCGTCTCTCGGAGTTCATTCAGACTCATGTCCATTGAGTCCGTGATGCCATCAAGCCATCTCATCCTCCATCATCCCCTTCTCCTCCTGCCCCCAATCCCTTCCAGCATCAGAGTCTTTTCCAATGAGTCAGCTCTTCGCATCAGGTGGCCAAATTACTGGAGTTTCAGCTTTAGCATCATTCCTTCCAAAGAAATCCCAGGGTTGATCTCCTTCAGAATGGACTGGTTGTATCTCCTTGCAGTCCAAGGGACTCTCAAGAGTCTTCTCCAACCTCACACTTCAAAAGCATCAATTCCTCAGCACTCAGCCTTCTTCACAGTCCAACTCTCACATCCATACATGACCACAGGAAAAACCATAGCCTTGACTAGACGGACCTTAGTTGGCAAAGTAANACTCTCAAGAGTCTTCTCCAACACCACACTTCAAAAGCATCAATTCCTCAGCACTCAGCCTTCTTCACAGTCCAACTCTCACATCCATACATGACCACAGGAAAAACCATAGCCTTGACTAGACGGACCTTAGTTGGCAAAGTAATGTCTCTGCTTTTGAATATACTGTCTAGGTTGGTCATAACTTTTCTTCCAAGGAGTAAGCGTCTTCTAATTTCATGGCTGTAGTCACCATCTGCAGTGATTTTGGAGCCCAAAAAAATAAAGTCTGACACTATTTCCACTGTTTCCCCATCTATTTAACTTATACGCAGAGTACATCATGAGAAATGCTCAACTGAAAGAAACACAAGCTGGAATCAAGATTGCTGAAAGAAATATCAATAACCTCAGATATGCAGATGACACCACCCTTATGGCAGAAAGTGAAGAGGAGCTAAAAAGCCTCTTGTTGAAAGTGAAAGAGGAGAGTGAAAAAGTTGGCTTAAAGCTCAACATTCAGAAAATGAAGATCATGGCATCTGGTCCCATCACTTCATTGGAAATAGATGGGGAAACCAACCTAGATAGCATGTTAAAAAGCAGAGACATTACTTTGCCAACAAAGATCTGTCTAGTCAAGGCTATGTCTTTTCCAGTGGTCATGTATGGATGTGAGAGTTGGACTGTGAAGAACGTCGAGTGCTGAAGAATTGATGCTTTTGAACTGTGGTGTTGGAGAAGACTCTTGAGAGTCTCTTGGACTGCAAGGAGATCCAACCAGTCCATCCTAAAGGAGATTAGTCTTGGGTGTTCATTGGAAGGACTGATGCTAAAGCTGAAACTCCAATACTTGGGCCCACTTCATGGGAAGAGTTGACTCATTGGAAAAGACCCTGATGATGGGAGGGATTGTGGGCAGGAGGAGAAGGGGACAACAGAGGATCAGATGGCTGGATGGCATCACTGACTCGATGGACTTGAGTTTGAGTGAACTCCGGGAGGCGTGGCATGCTGCGATTCATGGGGTCGCAAAGAGTTGTACACAACTGAGCGACTGAACTGAACTGAAAGTATGCATATGTAGATCTTTTATATAAATAAAATTTAAGAAACAAAATTGTTTTAAATGCTTTATTATCATTGTTGTGAGTAAAGTACTTTCCTTTGTCTCCGACCCACAAGTATTACATTTGCTGTAAATATCCCTGACTATGTTGTTAACTTGCTGGCAGGATACAGTCTCAGACCTCTCATTATTTTTGACAGGAGTCCATTTCAAAATTTTTTCTTTATTCTTTTGTTGGTTTTGGAAGTGGATTCATTCAAGAATTTGATCATTTCTTCTAAACTGTTCAGTGTAGTGACAAAAAGTTACTCACGTCCATTTATCATTCTTTTAATTTCCCTAAATCTCTCGCAGTAGCCCTTGTTTATTCCTGATAGTGGTGATTTCGTTTTCTCTCTCTTTTGTTTTGATCAGCCTTGCTCATTGCAGGTAAGCTCAGCCAGGATGCCACCGGGTTAAAAGCTTCGGCCCACATCTGGTCTGGAAATCTGAACCAGGCATAAAGAAAGGATGGAGAAATTTAACCTGTCAAATCAGAAACCAAAACAGGGAATTTGTCAGTGGGCAGTGTCTGAGGTCATTTGACATCTAGAATCAGAGCCAGCAAAGATGAAGTCAGACGTGAATAAGTGGGTTGCTACTGAAGAGTTCTTCTGTGAGGAGGATACTGCCACCGCAAGACTGTCACTGTCAACTTCAAGAATAGGTGTGAAAATAGAGAAGGTCACATTTTGATTTAAAATAGAAAGAAAATAAAAAACCAGAACTAAAACATATACTATTTATTTTTTAAATTAAGATGCCAGCTACTTGTGTTGAGTTGCAGAGGTGTGCCAACACTAAATCATTGATAAACATGATTTACTCCATTAAGCTTGCATAAGCAGTTAGTCCAGGAGAAGCAGTCCACTAACACAGCTGTTTTGTTTTGAGGTTGTTTTTGCAAAGAGGGAGGGTTGCACAAAAGCTCATCTCCAGTGACTTAACTACAATGGGCTATACTTTTTCTAACATAATAATAAGTCCAAAGGTGGGGAGTCCAGAGCTGGTGCAGTAGCAACACAATTCCAGCTCTTCCTGTTTTTCCGCTCAATCATCTTTAGCATGTGGCCTTTCGACTCACGCTTCTTATCTCATGGTCACAAGACAGCTGCTCCAGCTGTAGGTTCACATTCACATTCCAAGTATGAAGAAAAAGTCGGCAGGAAGGGATGGTGCCCTTACTAGACTGGGGATACGATGGCGCTAGTTCATTTCTGCTTTGTGTAGGAGGCTGAAAGATAAAAGTGACTTTAACAGAAGTTATTCAGAGAGATTTCAGCAGCCCCAGTCAAGGGGCTTATTACAGACTGCGTTGAGCCCTTTCAGAAGCTATGTGGGAGCCCTAAGCCCGTGAGCCTCAGAATGACATCTGGAAATGGGGCGCTTGCAGATCATCAAGTTAGGATGAGCTTGTTCGGATGGGCCCTAATTCAATATGACTAGTGTCTTTATTAGAAATGGGGAAGAGATACAGCGACGGGGATGCCATGTGAAGACACAGAAGCAAAGAGAGAGGAGGCCACATGAATACGGAGGCAGAGACTGGAGTCATGCTGTCACAAGGAGGGAATGGCCCGGGCTACCAGACGCTGGAGGAGGAAAGGGAGCTTAATCTCCTTGAGGCTTCAGTGGGAGGGCGGCCCAACCTATATGCCGACTCTGAACTTCTAGTCTCCAAAAACGTGAGAGCATTCTCTCGTTTTAAGCCACCGGTTTGTGGTATTTTGTAATAGCAGCCCTGGGAAACTAATGCAGTCTCCAGCTTGGATTTGAGGGATGTTAGTTCTTGAGTTCCAGAACTTGAGAGGACAATAATAAAATAGAACCTGCTTAGAGGAAAGTTTCCTTGGGTATCATGCTGGTAGGGTGGCAACATAAACATTATTATATCCCTGTAAAGCCATCAGAAGTACAAAAAGTAAAGAAATAATTAAACTCAAAGTACTGACATTTTTACAATAGGACATAGTTTTTAAGTTATTATATTTACAAAAATACTGTTTTTCTTGCTTTTAAGTTATATAAATAGTTCAACAGAACACCTAAGGCTGCAATTATAATGTATTTTTTAAAGAGAGTTAAATATTTAATGCGTGTTTAATAAAACTGATGTTCATAATTAAGAAAGGATAAGGAAAGAGTCCTCTGACAGAGCTGAGAAAATGTACTAGATTACTATAGTAAGAATAAGAAGAACCTTACCAGTTTAAGAATGAATAAATTGACCTCAAACTCCTCATATTCATTCTAGTCCTCTTATTCTACCCTGAGCAGGCATATTAAACTTCGTTAATCATATGTCATTGCACTGTTATTTGGAAGAGAGCATTCAAAGGAAAAAAAAAAAAGTCCTAATACACATGGGTGTGATTTCTTTTCTCTTTTTCTTCCATGCATGGGGACATCTCCTTCTGGAGTTTGCAGCATTTCCATCTTTACTCATATGGGATAAGCCTGGGATATACATGTGCTGTTTATTTGCTTCTGTTTCCTCTGGTAACTAACAGATGTGGATTTCACTTTATCTAGTGGCAAATCCTGAGATCTAGGGAGAGGTATTGAGGTGAGAAACTGCACAGGTCCTAGCTGGACATAGCTTAATTAAGCTCACTCTGCTTCCTTAATGGGAACTTGGGGACAAAGTCTTTGCTAAAGAGTTTCTTTGCCCTCCGTAATTCTCACACAGTGAGGGAGTGCGTGTTGAGGAAGGGAGGAGCGTGAGATGGCTGTGGTACCCCTAGGTCTCTTGGTTAACATCATCTTAAGTGAAGTTGCTCAGTCGTGTCTGACTCTTTGTGACCCCATGGAAGCAGGTTACTCTGTCCGTGAGATTTTCTAGGCAAGAGTACTGGAGTGGGTTGCCATTTCCTTATCTTAGGGGTATCAATATTAGGCTTCTCCAGAGAGACACAACCAATAGGACATATACAAATACATAGAAAGGAATCCATTAGGATAGACTTACGTGAAGACGGAGGTTGAGAAGTCTCCTGGCATGCCATCAGCAAGCTGGAGGTTCAGGGAAGCGGGCAGTGCAGGGTTAGACCAGGCCTGAAGGCCTGGGAACTGGAGAAGCCAATGGGGTAAGCCCCCATCTAAGCATGAGGGTCTGTGCATCAGGAGTCCTGATGTCTGAGGGCGGAGAGGAGAGAAGCCCCAGCGCAAGAAGAAAGAAAATTTACCTTTCCTCCACTTTTTTGTTGTTCTTTTGGAGCCCTCAGCAAACTGCATAATGCTCATGCACGCTGGGGAAGGGATCTTTCACTTAGGCAGCCTGTTCAAATCTGGACATACCTTCTCAGCATGCATGCTCAGTCATGACCGACTCTTTGTGACCCCATGGACTATAGTCAGCCAGGCTCCTCTGTCCACGGAATTTTCCAGGCAAGAAGCCCGGAGTGGGTTGCCATTTCCTCCTCCAACCCTCACAGAAACACCCAGAAACAATGTTTCACCTGCTATGTGGGCATCTCTTAGCCCAGTCAAGTTGACACATAAAGTCAACCATCATCTCAGTATAATTCATTTCTTACCAATAACCTAACTAGACAGATCAGAAACAAAACAGAGTCCAGAAAACTGCAAGTGTTTATAAGAATGTAATATATGGCAGCATTTTTACCAAACTATATTTTCTTGAAAACAGAGAACATATGTGAGAAAGTACTTGATGGCAAGAAGGGTGGAAAAACTCTTCATATTCTACACACGATTCAAAGATCTCTAGTTCACATTTAGTCTATCAAAGTCTCAGAGAATTCCTATAGCATACAGTAAAGAAATCTGTTTAACTTTTTAAATTCAGCATTTTCCAGTGCATACATTTCAAATCAAAATGAAATGGAGTTGGAGAAAGGTCCAGAGGAGACCAGTGAACAAAGCAGAAGGGACTTAGGACCTGCTCTCTCCTCCTATCAACTGGTCACTTGTAGAAATCTTACACTTGAACAGTACTAGACTTTGTTAGCCCTTCTTAATGGGACTTATGTGGCGATGGGGCAAAAAGGAAGAACTTTCTCCCATGTCCCCATCAAGTTAGAACTGAACTCAAGTAGTGGGGAAACTCTTTTGAGCAGGAACACCAATAGCGACTGATATCCATGTAATGTGTCAGGAAGAACACAAACATCCAATAAAAGGAGACAGGTAATAAAAAGAGCATTCACACAGTGGACATTTGTGCAGCCATTAAAAAGTATTTGCTGCTGCTAAGTCGCTTCAGTTGTGTCCGACTCTGTGCGACCCCATAGGTGGCAGCCTACCAGGCTCCCCATCCCTGGGATTCTCTAGGCAAGAATACTGGAGTGGGTTGCCATTTCCTTTGATACATGTTATTAATACGAGACAAGAATGCATAGTACATTGAGACTCCTTTCCCAAGAAGGGCATTATCAGGCAGTAAGACGAGTCTCTCCAGTGGAAAAGGATGGGCCTGAGAACCATTCTCTTGGAGAATACTGCATTTCACAAGGTCCACTAATGGTCTGCTGTGTCACTGTTGATCCAAAGTGAGTCAGGATTTTTTCTCCCTTGAGTTGCGATAACAGAATTCCCAGCCATTTTCTGAAAATGAAAGTTTAGATCGTCCATGTTCACAAAGCTTCAGCAACGCTCACCCTTGACCAAGATTCAGAAACAGAACCTTTTCACGGGCTCCCATTTTACTGGTTTTTTCTTCATTACACCTCTGCTTTCATAAAAGATCAGCTTTGTTTTTAATCTGATTCATGGCTTCTAAACCAGTCATCATGGCGCCCTGTTATGCCAAGACTATACTTTTTATATAGGATTTAGAAACCATCTACAAAAGTAATGCTCTTTTGTTTTATGTGAAAAATGTAGTTATTTACATAATGTAAGCCACTTTCAGATCTCTACCATTGTATTTAGGAACTTGGCATACATTTCAATTGCTGCTGTTTAGTTGCTAAATCGTGTCTGACTCTTTTGTGACCTTGTGGACTGTAGCCTCTGGCTCAGGGATTTCCAGGCCCCTGTCCATGGGATTTCTCAGGCAAGAATATTGGATTTCTTCTCCAGGGGAGCTTCCCGACCCAGGGACCGAACCCCTATCTCCTGCATTGCAGGCAGATTCTTTACCCCTGAGCAATCAGGGAAACCCAAATATTTAATAGGTCTAGGTAATGTAAGTACTCATATAGATGAACTACTGAATTCAGTTTTATGAGAGCAAGTTTACTGCATGGATTATGTTTCAACAGCCAACAGTAAAATCATCGATATCACTTATCTTCAAGTTCATGCATCCTCCTACTGCCATTTAAGTGGAGGACTCGAGATAGCATTGGCTCACTAACACTTCGTCAATATTTATCGACTAAGTGTACTGAGTCTGTCACACTCTTTTTCAAGCCCTTAGTCAAATCAAGGGAAAATAGAAAACCAACTTGGTATCACAATATCATCTCTGTCCCACTCTAGTACTCTTGCCTGGAAAATCTCATGGACTGAAGAGCCTGGTAGGCTGCAGTCCATGGGGTCGCTGAGGTTCCGACGCGACTGAGCGACTTCACTTTCACTTTTCACTTTCATGCATTGGAGAAGGAAATGGCAACCCACTCCAGTGTTCTTGCCTTGAGAATCCCAGGGATAGGGGAGCCTGGTGGGCTGCCACCTATAGGGTCGCACAGAGTCAGACACGACTGAAGCGACTTAGCAGCAGCTGCACTGAAGCGACTTAGCAGCAGCAGCAGCAGCAGCCCCTTTATTATCTGAGAGTTTTCCCTTACAGAAATATGAAGTCTTTGTGTCATTTCCACTGGCTGCCACTTTGTACAACTGCTGTTAATAACAATGTAAATGGACTGACAGATAAATAAGGCACAAACACTGGAGAACATCAGTTCTTACTCATGTAAAGGACACAAAAGAATTTTAGGATATATGGCAGAGAGCAGCAACATTCTCTAGGACCAAAGAGTGAAAACTTCCTAGTCCTAAGCCCCACCAGCAGATGCATGATTGCAGAGGTTAAAATATAAATGACGGAAGGACTAGAAGTCTATCTGTTTTGTTCTGGCCTAGTCATCTACTGGGGTATAGCTGCACGTAATGCTGTATAGTAGACACTTGCTGGAGATGACCTTACCAGGGTCAGGAGCATTTCTGTATTTTTAGTTTTATAGTGCTGAATGGAATACACAGTGCTTTAATAAGGAATCAAATGCTCATCCATCACCCCAGCCTATCTGTGCTAGAATATCTGGTTAAAGTACATTCCTGAACTCAGTGCCATGGAAACAGAACAAGGGTAATTTCCCCATCCATCTCTGGGATTCATACTAATAATCCCTTGAGCTAGCTGAAGGAGTTCACCTATGGCTTGCATATTAAAAGTAAAAACAGCATTCTAAGTACATAGGCTGTGTGGTTCTAGCAGGGTCATAAACAAAGATACAAGAAATAATACTTAAGATGAAACTATTCCTTTGACCACAAGATGATATGAAGAACAGCTATGGATTGAGTTTTTGTTCATGCTATTTCAAATAAA
>SJYX01020360.1:83212-117922 GCA_006410675.1 Oreotragus oreotragus
AGATACAGATGTGTAGAGCGGACTTATGGACTCTGAGGGAGAAGGAGAGGGAGAGGGAGAGGGAGGGATGATTTGGGAGAATAGCATTGAAATATGTATACTATCATGTAAGAAATGAATTGCCAGTCTATGTTCAATGCAGGATGCAGGATGCTTGGGGCTGGTGTATGGGGATGATCCGGAGGGATGATGTGGGGTGGGAGGTGGGAGGGGGGTTCATGTTTGGGAGTTCGTGTAAAAAAATAAATAAATACAAAAAAAATAAAAAAGAAAAAAAGAAAAAAAAAAAGAAAAAAGAAAAATGTAGTTATTTACATAATGTAAGCCACTTTCAGATCTCTACCATTGTATTTAGGAACTTGGCATACATTTCAATTGCTGCTGTTTAGTTGCTAAGTCGTGTCTGACTCTTTTGTGACCTTGTGGACTGTAGCCTCTGGCTCAGGGATTTCCAGGCCCCTGTCCATGGGATTTCTCAGGCAAGAATATTGGATTTCTTCTCCAGGGGAGCTTCCCGACCCAGGGACCGAACCCCTATCTCCTGCATTGCAGGCAGATTCTTTACCCCTGAGCAATCAGGGAAACCCAAATATTTAATAGGTCTAGGTAATGTAAGTACTCATATAGATGAACTACTGAATTCAGTTTTATGAGAGCAAGTTTACTGCATGGATTATGTTTCAACAGCCAACAGTAAAATCATCGATATCACTTATCTTCAAGTTCATGCATCCTCCTACTGCCATTTAAGTGGAGGACTCGAGATAGCATTGGCTCACTAACACTTCGTCAATATTTATCGACTAAGTGTACTGAGTCTGTCACACTCTTTTTCAAGCCCTTAGTCAAATCAAGGGAAAATAGAAAACCAACTTGGTATCACAATATCATCTCTGTCCCACTCTAGTACTCTTGCCTGGAAAATCTCATGGACTGAAGAGCCTGGTAGGCTGCAGTCCATGGGGTCGCTGAGGTTCGGACGCGACTGAGCGACTTCACTTTCACTTTTCACTTTCATGCATTGGAGAAGGAAATGGCAACCCACTCCAGTGTTCTTGCCTTGAGAATCCCAGGGATAGGGGAGCCTGGTGGGCTGCCACCTATAGGGTCGCACAGAGTCAGTCGCACTGAAGCGACTTAGCAGCAGCTGCACTGAAGCGACTTAGCAGCAGCAGCAGCAGCAGCCCCTTTATTACCTGAGAGTTTTCCCTTACAGAAATATGAAGTCTTTGTGTCATTTCCACTGGCTGCCACTTTGCACAACTGCTGTTAATAACAATGTAAATGGACTGACAGATAAATAAGGCACAAACACTGGAGAACATCAGTTCTTACTCATGTAAAGGACACAAAAGAATTTTAGGATATATGGCAGAGAGCAGCAACATTCTCTAGGACCAAAGAGTGAAAACTTCCTAGTCCTAAGCCTCACCAGCAGATGCATGATTGCAGAGGTTAAAATATAAATGACGGAAGGACTAGAAGTCTATCTGTTTTGTTCTGGCCTAGTCATCTACTGGGGTATAGCTGCACGTAATGCTGTATAGTAGACACTTGCTGGAGATGACCTTACCAGGGTCAGGAGCATTTCTGTATTTTTAGTTTTATAGTGCTGAATGGAATACACAGTGCTTTAATAAGGAATCAAATGCTCATCCATCACCCCAGCCTATCTGTGCTAGAATATCTGGTTAAAGTACATTCCTGAACTCAGTGCCATGGAAACAGAACAAGGGTAATTTCCCCATCCATCTCTGGGATTCATACTAATAATCCCTTGAGCTAGCTGAAGGAGTTCACCTATGGCTTGCATATTAAAAGTAAAAACAGCATTCTAAGTACATAGGCTGTGTGGTTCTAGCAGGGCCATAAACAAAGATACAAGAAATAATACTTAAGATGAAACTATTCCTTTGACCACAAGATGATATGAAGAACAGCTATGGATTGAGTTTTTGTTCATGCTATTTCAAATAAAGAAAACCTTAATTAAAATAACTTTTTAGTAAGAATGTTGATACAGTTAGAGAAATTGAATTTGAAATAACCTAATAAAATAGAAAAATCTACTGAATGGAATTAAGATATATTCTGAAAAAAACAAAACAAATGGTTCATGTGAAACAGTGGGATGAAACTAGGCATCCGAGACAACAGTCTTTCCCTGTTTCTCTCTGTTTGGATTTCATCTTTCTTTCCACGTGGTATGCTATATAGCCTCAGGGCCTCCTATACTAAAATTTTAGCCAGCAATGAGGACCTGCCTCAAATGTCTGCCTGGACACCCCCACAAACCAAAGACCATGACTGGACCCAGCTGTGGTCAGTGGACCATCACTCAAACTCAGGAGCCAGAATCACAATAATGACACTGTTAACTCTTTGGACCAGATGATTCTTTGCTGCGAAGGCTGCCTGTGCGCTTTAGGATGCTGAGCAGCATTTCTGGCCTCTAACCATAGATAGCAGCAGCACCTTCCTGGCTGTAACCATCAAAAATGTTTCTAGACATTGTCAAGTGTCGTGGGTGGTGAGGTGGCAAAATTGCCCCCGGTTAAGAACCCCCCAGGCCTACAGCAATTGTACGCCATGAAATCACCCGAGAGTACGTTGAAGAGCAGATGTAGAAGAGTGGAAGTTACCTGCATGGACACGTATCGGGTGTGTCACAGCAGGAGTAGAGCATGGCATCCTGAGGAACGCGTGGGCACGTATCGGGTTTGTCACAGCGGGAGCAGAGCATGGCATCCCAAGGAATGTATAGACACATATCGGGTTTTTCACAGCTGGAGTACAGCATGGCATCCTGAGGAACGCTTGCTTATAAATGCATTAGAATGTTCAGAAATAAATTTGTTCTCAGTCCTAGAGTGAACCGCTTCGCAAATGCAGTTTCCTCAGTTTAAAAGCAGAAGCAACACCAACTACAGAGGGTGGCTTTGAGTTTTAAATAGTTATGTAAAGCACTTTGGAAACTAGGAAATGGCCCGTAAATATAAGATGATAATAATAAATGAAATCTCTGTGGTCCACTGGGGAAGGGAATGGCAAACCAGTATTCTTACCTTGAGAATCCCATGAACAGTATGAGAAAGCAAAAAGATATGACACTGAAAGGTGAACTTTCCAGATTGGTAGGAGCCCAATATGTTCCTGGAGAAGAATGGAGAAATAACTCTAGAAAGAATTGAAAGAGTCAGTTCCTAGGCAGACTGATAGGAAGCTGAGGGTCCCCAAGGAGGAGGTGGGGTCTGGGGCTCTCAAAGAGGAAATAGGGGTCTGGAGTTCTCAAGGAGGAGGAAAGGACAAACATCTTTTTTTTTTTTTTTCTCTATATTCCTTAGTCTTAGTCACATAAAATGTCTTTTTTGTTAAGCCTGGAACTGATTATACAACAAACAACTCAGTTTAAGCTCTGTACTAGGGATTATAACAACGTGTCCTGCTTGAGGACAGTTTCTCCTTTCTGAAAACCTTCTGACTAATCCTGATATTTTAGAATGTATATTATGGGAGTGGTCTGGTAAGATCTTTCTATTGTTAATTTCTAATCCTGTTACCTTAAAATGTAAATCTTTGCTGCGAAGGCTGCCTGTGCGCTTTAGGATGCTGAGCAGCATTTCTGGCCTCTAACCATAGATACCAGCAGCACCTTCCTGGCTGTAACCATCAAAAATGTTTCTAGACATTGTTAAGTGTCGCGGGTGGTGAGGTGGCAAAATTGCCCCCGGGCCTACAGCAATCGTACGCCGTGAAATCACCCGAGAATACGTTGAAGAGCAGATGTAGAAGAGTGGAAGTTACCTGCATGGACACGTGTCGGGTGTGTCACAGCGGGAGTAGAGCATGGCATCCTGAGGAACGCGTAGACACATCGGGTTTGTCACACCAGGAGGAGAGCATGGCATCCTGAGGAACGTATGGACACGTATCGGGTTTGTCACGGCGGGAGTAGAGCACGGCATCCTGAGGAACGCTTACTTATAAATGCATCAGAATGTTCAGAAACAAATTTGTTCTCAGTCCTAGAGGGAACCGCTTCGCAAATGCAGTTTCCTCAGTTTAAAAGCAGAAGCAACACCAACTACAGAGGGTGGCTTTGAGTTTTAAATAGTTATGTAAAGCACTTTGGAAACTACGAAATGGCCCAAAAATATAAGATGATAATAATAAATAAAATCTCTNGAACCGCTTCGCAAATGCAGTTTCCTCAGTTTAAAAGCAGAAGCAACACCAACTACAGAGGGTGGCTTTGAGTTTTAAATAGTTATGTAAAGCACTTTGGAAACTACGAAATGGCCCAAAAATATAAGATGATAATAATAAATAAAATCTCTGTGGTCCACTGGGGAAGGGAATGGCAAACCACTTCAGTATTCTTACCTTGAGAACCCCACGAACAGTATGAGAAAGCAAAAAGATATGACACTGAAAGGTGAACTTTCCAGATTGGTAGGTGCCCAATATTTTCCTGGAGAAGAATGGAGAAATAACTCTAGAAAGAATTGAGAGAGTCAGTTCCTAGGCAGACTGATAGGAAGCTGAGGGTCCCCAAGGAGGAGGTGGGGTCTGGGGCTCTCAAAGAGGAGATAGGGGTCTGGAGTTCTCAAGGAGGAGGAAAGGACAAACATCTTTTTTTTTTTTCCTCTACATTCCTTAGTCTTAGTCACATAAAATGTCTTTTTTGTTAAGCCTGGAACTGATTATACAACAAACAACTCAGTTTAAGCTCTGTACTAGGGATTATATAACAAAGTGTCCTGCTTGAGGACAGTTTCTCCTTTCTGAAAACCTTCTGACTAATCCTGATATTTTAGAATGTATATTATGGGAGTGGTCTGGTAAGATCTTTCTATTGTTAATTTCTAATCCTGTTACCTTAAAATGTAAATTGTGGGAGTGATATGAAGTGAAGTGAAAGTCACTCAGTCATGTCCCATTCTTTGCAACTCCATGGACTATACAGTCCATGGAATTCTCCAGGCCAAAATACTGGAGAGGGTAGCCTTTCCCTTCTCCAGGGGATCTTCCCAACCCAGGGGTCAAACCCAGGTCTCCCACATTGCAGGTGGATTCTTTACCAGCTGAGCTACCAAGGAAGCTCAAAAACTGGTCTTGAAGTGAAGAAATTGTGGGAGTGGGTATAGTAAAATTTTTGCAACCTTGAGATTTTTTAAATTTATTGTAATAACCAGTTTAAAAAGTATATAACTCCTTAGCTTAGACTAATGAGGGGGGAACTCTCTGTCCCTCTTCTGATGTCTGTGTCAGAAGCTTTCTCTGTCCCCTTCATACTTTAATAAAACTCTGCTACACAAAAGCGCCTGAGTGATCAAGCCTGGTCCTTGTCCTGAAGCTAAATCTTTTTCAGAGATCATGAATCTGACGCCATTCACTGTAAGCTATCAGAATGAAGAGATGGAGTCAGTGAAAACAACACCCAGTAGTGGATGGGACTGGTGATAGAAGCAAGGTCCGATGCTGTAAAGAGCAATATTGCCTAAGAACCTGGAATGTTAGGTCCATGAATCAAGGTCCTATTTTTTACCTTTAGGTCAAACAGGAGATGGCAAGAGTGAACATCGACATTTTAGGAATCAGCAAACTAAAATGAACTGGAATGAGTGAATTTAATTCAGATGACCATTATATCTACTGTGGGCAAGAATCCCTTAGAAGCAATGGAGTAACCCACATAGTCAACAAGAGTCTGAAATGCAGTAGTTGGATGCAGTCTCAAAAACAACAGAATGATCTTTGTTCATGTCCAAGGCAAAGCATTCAATATTGCAGTAATCCAAGTCTATGCCCCAACCAATAATGCTGAAGAAGCTGAAGTTGAATGGTTCTACGAAGACCTTCAAGACCTTCTAGAACTAACGCCCCCCAAAACATGTCCTTTTCATCCTAGGGGACTGGAATGCAAAAGTAGGAAGTCAAGAGATACTTGGAGTAAAGGCAAGTTTGGCCTTGGAGTACAGTATGAAGCAGCGTAAAGGCTAACAGTTTTGCCAAGAGAATGCACTGGATATAGTAAACACCCTCTTCCAACAACACAAGAGAGGACTGTACACATGGACATCACCAGATGGTCAACACTGAAATCAGATTGATTACATTCTTTGCAGCCAAAAATGGAGAAACTCTACAAAGTCAGTAAAAACAAGACCAGGAGCTGACTGTGGCTCAGATCATGAACTCCTATAATGCCAAATTCAGACTTAAATTGAAGAAAGTAGGGAAACCAGTAGACCATTCAGGTATGACCTAAATCAAATCTCTTATGATTATACAGTGGAAGTGACAAGTAAATTCAAGGGACTAGATCTGATAGACAGAGTGCCTGATGAACTACAGACTGAGGCTCATGACATTGTACAGGAGACAGGGATCAAGACCATCCCCATGGAAAAGAAATGTAAAAAGCAAAATGGTTGTCTGAGGAGGCCTTACAAGTAGCTGAGGAAAAGAAGTGAAAGGCAAAGGAGAAAAGCAAAGATATACCCATTTGAATGCAGAGATCCAAAGAACAGCAAGGAGAGAGAAGAAAGACTTCCTCAGCGATCAATGCAAAGAAATAGAGGAAAACAATAGAATGGGAAAGACTAGAGATCTCTTCAAGAAAATTAGAGATACCAAGGGAATATTTCATGCAAAGATGGGCTCGATAAAAGGACAGAAATGGGATGGACCTAACAGAAGCAGAAGATATTAAGAAGAGGTGGCAAGATACCAGAAGACTATACAAAAAGGATCTTCATGACCCAGATAACCACGATGGTGTGATCACTCACTTAGAGCCAGACATCCTGGAATGCAAAGTCAAGTGGGCCTTAGGAAGTATCACCATGAAAAAAGCTAGTGGAGGTAATGGAATTTCAGCTGAGCTATTTCAAATCCTGAAAGATGATGCTGTGAAAGTGCTGCACTCAATATGCCAGCAAATTTGGAAAACTCCACAGTGGCCACAAGACTAGAAAAGATTAGTTTTCACTCCAATTCTAAAAAATTGAAGTGCCAAAGAATGCTCAAACTCCTGCACAATTGCACTCATCCCACACACCAGCAAAGTAAATGCTCAAAATTCTCCAAGCTACGCTTCAACAGTACGTGAACTGTGAACTTCCAAATGTTCAAGCTGGATTTNAGACTAGAAAAGATTAGTTTTCACTCCAATTCTAAAAAATTGAAGTGCCAAAGAATGCTCAAACTCCTGCACAATTGCACTCATCCCACACACCAGCAAAGTAAATGCTCAAAATTCTCCAAGCTACGCTTCAACAGTACGTGAACTGCGAACTTCCAAATGTTCAAGCTGGATTTAGAAAAGGCAGAGGAATATTCTTTGCAGCCAAAGATGGAGAAGCTCTATAAAGTCATCTATAGAGATCAAATTCCCAACATCCATTGGATCATTGAAAAAGCAAGAAAGTTCCCCCCAAAATGCCTACTTCTGCCACAAAGCCTTTGACTGTGTGGATCACAACAAACTGTGGAAAATTCTTCAAGAGATAATGTTCAAGCTGGATTTAGAAAAGGCAGAGGAATATTCTTTGCAGCCAAAGATGGAGAAGCTCTATAAAGTCATCTATAGAGATCAAATTGCCAACATCCATTGGATCATTGAAAAAGCAAGAAAGTTCCCCCCAAAATGCCTACTTCTGCCACAAAGCCTTTGACTGTGTGGATCACAACAAACTGTGGAAAATTCTTCAAGAGATAGGAATACCAGACCATCTAACCTGCCTCCTGAGAAATCTGTACGCAGGTCAAGAAGCAACAGTTATAACTGGACATGGAACAACAGGCTATTTCCAAACTGGGAAAGGAGTTCGTCAAGGCTGTATATTGCCACCTTGCTTATTTAACTTATATATAGAGGACATCATGTGAAATGCTGAGCTGGATGAAGCACCAGCTGGAATCAAGACTGCTGGGAGAAATATCAATGACCTCAGATATGCAGATGACACGACTTATGGCAGAAAAGCAAAGGGGAACTAAAGAGCCTCTTGATGAAAGTGAAAGAGAAGAGTGAAAAAGTTGGCTTAAAACTCAACATTCAAAAAACTAAGATCATGGCATCTGGTCCCATCACTTCATGGCAAATAGATGGGGAACAGTGGAAACAGTGACAGACTTTATTTTTTTGGCAGATGGTGACTGTAGCCATGGAATTAAACGATGCTTGCTCCTTGGAAGAAAAGCTATGACCAACCTAGACAGCATATTAAAAAGCAGAGACATTACTTTGCCAACAAAGGTCCATCTAGTCAAAGCTATGGTTTTCCCAGTAGTCATGTATGGATATAAGAGTTGGACTATGAAGAAAGCTGGGCGCCAAAGAATTGGTGCTTTTGAACTGAGGTGTTGGAGAAGACTCTTGAGAGTCCCTTGGACTGCAAGGAGATCCAATCAGTCAATCCCAAAGGAAGTCATTCCTGAATATTCATTGGAAGGACTAATGCTGAAGCTCCAATATTTTGGCTAGCTGATGGGAAGAACTGACTCATTGGAAAAGATCCTGATGCTGGGAAAGATTGAAGGCGGGACGAGAAGGGAACGACAGAGGATGAGATAGTTGGATGGCATCACTGACTCCATGGACATGAGTTTAAGTAAGCTCTGGGAGTGGGTGTAGAACAGGGCAGCTGGTGTGCTGCAGTCCATGGGGTTTCAAATAGTTGGACCCGACTGAGTGACTGAACTGAACTGAACTGAAAATCACTATGGAGAACCAGTTCTTTTTCCTACAGCAGGCTTTTTCTCAGGAGGCTGGGTGGAAAAGATGCTGACTTCATGGAAATTATATATATGTATATAAAACTATATATAAACATATAAATATACATAATTGTATATTAATTAGTATATATTATATATAAATTATGTATATAATGCTGAATTCTTATATAACAAAAAGCAAGTGAAAACAAGCAAAAAAGCAGAAACTATGAAATATAAACTATCAAATATAACAAGCAAATTCATTGCTTTTTTGTATAATTCTCCAGTCCCATTTAAGAACAGGTTTTTAATATAAAAGGCTTCTCTTGTGACTCAGCTGGTAAAGAATCATCCTGCAATGTGGGATATGTGGGTTTGATTCCTGGGTTGGGAAAATCCCCTGGAGAAGGGAAAGGGTACCTACTCCAGTGTCCTGGCCTGGAGAATTACATGGACTGTATAGTCTGTGGGGTCACAAAGAGACGGACACAACTGAGCAACTTTCACTTTCACTTTTAATATAATACAGTTAATAAATAAAAATTTTACACCATTTGATGTATTTTGCTTATGTTAGTTATTTTTACTCAGTTCATTTATTAGTACTACAAGTGGTAAGTAATTTATATTACTAACTTATAAACTTTTACTATATACAATAAGTAGATAACTATTATAAAAAATTTATTTTTAACATAAATTTGGAAGCAGCCAGATTGCTCTGATACAACTAATTAAACTTTTGACATTTATTAGCCCTTGGTGTCAACAAATTATATAGTCTAGTAAAGAATTACAGTAAAGCTTTTGAAATACTGAGCATGAAGTAGAAATAAAAAATTTGCCTGCTAACAGCATGTACAAATACCACTTACACCATTCTAAACACATATACTACAAAGATAAATAATGGTATTAGAAGTCTTGATAACACATGGGAAGTATCACCACCATTATTACCACCACGAGTAACAATTATGATAGGAGTGGTAACAGCAACAAAATCCAAAGTTATCAAATGGTTGTCCTGAACTTGGAATGGTCCTAAGCACATGCATAATCTTATTTAATACTTGAGAAATTTTTTAACCCATTTAAAAAATATTTAAAATACAGAGATAGAAACATATTTAGAAAGTAGAAATTTCATCTTTTATCAGAATAATACAGTGAAAGCTTAAGATTAATTAGACTGGTCAGATCTTTTTTTAGTGTTTTCTGTCATCATGTCTTTATTTGTTCTTAGTGTGCAAGAAGTTGGTTTATGGTGCTTATTACAAAATACATATTTCTTTGTTTTTCAAATTAAAATTTTTTCAATAAATATGGGAAAGAGAAGGGAATAAAAGGTATTACAGTAGTGGTTTGTGCATATTATTTTTTGTTAAAGCTCAGTGAGTTTTTTTCCCCCAGAGTATTTTGTTTTTTATTTTATGTCTTTTTTTAAATATTACAGTTTTATCCTATGACAGTGGTAAGTCTTATCCCTCCTCTTTTTCCTCCTCCTCCTCTTTCTCTTCTCCCCCCTCTTCTTCCCCTTCTTCCTCCTCCTCTCCCCCCTCCTCTTCCTCCTCTCCCCCCTCCTCCTCTCCCTCCTCCTCTCCCCCCTCCTCCTCCTCTTCTTCCTCCTCCTCTCCCCCCTCCTCCTCCTCTTCTTCCTCCTCCTCCTCCACCTGCTTCTCTTTCTCTCCCTCCTTTTTTGCTGGCCCAGTTTCCACAGGGGTAAAAACCATCTCATCTTCCACTAATATATTTGGAAAATAAGACTGTATTATCAAGACAATTGTGGCACTCAGTGAAAAACACATCATTCTCAGAAATAAAATCAATAAGCACAGTGGATCACACACAATTGGTCGGGGTACTTCCCATCTTGGATACCAATATCGGTAATCTGTAAATAAAGAAGTAATTGAAAGCTGGATTTCACATGAAGTAGTTAAACCGTTCAAGAAATAAAGGACAACAATACATACATATGGCTTGGTCACGATCTGCATTGCCTAGAAAGAAAAAGAAAGTTCACAAAGAATTACATAAAATTTCTTCTTTTTCTAGAATATAAGATACTTTTCCCAACAATAATAACATTCTTCTAGTTTTCAGGTACCATACCCTCATCTTTGATGCCCCCCCCTTCAACCAGTAGCCAATTGTAAGGTACAACATATTTCTTTCAGTAGATTCTCCTGGTCTGCTAGAGAAAGCATGGAAGTAAAGGAAGAAGAGGTATGGATTCCAGTACTTATTCTGTTTCTTAATCATCCTGTCAGCGTATATAAAGCACTGCACTTCTTCTTTCCAAAGACTGTTCCAGCTTCAACATTCTAGAATTCCATAACATCCTTTTTAAAAAATGAAGTACAGTTAATTTAATACTGTTAGCTTATTTTTAATCTTTCTTCTCCCCACACCCCTGCCCCCCAAGATCTTTCAAAATTAGTCCTTTGAATCTATTCATTTTCCTCATTTACTTCGTATTTTCAGAAGCTTTTGGTTGCTCTTCATCTCACAAATGGCAAGGTTAACAACTACAGAGCCTGGTACTCCTTGTTTTTGCTATCTAGCCCAATGCTATCACAATATGTTTCAGGAAATAAATCTCCTTTCCTTTGCTCATTTGGGCAGAGAGGTTCAAACAATCACTCCCAGATTCCACTAGGAAGGAGACTGGAAGGGTAAATGCAGTTCCACCCATAGATACCTTAATGTCAACCAGGGCTTTGTCTTGCAATATGCAAATCTTAGAGGAAAATTTATAAATCACTCCTTAGGCACCTTGGAGATGAACTGAAGTTATCTGTTGGCTTTCTGAAGCTATGTTAGCCTTCTGTGCTTGGTATTATTTATTACTTCATATTTTATGAAATAATTTCTATTTTAGAAAATCTTTTACTGGGACTTCCCTAGCAGTCCGGTGGTTAAGACTCCACGCTTTACATTGCAGGGTCTGAAGGTTCAATCCCTGGTAGGGTAGCATGTAAGCTCTCACATGCTACACAGTGTGGCCAAAATAAAAAAAAAAAAACCTTTTACAGTACAATCTGTATGTATTTTCTCTACTTCCTTTTGTGTGAAAATGAAAGTCAAAGCTGCTCAGTCGTGTTCAACTCTTTGTGACCCCATGGACTTTTCCAGGCCAGAATACTGGAGTGGGTAGCTTTTCCCTTTCCAGGGGATCTTTCCAACCCAAGGATCGAATCCAGGTCTCCCGCATTGCACCAGCTGAGCCACAAAGGAAGCCCAAGAATACTGGAGTGGGTAGCCTATCCCTTCTCCATGGGATATTCCCAACCCAGGAATCAAACGGGGGTTTCCTGCATTGCAAGTGGATTCTTTACTAACTGAGCTATGAGGGAAGCCCTTTGGTGTATGTGTATTTATTTATTGCTTATTTTGAGCAATGATGCAATCAGTACATTTCTTTCTATCTTTAGTTCTCATCACGAATTTTCATTGATTACATTCTTCTTTTACTTGTGTACTTGATTTAAATACATTTAAATTTACCAACATCAGATTTATCATCTATAAATAATATGTTTTGACCCTTGGCTATAAAAGATGATGAAATTAAGCACATTTTTCTTTACCTCTCTCTTCTCTTGCCAAGTTTTATGAATTATATTCTTTGTATATCACCAGATTTTATTACCCATACAGTTTGTTTTATCATTATAACCTTCAGGTTTGTTTTAATCTTTGTTTATCAATTAAGATTCAGTGCTTGAGGATAGTTCTTTCAGTGCAGTGTTTCGCTTTACCAGTTATCTTTTTTGGTGAAAGTTATTCTCTAGTAGTTTATTGAAGTGCTTATGAGAACTATATACCACAAGTTACTGCATGTTCCCACAGTATATGTCTATTTGCTTATACATGGAAGTTTGGGCTCTATACAAATTCCTGGTTGACACTTGTATTAAGGACAATGTAGGCATCACTCCACCGACCCTTAGGTTTTACTGTTATTGTAGAGAAGTTTGAGGCTGGTCTGGATTTTTCTCCTCTCTGCAGGATTTTCAGTTGCTAGTATGGCATTACTATCACGTAAGTATATCAGTTGTGTCTGACTCTTTGCAGCCCATGGACTGCAGCCCACCAGGCTTCTCTGTTCAGGGGATTTTTCCCAGCAGGAATACTGGAGTGGGTTGCCATTTCCTCCTCTAGGGGATCTTCCCGACCGCATCTCCTGCACTGCTGGCAGATTCTTTGCTGCTAAGCCACTGGGAAAGCCCCAAAGCTTTAGGATTGAGTTTGCCAAAGACAAGACTGCTAGTGAAATTTGGACTATGTGAAAGAAGTAGAGACCATTATTCTTCAGAAGTGGCTGCTGGCTAAATGGATTTGAGATTCACAGTTACCTCTTCGGTAGAATGGGAAATTTTTGCTTTGCTGCTGAACACCGAGACAGTTTGTGGGAGCTTTCTCAAAGATTCTTGAGAATTGCAGCAATTTTCTGGCGAGCTTTTAAGAATCACCTATTTTGGTGTCCCAGGCTAACAGGTCTTCAGAGTCAGCTTCCCGGACACTTTAGCTACTATCCTCTGCTTTTTCGTGGCGCCTTCTCTGATCTTCACTACCTGAGAGTTTACAGCAGATTTCTCACTCTGAACGCTGTATTGTCAGAATACTTAGAGCAGCTATTTTTTCTCTTTTCTTCAAAAAAGAGTTTGACTGTTAAACTCTCTAATAAATGATTTTACATTTTTGCTTAGATGCTTAAAGGATTCTTTTTTTCTTCTTACTAGGCAATGTCCAGATGGTGACTACTTTCTGTCACTTTTTCTGGCACGTAGTATATACCTTTTTTCTTTACAAGGTTTTAATTTTATTTAAAATTGAATTATAAACATAAATCATTTGACATACATCATTTGTTACAACACACAACATAATGATTTGACATTTGTGTATTTTGTGACATGATCACCACAATGAGTCCAGTTTACATTCATTAGTATACATAGTCACAAAATTTTTTTTCTTAAGAACTTTTAATATATACTCTCTTAACAACTTTCAAATATGTAATACAGTATTATTAATTATAGTCACCATGATGTTCATTATTACATCCTTATGACTTATTTATAAGTGGAGGTGGAATTTTGTACTTTTGACCCCCTTCATCCATTTCATTCACTTGCCTCTGGCAACCACTAATCTATTCATATCTGCAAGCTTGGTTTTTTTGTTTGTTTGTTTGTTTTTAATTCCACATACAAGTGAGTTCATGTGGTATTTGTCTTTCTCTGACTTATATCACTTAGTGTAATGCCCTCAGAGTCCAATCATATTGTCACAAGTGGAAAGATTTCCTTCTTTTTCATAGATAATCAATACTGCATTGTGCATATATATCACATTTTCTTTATCCATTTATCCACTCATGGACACTAAGGTTGTTTCCATATCTTGACTAGTATAAATAATGCTGCAACAAACATGGCAGTGTATATACCTTTCTGAATAGTGTTTTCATTTATTTTGGATAAATACCTACAAGTGGAATTGCTGGATCATATGAGAATCCCTTGGACTGCAAGGAGATCCAACCAGTCCATTCTAAAGATCAGCCCTGGGATTTCTTTGGAAGGAATGATGCTAAAGCTGAAGCTCCAGTACTTTGGCCACTTCATGAGAAGAGTTGACTCATTGGGAAAGACTCTGATGCTGGGACGGATTGGGGGCAGGAGGAGAAGGGGACGACAGAGGATGAGATGGCTGGATGGCATCACCGACTCAGTGGAGGGAGTGGTGATGGACAGGGACGCCTGGTGTGCTGCAATTCACGGGGTCGCAAAGAGTTGGACATGACTGAGCAACTGAACTGAGCTGAACTAATGGCAGTTGTAGGCCTTCCCGGGTGGTGCAGTGGTAAAGAGCCTGCCTGCCAATACAGGACATGCATGGGATGCGGGTTTGATCCCTGGGTTGGGAAAAACCTCTGGAGTAGGAAATGGTAACCCACTCTACTGTTCTTGCCTAGAAAATTCCACGGACAGGGGAGACTGGCAGGCTATAGTCCATGGGGCCACAAGAGTCAGACATGACTGAATGTGCATGTGTACACACACACACACACACTAGTTGTATTTTTAATTTTGGAGAAATTTCCATATTATTTTCCATAGTGGCTATCCCAATTTACATTCGGTAGTATGCACATTCAAGAATTTCTATTTCTGAAGTTTTTAGTTATTTCTTTAAATATCTATCTATCTATTCTCAGTTTTAAAATAAATCTGGATTTTGATTTATTTAAATATCTATGTATCTATCTATCCCCAGTTTTTAAACAAATCCGGATTTTGATTTATTTGGTGCTTCCTTGTGGCTGGTTTAGGTTATGCATCTTTGGTAACAATACCACACAGGTAAGAATACCACATGCTCTCCTCACTGAACTCTCTTAGGTGGTGAAGGGTTTTGTTTTTGATACTTCCTGTTGCTGGTGATATTCACTTTGATCATTTTGTTAGGTTGTGTCTGCCAGGCTCCTTCATTGTGAAGTTAGTCTTTATCCCTAATGAAGTACTTTTATGAGGAGTTACTTCTGAACTATGCAAATAAACTGTTTCTCATACAACTTTTAATTTATTGACTTATTAATTTATATCAGTATGAATTATAGCATCCTGTTTTATCCAGTGAGCTATAATTGACTATTCTTATCATTATTTTGGTGCTCAAATTGTCCCAGGTTTAACCAGTAAAAACCCTTTAAGATGGCTTCTGTGTCCTTTATGCTACATGTCTCCACCATTCTTTGAGCACTTCCTAGCTTTCAGGTAGAAGAAGACGTTTTGGGTTTATTTAATGTTTCTCCTGCCCAGCCCTGGAATTTGACCTTCCTCCAGAGAGTCCTGGCTCCCTTTAGTGTGGACTGGAATTTAGAAACCAAGGTCTGAGTACTGTTGTGCTCACTGCATCACTCAGTCATGTCCGACTCTTTGCAACCCCACAGACTGTAGCCCACCAGGCTCTTCTGTCCCTGGAATTCTTCAGGCAGGAATACTGAAATGGGTTGCCACGCCCTTCTCCAGGGGATCTTCCTCACCCAGGGATCAAACTTGCATCTCTTACATCTCCTGCATTGGCAGGCAAGTTCCTTACCACTAGCGCCACCTTGGAAGCCCCCGTTGCTTTAGCACTGAGAGGATGCTGTTCCAAGGCTGTCTCAGAGCTAGGGAATAAATGTATGTTGATACATACATATATAAATATTTACATCTATGTTTCTTTATATTTACTGAAACTCTTTAAGTTCCAGTAACTCTAAATCATCCAAATCCTCACCAAAAGATTTGAGCTTGTTTTCTTCCTTCACATATTCACAGGCCATCCTCTGACAGTGAGAAAACCAGCTCCATTATCCTTAATCTATTTGCTTATTTGATCTATCCTCTAATATGCTTCTGGGCTTCTCTGGTAGCTCAGATGGTAAAGAATCCGATTGCAGTGCGGGAGACCTGGGACTGACTCCAGGGTTGGGAAGATCCCCTGGAGAAAGCAACGGCTAGCCACTCCAGTATTCTGGCCTGGAGAACTGCATGGACGAGGAGTCTCGCAGGCTACAGTCCATACGGGGTCACAGAGAGTTAGACATGACTGAGAGACTCTCACTTTCTCTTTCCAAAATGCTTCTAATCTCCAATCACTGCTTCTACTCCCTCTTCTTATTCAGCAAATAAAAATATAGGATGCCTCGTTATATTCAAATTTCAGAAAACAACAGGCACATTTTAGTAATGCTTGGGATATATTTATACTAAAAATGCTTTTGTTTTTCTGAAATTCAAATGCCTAGCATGTCAAAATTTTTAAATTGAAGTTCAGTTGATTTTAAATGTTGTGCCAATCTCTGTGGTACAGCAAAGTGTCTCAGTTAAACGCATATATAAACTATTTTTAATATTCTTTTCCATTATGGTTTATCACAGGATATTCAATATAGTTTCCTGTGCTATACACTGGGACCTTATTGTTTATCTGTTTTAAATGTATACCTTCCATCTACCAACCTGAAACACCCAGTCCATCTCTCTCCCTCCTCCTCTGGATGCCCAGCATTTAATCTGACAACTGACAGGCTGATCCTCTACTTGGATCCCTCTCCCACCCTGCTCAGACTCTGAAAGTTAGCTTTGGGCTTCTCCACCATATGGATTCCTTTCTCACCCCACTAGGGCTCTGACCGCTCCCATGCCAAGCCACCTCCTCCAACATTAAAAGCTTCCTCACCTGGTTTGGACTCTGATACCTAGTGTGAGGAGATTGCCCTCAAACACAGAGGCCCCCTTAGCTGCTTCCTTTTTAACACCTCTCTTCGGGTCAGCCCTAGACGTGAATCTTCTCCCCATTCTGCCTGGGCTCCCACACAGGTCTGGCCCAGACCTCCAGGGATGCCTTCCCCACTGGTCGGATTCTGACACACTGCCAGGCATCTCCCTCCCGCCCCGAGGTGGATCTGTTCCCACCGTGCCTGGACTGTGACACCGGCGAGTGAGCCACTCCTGCGTGGACGTGCCATTACTCTGATCTGCGGCCCCAAGCCTGATCTCCAGCAGGCACACTCACCTCACCCCATGAGGGGACCAGCTCTCCACACAAGGCCATACCCCTTGTGTTCTCACCCCGCTTAGCCTCTCTCCTCATGCCCGCTGCATCACGTGTGCATTCCTTGTCTTCTTGCTTATGTGCTAATGTGTCTCCCGCTGTGTGGCTACCTACCTCTTTCTGATCTACCCAGCGGTTTTAGGTCTGGATATTCCCAGGAAGAGAAAGGAAAAGGGAAGAGGAAGAGCAAGGTTTGCATCTTGATTCAGATGAAGCAAGGGAAGACATGTTACAGTGGGTCACTCCAGCAGTGGCATTATCGTGAAACCGTTCACTAGTTTCTTTAACGCAAAAGCATAATGTGCCCCTGTCTGAATTTACTCCCTACCACATTCCTGTAAGCATCTTGGGTTATATGCTCTCATATTTAGAAAAATGAAAAGAAAAATTGATTAATAAAACATTTTCTAGTTTTATCTTCTGAATATTTTGGGGGAAAAACAAAAGTAAAAGGCTATTATAGTAGCTATTTGCTATTTTACTTCTTTTCTCTTCTTTATAAATGTTTTAGAATATCCTGTTCTTTAGAGCAGTCATTCTCAAACAGGCTGATATTTCAGCAATTAGATGCAAAGCTTTTCTTCGGAGTAAAACTGTTAGTTCTCATTCCTTCTTTCAGGTATTCTAGTATGTGCTTAGGGGCAGGAATAAGAGTTAGAGAGGGCAGAAAAGGCTGTGCAGTTTAAAAAAGTCTAAAGATGATACAGTTTGATACCACCTTTGATAATATAACAATACCTTTCTGATCTAAGGAACAATGTTAACATGACAATGAAAGACTAGTGTTCACCACTTCATTTTCTTGCCATTCAGTGCATTATGGAATGTTTTCATGTTTCAGTTATTTTCTTTAGCTTACTGCATAGAAAATCTGTGCATCTGTCATAGCTGTCACATTGAGAACACATTAATCCTCGTTGATAAGGCCTTCTTGACAGACCTCCTCTACAAAAAAGTAGAAATATCTTATTAGAAAAAGTCTCATGTTTCATGTTATCTAAATAATATGGTTACTGGATTTTTAGTTAATTTATAAAGGTGATTTCATTTAAAAAATGGACTCAAGAAAGTACTTAAATTGGATATGTAATCTTCCCCCTTTTCCTCCCTATAAATAGCCTCTTCCGAAACTAATTCCCATGACTCTTAAACAAAGTGTTGTAATTTAAATTTGAGGGAGTTTTAAAGCTTCTTTCATTTTAGTTTGAAGCAAAATTTTCCTTTAAAAAGTGGATGTTATAGAATGCTTCATAACTAATTGCTCTCTGGTTGGCATAAATATACAAAAAGCTATGCATGAATGATGTATTAATTTTTTGGAGCATTTGCAAAATTCTGAAATGCCTATTATTCCAAAGAGCCAGCTGCATGGATTATTTTGAGGTAATCATGAAAAATATATAAGTGTATAAACAAGCAAATAAAGGAAAATGGGATTTTAGAAAGTTGGTTTAATCCATTGTACAGAGCACAGGGGAGAAGTTAAAAAAATGTTACATCAATTGCCCAGAGCTAAGTTAGGAAACGCTAAGTCGCTTTAGTCATGTCCAACTCTGCAAACCTATGGACCATAGCCTGCCATGTTCCTTTGACCATGAGATTCTCCAGGCAAGAATATTGGAGTGGGTTGCCATTTCCTCTTCTAGGGGATCTCCTGACCCAGGGATCAAACCCAGGTCTTCTGCAATGCAGGCAGATTCTTTGCCATCTGAACCACCAGGGAAGTTAGGATGGTGGCCTAAAACAGGTATGAATTGGGAAGCACAGTTTAAGATATTTAGAAGAAGAAGTAGAAGATAAATGGGGAAAAGATGTTTTTGAGTGAGGATAGGGTCATTATTTGTGGCTATTTAAACAAGGCTATTTACTCAGTGTATAATTGCAAGTCATAAAAACAAACATTAGGCATTTAAGTCCTTGGCCATTCTGGGTCATTTAGAAGAATGACAAACTTTGGAAATAGACATTCAAAAACTATCTGATATCCTTGAATGGCAAACTTTCAAGTCCATCAAGGATATACAGAGATCTGTTGTTATTTGCAGATCATGTATCATTCTCTAGGGCTTCTCTGATAGCTCAAACAGTGAAGAATCTCCCTGCAGTGCAGGAGCCCTGGTTTCAGTCCCTGGTTCAGGAAGACCCCTTGGAGAACAGCATGGCAATCCACTCCAGTATTCTTGCCTGGAGAATTCAGACAGAGGAGCCTGGCGGGCTCCAGTCCATGCAGTTGCAAAAGACTGTTCCACAATCAAACCATTTCAAGGAGGAAATGGATTTTGTCTGGATCCCAGCCAGAATACTAGCCTTCAAGAAATTCAAGAATTGATCTAATCACCTTTACCTAATATCCTGAAGTGAAGTGAAGTGAAGTCGCTCAGTCGTGTCCGACCCTTTGCGACCCCATGGACTGTAGCCTACTAGGCTCTTCTGTCCATGGGATTTTCCAGGCAATAGCCCTGGAGTGGATTGCCATTTCCTTCTACACTACTTTTATTGTGTTAACCCTTTTTCACTGAAAGAGATGCCTCCAACACAAAAGAGCTTATCCTGTTGTAAAACCAGGGATGGGGGAACCTTTTATCCTGCACCAATGCAGAGCTACTCGCTATAAAGATGGCCTTTAAACACCTGGAGAATAGGCCAATGACCCTGTGACTGTAATGGCTGATAACTCTGGCCTAGAATAACTCTGCAAAGGCAAATAAATATGTAAATAAATATATTAATTAATCAAAATAAATAAATTCACACTGTGCTAGAATACAGTGGGCCTTCTTTTTAAAAAATAAGATTATAAAGATATTTATATTAGGTAGTCAGAAATGCCAAGCTTTCATGTTAATCTTCCCCTTGTTCTGAGTTTCTAAAAAGTTTAACCTAAAGCAGTCTGAGTCTGAATCTACAGATTATTCCAATAAACTAGAGAAAAATACAATGCAATAAGTAGCAAAAATTATCTTTTAGAGATTCTGTCTGGCACTCCTTCTGTACAAGTCCACAACTGCAAATGGAATTACTAGACTGGATTAGAAGAAAACAACAGATATGTATAATTAGCAAAGTACATTGAAATTTCATAGATTTCCTGGCAATGCCTGAAGAAATAGACGATAGTAGAGACTTTAGACACCTGCCTTTGCTGAGAAGCAGCCCAGTGGTTCTCTGAGACAAAGTTATGACTCTGAACATTGTCCTGGAGCTTTTGTTAGACTCATATCTGGTCATATCTTTAGTTTATTGCTACCGACAGGATATGTGTCCATTCTTGCCTGGAAAATCCCATGGATGAAGGAACCTGGTAGGCTACAGTCCATGGGGTTGCAAAGAGTCGGACACGACTGAGTGACTTTACTTTCAGTTTCCACCCATGTTGCCTGGGTGGTCCAATGCCCAACCTGAAATCCATTAGAAGACCATTATTCAAATTTTATAAGAGATCTACACTGTTTCAGTGTGATGTAAACTTTCAATGCCTGCCACTTTGCTCATAAAGGAGGGAATCCAGCTCCATGGACTGACAATCAAGCAATTACAGCTTATAGGTAGATTCTTCTCTTCAAAGTTCTTCATATGCAGACTCATATAGTCTGTATATTGTCCATGGAACAATGGCCAGAGTACATCAAATGAATGTTGATTTTTCTATATTATACAACCAGAATAACTAGGCCACCTATAATAATTCCTTTCACTTTTACTCCATCCTTATAACATTGAGAAATGTCATAGTTCTGGCTTCTGATTCATATCCAGACATCTACAGGTTTCCAAGTAGACTTAAAGAGCCTATCCCCATAAGCCAGAGAAAACTACAATGCAATAAGCAGCAAAGATTATCTTGTAGAGATTCTGTCTGGCACTCCTGATTCACCTTTGTCTTTGCCAAAAACTTCATGACTACTTCTTGGATGTATTTAAGGTCAAGGTCAAGGTGAAGGGCTCTGTTGTTTCCTGCCTCAAATTATCTCTTTATGTGCAAAGCTATCCCAATTTATATTTCTTCCTGTGAAAATCAGTTGGTCTCCTCCCTTCACTTTACATCTTGCACTTAAAGGACTGCTGCTGCTGCTAAGTCACTGTGCGACCCCATAGACGGCAGCCCACCAGGCTCCCCCGTCCCTGGGATTCTCCAGGCAAGAACACTGGAGTGGGTTGCCATTTCCTTCTCCAATGCATGAAAGTGAAAAGTGAAAGTGAAGTTGCTCAGTCGTGTCTAACTCTTAGCGACCCCATGGACTGCAGCCCACCAGGCTCCTCCGTCCATTGGATTTTCCAGGCAAGAGTACTGGGGTGGGGTGCCATTACCTTCCCCCACTTAAAGGACTAGGAACCACAAACACCATCAATGCTTCTTTGAGGCTGATATTATGTAGCTGTACCAATCTTCTCATCTTCCCCAGGATACCATCTTCCTTCTGATCAGGCCTCATTTCTCACGTTGGTATCTGACGCACAGTTTGTTTTCAATCAAAATTTTGCCATCATCTACAAATTTGGGACTTAGATGATTACAGTATCCAATAACTTGGTCTTTATGTTACTGGATATCTTCACCATCACAAAACTTCCTAATGCTCCAAAACTGTCACACTCTAGATCTTGTAATCTCCTAAAATGTCTCTACTTCTGAATTCACAAAAGTCACATATTCCACTCATTGACTGCAACCTCCTATCCTTCCAGGTTAAGTCTTTTACTCCTGTCACACTTGTCCATTAATTTCACTGGTTCCACAAGTCTACTTTCTTTCCTATTTTTCTCCCTATCCATCATGCTATCTCTTCTCGATCCAGTTTAGATTCATCAGTTTGCATACTCTTTAGATTAAAAACCTGAAACTCTCTTGCACTATTTTCCTTTACCGCCACCTGACAGAACCCCAGTGTTGGGAAAAGTGAAGGAATCTTACTGTCTGCATGCTCCATACCTGCTTCAGGGCTGCTGGGTGCTGCTGGAGGAAAATCATTAAATTAGGTAAATATTTCTATCATGCTCTATTCAGCTTCCTCTCTCATTTTCCATAATAGCTATTTCAAATCTTCCCAGTCCTCAAAATTCTCATTTCATTGTCTTCCCCTTTATTCTTAGGACATGATGTATTCTACTTCACAAAGAGACATAACAGCCCTTAGATTGGAACTTGAGAAGTTTTCTGTCACTAAATTTGAGAAATACACCCATTCCTTCTTTCTTTCCTTTCTGGTACAACTGAAGAATTGCTCCTCATTCTTTCTAAGGCTAATCTCTTTTAAACTCTTCTGCTTTCTCAGGGACTTTTACCTTTACATATACACTGCTTTTATTCTTCATAAAGAATTACTTTTATTCTGTATTACAGCCTTCAAGTCAATATTTAAGTAGGTTCACATCTTCTGCATTTTAAAAATGAGACAAAATAAAAATGACAAACAGCTCTAAGTTCACTCCATCCTAGCACCAATTTCCTCTGCTCCACAGAAACAGCTTCTCCTGTTTACCAGTGGACTCTTCAGATCCGATATGTTTAAGTCCTGGCTTTGCCTGCCCTCTTAGAATGTGAAATTATGGATAAATCCATCCTTTTAAAAATATTCTTTCCCCACACCTTAACTGATCCCATACTCTTCTGCCTTTTCTCCCACCTGTCTGGCGACTCTTCCTTGGTCACCTCTCCCACTCATGTTTCACTAACCACCCTTAAGTGTTGGCATGACGTTCCCCAGGGCCTCTTCTCTTCTCAGTCTATGCTCTCTTGCTAAGCAGTCTCATCTAGTCCCCTGATTTAAATTACCCTATGTATTCTAGCACTCCAAACGTTTGTTCTATGCCATTCCCCACTCATGAGTTTCTGACCTGAACATCTCAAGGTGAGTATTTCACAGCCAACCCAAAGTCATTATGTGTAAGATGGAACTCATCATCTTTCTTCCCCAAAGGCTCCTTATTCCCCTTTGCAGCTAATGCCATACCATTCGTGGCTGAGTCATACATTTGAGAATATTCCTTGACTATTTCCTCTCTTGGGTTATTTAAAGCAATAAACTACAAATCTTATTATTTACATCTTCTAGAAATTTCTTGAATACTTTTCCAATCTCAACCTAGACATCCCTTGTTAACATCTTTTTTTCCCAGCCCATGATTTCATACCTGCTTTTACAGCAACTCTTTTCTATTTAAAATACAGATATTGGGTGTATTTGGTTAACGTTGTGCATTTAAAAAAAATTTATTTCCCAATAGTCTACAAGTGTTTTCAGGAGAGACACAATGTAAATAATGTGGAATTCTATTGCTTACTTATTGTTTAAATGCACCTACTACCTACAAATGTATCTAAATAAATAAAAGATCCTGCAGGCAGATGCCACATATCTAATAATAAGCAAATTTTTTCCCTCCACCCTACATCTTTTCCTAGCTCTGTTAATAAAAGTATCACTTAAGTTTAAATTCTGATGCTTATCGTTGACAGTACCCCCTTCAATATCTAAATTCAAGGCTAATCTAATTAATGCTGTTTTATTTTACTTCACTGTTTTGCTTAGAAATGTATAATTGTTAAATTTTATTATTTTTTGATCACACCACGAGGCTTGTGGGATCTCATTTCCCCTAACGGGGACAGAACTTATGCTCTTAGCAGTGAAAGTGTGGAATCTTAACTGGAGCACTAGGGAATTCCCAGAAATGTATAAGTTTTTGCCTTTGAAATTGAAAATAATCACTAGGAAATGACATATGTAAATACTGCTTCAGTTCACTTTTTCTGATACATTAGAAGCTATTTTAAGCTTTACATATTCTCTACAGATTTTACTCTCTATAGATTCTTTTTCTTTTGCTTATTGTTTTCTTTTCTCTGATTATTATTTCTGTTCCATTTATTTTCTGTTCTTTATGAGCATTAATTTATAGATTTACCACCCTACATGGTTCCTTTCTTTTTCCATATATTTTTACTTCTATTCTCCATCTTTGTGTTATGAAAATTTTCAAGATTGTCACTGACTCATTTTCCCTAATATTCTCTATAGATTTTACTCTCTATAGATTCTTTTTCTTTTGCTTATTGTTTTCTTTTCTCTGATTATTATTTCTGTTCCATTTATTTTCTGTTCTTTATGAGCATTAATTTATAGATTTACCACCCTACATGGTTCCTTTCTTTTTCCATATATTTTTACTTCTATTCTCCATCTTTGTGTTATGAAAATTTTCAAGATTGTCACTGACTCATTTTCCCTATTGCCAAATCTATTTTATTCTTCCATTCTGTACTAGCTTGCTGTTCCTACTTTAACAAATTGCCACAAACTGGGTGGTTTAAAACAATAGAAATTTGTTTTCTCAGTTCTGGAGGTCTGAAGTCCAAAATCAAGGTGCTTTCAGGACTTTGCTCCCTTCAAAGGCTCACAGAGAAAATTCCTTGACTCTCCCAGCTCCCGGTGGCTCCAGGAGTTCCTTGATTTCTAAATGTATCACTTCAACCTCTCCCTCCACAGTACATTGCCTTTTTCTCTTTTGTGTGTCTAGTGCTGAATCCCCTTCTCCCTCTCTCTTATGAGGGTATGAGTAATTGCATTTAGGTCCTACGTGAATAAGATAAGTGCCTCCTCTCAAGATCCTTATCTTAAACATATCTTATATCTGTTTTATAAGGCACTATTCACTTTTGCCATGTATTAATAAGTTAATATTCACAAGTTCTGTGAATTAGGACCTGGATACATCCTTTAGTGGGGGGTCACCATTCAGTCCACTATACATTCTAATTTTCAATTTGGCTTTCTTATTTTCATTCCTACTAAGTTTTTTTTTTTTTACTTTACAATATTGTATTGGTTTTGCCATACATCAACATGAATCCGCCACAGGTGTAGACTGTCTCTTATACGCAACTAGATGTGTATAAGAGACAGGCCTAAGGTTGAAATACTGTATTACTCTAGATCTTAGTACTTAAATTAACTCACCAAACTTCTTCTTCCATAAGGTGATCTCATTCAGGACTGCAATTCATTTCTATGTCAGGGCCTTTATAGCAGCCATTTACTTCAAACCATTCCCAGATCAAATTGCACTTATCTCACATGCCAGCAAAGTAATCCTCAAAATTCTCCAAGCTAGGCTTCAACAGCATGTGAACTGAGAACTTCTAGATGTTTAAGTTGGATTTAGAAAAGGCAGGGGAACCAGAGATCAAATTGCCAATAGCTGTTGCATCATAGGAAAAGCAGGAGAGTTCCAGAAAAACATCTACTTCTGCTTCATTGACTACACCAAAGCCTTTGACTGTGTGCATCACAACAAACTGTGGAAAATTCTTCAAGAAATGGGAATACCAGACCACCTGACCTGCCTCCTGAGAAATCTGTATGCAGGTTCTAGAAGCAACAGTTATAAATGGCCATGGAACAACAGACTGGTTCCAAATTGGGAAAGGAGTTCATCAAGGCTGTATATTGCCACCCTGCTTATTTAACTCATATGCAGAGTACATTACGTGAAATGTCAGGCTGGATGAGGCACCAGCTAGAATAAAGATTGCCAGGAGAAATATCAATAACCTCAGATATGCAGATGATACCACCCTTATGGCAGAAAGTGAAGAGAAACTAAAAAGCCTATTGATGAAAGTAAAATAGGAGAGTGAAAAAGTTGGCTTAAAACTCAACATTCAAAAAACTAGGATTATGGCATCCAGTCCCATCATCTCATGGCAAATAGATGGGGAAACAATGGAAACAGTGACAGACTTTATTTTTCTGGTCTCCAAAATCACTGCAGATGGTGACTGCAGCCATGAAATTAAAAGATGCTTACTCCTTGGAAGAAAAGATGACCAACCTAGACAGCATACTAAAAAGCAGAGAATTACTTTGCCAACAGACATCTGTATCATCAAAACTATGGTTTTTCCTGTGGTCATGTATGGATGTGAGAGTTGGACTGTGAAGAAAGCTGAGTGCCGAAGAATTGATGCTTTTGAACTGTGGTGTTGGAGAAGAATCTTGAGAGTCCCTTGGACTGCAAGGAGATCAAACCAGCCAATCCTAAAGGTAATCAGTCCTGAATATTGATTGAAAGGACTGATGCTGAATCTGAAGCCACAGTACTATGGCCACCTGATGTGACGAACTGACTCATTAGAAAAGACCCTGATGCTGGGAAAGATTGAAGGCAGGAGGCGAAGGGGATGACAGAGAATGAGATGGTTGGATGGCATCATCGACTCAATGGATATGAGTTTAAGCAAACTCCAGGAGTTGGTGAAGGACAGGGAAGTCTGGCATGCTGCAGTCCATGAGCTTGCAAAGAGTCAGACATGACTGAGCAGCTGAACTGAACTGAATAAAAATCAATCCACATACTGAAAGTCTAACCCAAGATACAAGTCTATAGCCTGTACTACAGAAACAGTCTCCAACTGTGGCTGTTTTTCTTTGTACCCTTGTTTTCCTATATTGCATTTTCACCATAATAGCAAGAGCAATCTTTTATTGTTAAGTTTTCTTTTCAAAGGACTTCCCTTGAGGCTTAGCTGGTAAAGAATCTGCCTGCAATGTGGGAGACCTGTGTTGGATCTCTGGGTTGGGAAGACCCCTTGGAGAAGAGAAAGGCTACCCACTCCAGTATTCTGGCCTGGAAAATTCGATGGACTGCATAGTCCGTGAGGTACAAAGAGTTGGACCTGTCTCTTATACACATCTAGATGTGTATAAGAGACAGGTGGTACGTANGAGAAGAGAAAGGCTACCCACTCCAGTATTCTGGCCTGGAAAATTCGATGGACTGCATAGTCCGTGAGGTACAAAGAGTTGGACACGACTGAGCAATTTTCACTTTTACTTTTCTTTTCAAATCATAGTTTGAGATCATGCCACTTACTTGCTTAAAACTTTTCCATGGTTTTGCCATTGTGTAGAATAAAGCCCCAAATCCTAACCTGGCTGATAATATTCTATTTGGTTTAGTTGTCACCTAACTTTCTACCTCTAACCACAATCATTCATTTTTCAAACATGCTAAACTCATTTCAAGCTCAGAGATTTTATAATATGTGCTCTCACTTTTACCTGAAATATTTTTTAGCCATCTCTTCATTTTTTAGCTTTCAGCTCAAATGCCACCTCCTTTCACAGATATCCTATCTATATTCTGGAGAAGGAAATGGCAACCCACTCTAGTATTCTTGTCTGGAGAATTCATGGACAGAGGAGCCTTGTGGACTGCAGTCTGAAGGGTTGCAAAGAGTCAGACACAATTGAGCAACTAACAACACTATCTATATTCTATAGTAGTTATTCCCCATTTGCTTATTGTGCTGTTTCTATGGCATATTTCATTATTTAGTTAAATATCACTGTTTAATATGTTCACTTGTAAGTCTCTTCCAAGACTACAAACTAAGCATGGCCGGTCTTTATTGTTCTTGTTAGTGGATACATCAACTTTTAAAAGCTATTCCATGTAGTTGATTACATCCCAATACTTCCACTTTGTAGGACTGAAAGAAGCCTAAAAACTTTTGCCATTACTCTACATTCAAAATTTGCTTTTCATGCCTATGTTCAAAGTCAGCAAAGCTTCCATTTAGGAAGTGGCTTTCGGAATCTAATTCGACCTACATTCACAGCTCTGTTTCTTCCTTCTGCTGCTGCTGCTAAGTCGCTTCAGTCGTGTCCGACTCTGTGCGACCCCATTCTAGGGGAATACAATCATCAATTAGCAATCATTGTTCTGTTTTCCTTTCTTTTTTTTGGCTTAGTCTCAGAAGCATTTTATTTATGTATTAAGACGCTCCTTCTCAATCCTAGCATGTAGTTAATTTTTCTTGGGATGTTGATTAGGATATTTTCTCACTTCAATTATTCATTTTAACAACATTATTTATAGCATCCTATTGACCCATAGAAAAACTTGAGGCTTTCCAATAAAGTTCTCCAGAAATAGAGGCTATTTTGGAAGGTAGTTATTGCCCATCATTGGAAAGTTTTTGGGTATAGGTAAATAGTTACATGGTAAGTGTTAAGAGTTCAAGCTTCATATGGATAGCTTGACCAGAAGACTTCTGAAGTACTTTTCCATCTCTGAGTTATTATGATTCCTTATATTTATGAGACTAGCACCAATTAATAATGCAACCTCTGGAGGATAGTCAATTAAGAGTCCTTCATGTTATAAAACTTAGGTGCTCCTGATGTAATTTTTGGGAGAAGGCAATGGCATCCCACTCCAGTACTCTTGCCTGGAAAATCCCATGGACAGAGGAGCCTGGTAGGCTGCAGTCCATGGGGTCACAAAGAGTTGGACACGACTGAGTGACTCCACTTTCACTTTTCATTTTCCTGCATTGGAGAAGGAAATGGCAACCCACTCAAGTGTTCTTGCCTGGAGAATCCCATGGACAGAGGAGCCTGGTAGGCTGCCATCTATGGGGTCGCACAGAGTCGGACTGAATCAATTTAGCAGTAGCAGTAGCAGATTAATTTTTACAACATACATTTCAACATATCTTATTTTCTTTTTATAAAAATATGGAAACAAACAATTTTAGAAAATAATTTAAATCCTGATTAGCCTACGTATTATGAAATAATACCAAACTTAAAACTCCCTTTGGAAGTAATATTTGGCTATCTACAGGTAAAATTAGTATGCCTAAATTATGACTCATTTTATTATAGAATTAAAAATATTTCAATATAAATTCTTTAATTGCTATCTTATAATTAATTTGTTTATAGTTCACAAAGTCATTTAGAAGAATATGTTGAAAACTCAGTCATATGGTGCAACCAAACTTCTAGGGAGGCTGGAATCCTTTAAAAATCCCCAGTTTATTTTAATATTCTTTAAAAAATGTAAAGGAACTTACCCTGGTGCATAGTTGCATATGAAAAGTGCTGCATGTTTAATACGTCCAATTCTTGAACATGGAGTAACAGCACAACCAACTTTGTAAGACCTGTCCCAAACAAGCTAAAATAAAAATTTCAAAGAAAACATAAAATTTAATTCTAAACATTTACTCTGCCATAGTAGAATCAATAGTATACTCAATATACATAGAACTTTAATCAAGCCAATTCAAGGAATATGAACTATTCTTCATTTCGCTGCAGGCAGAAAATTATCATGAATTTAGTTAAGCATTTACAGAACTGTTATTAGAGAAACATTTCAATAGGTTCTACCAATACTGTATTCTTAGGATAAAGTCTGAGAAAAACTGATCCAGAATAAGGAAGGAAGAATTAGTTTTCAACATTTTGTTAAATCTAAGAGTTCCAGGTTATTGGCAGAGAGGAAGAGGGAAATGAGAAGAGAAAAAGCCTTGGAAGAATGGAAGTCGTGACTAGAAAGAAGAAAAAGAGGGGACAGTAAGATTTAGAAGAGAAGGAAAAGAAATACAAGAGTAGAAAGTAAATGAATGTTGCAGAATTTTCTTTTCTTTTATTGAGGAAATTCTATTATAAAGTAAAATAAAGTCTGGGTTTTTCATTTAAAAAAATGAGTAAAAGAGCTGGTTCCTATAGAATACTTTCTTGCAAGACAGGTCTTGGAATGAAAACAGGAAAACAATGAAAGATATTCCAGAAAACAATTCCTGAATGTCTTTAATTGTCCTGATACTTTTAAGTGAAGAAAGAGAAAAATTGTTTTGTTAACCTCTGTGGGACAGGAAGACACCATTTGTTTTCCTTTTCTCTATAACTCTTAGCGATTTTAAAAGTGTGTGACTCCAAAAGAAATAGAGCAATGCATTAAAAGAATAGAGAATAGAATGTCTGCAGCAGTTGAAGTTAAGTCAAATGCAGAAGATGAAAGTGTCTAGGAAACTAGATTTAAGGAGGAAAAAATACAGAGGAGTAGGTCAGGGAGGAGACTTGGTTAGTTTACTCAAAGTACTGAAGTCATATAAAGGAGTTTAGCTTTGACATGAGTAAGATGATAGAGAGCCTCTCATTTTCTAGAAGAAAGAACTGATCAAAGATTTTTTTGAAACATGATTCATTTGATGGAACAGAAAGACACTAGTTCAACATGAAAAAATTCCAAAATTTTAAGTTCTACATCAGAATCGACTGACTGAAAAATAATCATCTTTTAAATGAGCTTGGAAGTTAATTCAATCGTTTCTTGATTCCTGATACAAATATTTATTGAAGACCTAAATAAAGTCATGTTGATGTGTTGAGAATACATGGATGAGAAGATCCCTGCCCTTTGCATAGTATTAGATTCATACATTAATGACTGTGAAAAATGTAATATGTAAAATAATAAATGTATGCACAAGTAAAAAGTGGTTCCGTATTCTTGGAGTCCAAGGGTGAATTGTTAGATGTGAGGCAGGAAAATAACACTATGTATTTGCAATTAAAATGATTTCATACATACATATACCACAGAATGCATACACAAACTAGAACTAATTTTTATTTACTGTTTACTTCCTTTTCCAGCATGCGTTATTTTAGAAAGGTACCTTTCATCTTTGGGTATAGAGATTAGATTTACTATATTTAAAGGAATGCTTTAATTGTATGGTTCAAGCAAATAGAAGAAATTATGAACATTCAGAAGATCTAGGACAGATCAGAATTTTGATTCTATTAGAGGAAGTAATTTTATCATTTGAATTTATTTATAAAATGGAAACAATCAATAAAAACTTCGTAGTAAAGCAATTAAGGAGTCTATTGAATAATATAAAATTAGATACCTGTAGATAGTTAGAACAGTTATCAGAGCAACTGTTCTTTTCAAAATTGTACTTTTTCCTCTGCTCAAACCAACTTCTGATAGCAATACTTGCAGTAAATTCATTTTCAGGGCCGACCCATATATTTTCACCAATACCATTAAATTTAGGATGGGCCATATATAGTTCTTCTAAATGAATATTACGCTCAAACACACATTTTTTTCCCCATGCTCTAGCAGTCCGTGACAAAGCTACATCCCAAGTCTGAAAAAAAATGCAAAAGGCAAAGAAAACAAAATAATAATAATGAAGGCTTTTTTTGTGCTCTAAATTATTTTCCTTGAATTCTCATATTTAGATTTAAGGAAAAAAATTCTTATTTTGTGCCTATGAGTCTGATTTGTGGAGTTTATTAAGGAGGAAAAGTGTTTTGAGATAATTATAAATGAAACAACTATTTCCTGAGATGAAGGCCTATGCATATTTTGTAATTAGAAAGTCAGATTGTTAGATGATGCAAATGATTATAATATTCTTACCTGTGGTCTATTCAGAAAATACATATTTTTAACCTCATGACTTTTATACATAATAATACAATAATTTAACATATTTAAGAACTATTTATTGAGCACTGATTATATGCAAACTGTTGTACTTTGAGGAATAAAATGAAGTCAACATAAATTTTGTCCTCTTGTTGCTTATTGTTATTAGAACAACCTGGGATAATACATACATATATACATGTATATATAATTTTAACATATAGAGGTAGTTTGTAAACATTATACAAGAGGTATATGTAAAGCTTTATGTATGTTTCCAGAAATGTTAGAAAATGTCACAAGATGCTGCCATCTTCCATTTATGGAAACATCCAAAAATGTGTACTTCTGTCATATTTAGAGGCTTAGTATAATGTTCATTGTTTAGTTAAGGACAAGAACAAAAAAACCGCACAAATACAAAGATCAATAGTTCTAAAACCAACATGCTAAAAATGTACGTTACAGTATATTTGAAACTAAGTATTTCTGAAAACATTACTAAGGTTTCCTTAAGAGTTTTCTTGGTTAGTTTCATAGTTTAAACAGAAAATATATTATAGAAAATAAATCAGGCTTTTAGCATATCCCCTCCCTTCCCACACTATTTTCTTTCCCAAAGGTAATCATTGTTAAAAATATGGCTTATGTACACATTTCTCCTTCTCCACGTACAAACTATCCAAAATAAGATATGTTAGGGTATTTTAGATGAATATTTTATGATTTTTGTCCTTGCACTGTTTTAATCATATCACACACAGAGAGATTATTCCTTATTAGCACAAATAGATCTACCTAACTTTTAATCATTAGGACATTACATTCCTAGGATTTATTTATAACTGGAAGTTTGTACTTTTTTACCACTTTCATCCAATGCCTCCCCCCCTCCCTTCAATAACCACAAATCTGATCTCTTTTTCCATCAGTTTGGTATATATATATATACATATTTTTGAAGTATAATTGACATACAACATATATCAGTTCCTGGTGAACAACATAGTGGTTTGACATTTTCATACATTACAAAATGATCAGCACAAGTCTAGGTACATTGTCTCTGTACAAAGATATTACATTACTACTGACTATATTTTCCATGTTGTGCATTTAATTTCCCTTACTCATATGTTTTGTCACTGTAAGTTTGTTAATTTTCCTCACCTATTTCACTCATTCCTTGCCCTCCCCTCTGGCAGTCAATCACCCGTTTTTCTTTATATCTGTGGTTTTGTTTCTGTTTGATGGTTGGTTTGTTTCGTTTTCAAGATTCCACATATAAGTGAAATTGTATGGCATTTGTCTTTTTCTGTTTGACTTATTTCACTTTAGCATAATACCTTCTAGGTCCATCCATGCTGTCGCAAATAGCAAGGATTCATTCTTTTTTTATGGATGAGTAATATTTCATTGTATATACCATACCTTCTCTATCCATTCATCTACCCATGGCCACTTAGGTTGCTTTCATTTCTTGGCTATTGTGAACAATGCTCCAATGAACATAGGAGTGTAGATACCTTTTTGAATTAGTGTTTCCTTTTTTCACCCTTTGGAAAAATACCTAGGAGTGGAATTGCTGCCACTGGAATATTTATTGTCATGGTTCTATGATTTGACTCCTTTTCTTTTTTTCAGATTCCACATACAAAATATACCATGCAATATTGGGGGCTTCCCTGGTGGCTCAGAGCTCCAATGAACATAGGAGTGTAGATACCTTTTTGAATTAGTGTTTCCTTTTTTCACCCTTTGGAAAAATACCTAGGAGTGGAATTGCTGCCACTGGAATATTTATTGTCATGGTTCTATGATTTGACTCCTTTTCTTTTTTTCAGATTCCACATACAAAATATACCATGCAATATTGGGGGCTTCCCTGGTGGCTCAGTGGTAAAGAATCTGCCTGCCAATACAGGAGATGCAAGTTCGATCCCTGGGTCAGGAAGATATCCCGAAGAAGGACATGGCAACACACTCTAGTTAGTATTCTTGCTGGGCAATCCTACGGACAGTGGAGCCTGGTAGGCTATAATCCATGGGGGTCACAAAATAAGTCAGATACAATTGAGCAACTCAGTCAGTTCAGTTCAGTTGTTAACCCCGTGGACTGCAGCAAGCCAGGCCTCCCTGTCTATCGTCAACTCCCGAGTTTATTCAAACTCATGCCCATTGAGTCGGTGATGCCATCCAGCCATCTCATCCTCTGTCATCCCCTTCTCCTCCTGCCTTCAATCTTTCCCAGCATCAGGGTCTTTTCAAATGAGTCAGCTCTTTATATCAGGGGGCCAAAGTATTGGAGTTTCAGCTTCAACATCAGTCCTTCCAATGAACATTCAGGGCTGATTTCCTTTAGGATGGACAGGTTGGATCTCCTTGCAGTCCAGGGGACTCTCAAGAACCTTCTCCAACACCATGGTTCAAAAGCATCAATTCTTCAGTGCTCAGCTTTCTTTAGAGTCCAACTCACACATCTATACATATCTGACTTATACATATCTGACTCATTTTGTGACCCCCATGGACTGGAAAAACCATAGCCTTGACTCGACGGACATTTGTTGGCAAAGTAATGTCTCTGCTTTATAACTATTCTTCCAAGGAGTAAGCATCTTTTTATTTCATGTCTGCAGTCACCATTTGTAGTGATTTTGGAGCACCCCAAAATAAAGTCAGTCACTGTTTCCACTGTTTGCCATGAGGTGATGGGACCAGATGTCATGATCTTTGTTTTCTGAATGTTGAGCTTTAAGCCAACTTTTTCACTCTCCTCTTTCACTTTCATCAAGAGGCTCTTTAGTTCTTCTTCACTTTCTGCCATAAGGGTGGTGTCATCTGCATATCTGAGGTTATTGATATTTCTCCCAGCAATCTTGATTTCAGCTTGTGCTTCATCCAGCCCAGCGCTTCTCATGATGTACTCTGTATATAAGTTAAATAAGCAGGGTGACAATATACAGCCTTGACGTACTCCTTTTCCTATGTGGAACCAATCTGTTGTTCCACGTGTAGTTCTAACTCTTACTTCCTGACCTGCATACAGATTTCTCAAGAGGCAGGTTAGGTGGTCTGGTATTCCCATCTCTTTCAGAATTTTCCACAGTTGATTGTGAT
>SJYX01020360.1:141980-158986 GCA_006410675.1 Oreotragus oreotragus
AATGTTGGCAATTTGATCTCTGGTTCCTCTGCCTTTTCTAAAACCAGCTTGAACATCAGGAAGTTCATGGTTCACGTATTATTTACCATTAATAATTTCGTATCTCGGGGAGTAGGAATGTCTATACATGTGTTGTCTGGTAGCCGCTGTTAATTTAGTAATATTTGGTCGTCCTCCTTGTTTAACGGGGCTAGAGGAGCGCCCTTGTTCTAGTTTCCGGAAAGAGGTGTCTGAATGGGTAAAGCATTACCTTGTTTATAAAATCTAGAGTGGCATTCACTCAGCCAATGATTCCCCTTTTTACATCTTGGGCAGAGCCTGGGGGGCTTAGTTTTAATAGTCCCTCCTTTGTCAGGAGAAAGACCTGTTTGTCGAGGCAAGCGACATTGCTTCCGCATGTGTCCTGGCTTGCCGCAGTTAAAACATTTAACTTCAGACTTTTGGGAAACATTTAAGGTTTCTAAAGTGGCTATTTTAGCTTTATGTTGAATCGTCCCCACAGGCTTTCAAGTATTTCATAACTTCTCCTTGCCCCCTAATGGGTCTGATAATAGCCTGACAATCTTCATTAGCATTATCAAAAGCTAGTTGTTTCAAAATGATTTCTCGCAAAGATGCATCCTTAAGATTGCAATCAGTGGCTTCCTTCAATTTACCAATAAATTGAGCATATTCTTCAGTTGGTCCCTGCAATATTTTTACAAAAGATCCATCAGAGGTGGAACTGTCGATTTTAGCCCATGCTCTGATAGCTACTTCCTTAATCCAGTATAACATGGGTGGCTGCAGAAATTGTAATTGAGCAGCAGTTTCAGCCATAGCTCTGGTGCTGGTGAGAATTTCAAAATTTAGTCCAGCAGGGTTTCCATTGCTTTGGTGTTCTTGCAAGATTAATTTGGCTTCATCCGTGACCCCCATTTGCCATTGTAGTAGCTGTTGTGGAGTCATAACCATTTTAGCAACTGTAAAAAAACCTGCATGAAGCCACTGATCCGCCCAGCCCCTAAGAACTTCCAGACAGTAGGGTGAGGTAGGTCCATATAACGGATATGCCTTTTTGAATTGCGTGAGCAAACCAAAATCAGGTGATTGCCATTGATTATGTCCAGGTTGAGGATTATTAAGTTGGACCGGAAAAGCCCACGCACAAAGAGGCATGTCCCGAGGAGGAATGCTAGGAAATAGGGGAGCAGTAGCAGCAGCGGACGGCGTTGCAGTGGGCGGAAAGGCCAGTGTTAGAGGCTTGTTAATATGAGCTCGTGAAAAGCAAGGTAAAGGCAGATCAGGGGTCTCTGGCAAAGTTGATTGTTTAACTGCTTTCAGCATCTGTGACTCTTGTTTGTCCGTAATCTGCTCTAGCATGACATTTTTCTAATTTAAAACCTCTGATAGATCTTTCGCTTCTAATTCACATTCATGCAGGGATCGAACAGTTTCAACCTTTAAATCTCCTCCCGAGCCATCTAATTGTTCCCTAATGGCCCGTAAAAGAGACCAAGTTACCCACCATTGTGGGTATAAGCTTTTAGAACATTGTTTTTTTACTCTGGTCTAAATTTGTAAATCTAAGATTCCTTCCTCCAGAAACCATGGATTATATTCAACCATTGTCTGGTAACAGCTAGTTAACTGCTCTTCAGGCAGATTAACCCCGTATTGTTTTAAGAAATGATGCATGAGAAGAACAAAAGGAATTTCAATTGTCTGATGTCCCATCCTGCTTACCTCGCTTCTGCAGGAGTTTGGCCCTCTTTCAAAATCAGTGTGCTGCTTCGAGCCCCACGTTGGGCACCATCTGTAAGGCTCGGGGAACCGCACTCTGAGAAGGACACTCAGGGACAGCCTCTAGTGGACTGACAAAGTTTATTATCCAATTGTGTAGTTTTATAATTCTCAGGGAATAGAGCATAATGCAGACTTGCACGTAGCCATTCCAGATAAACATTAAAGCATTCAAGCATAAGATACAGTTCCCACCGCCCAAGCCATAACATAGCTTTGGCGAGACTCTAAAGGGAGTCTTATCATGAAACAACAGTCCTTGCTCTCAGAAACAGGTGGTCAGAAGGACGCCTTCGAACGCCTCAAGGCCGGGCGTATAACCCTTCGTTATCCGTTCCCAGCCTCAGGCACTCAGGTGAACGCTCATAACCCTTTGTTATGCTCCTTCCGGCTTCCAACCTTCATCAAGAGTGGAGCAAATACATTTTCAGTATTTGCTCAAAGCCTACGCCTTCAAACGCCTCAAGGCCGGGCGTATAACCCTTCGTTATCCGTTCCCAGCCTCAGGCACTCAGGTGAACGCTCATAACCCTTTGTTATGCTCCTTCCGGCTTCCAACCTTCATCAAGAGTGGAGCAAATACATTTTCAGTATTTGCTCAAAGCCTTCCAGCTCCTCCACAGAAAGCATTGCAACTGCTTGACAAAAACTATCTAAAAATGCATGTGCTTGAAAAAATCATCTATTGTAGGACTTCCCTGATGGTCCAGTGGTTAAGAATGTGCCTTCCAATGCAGGGGGCACAGGTTCAATCCCTGGGCAGGGAACTAAATTCCCACATGCCACCAGGCACCTGAAACCTGTGCTCCACAACAAGAGAAAGTTCAAGCACAACAACCAAGACCCAGCACAGCTGGAAAAAAAAAAAATAGTGTATACAATAGAAAGCAGTAGAGCTCACAAGATGGTTTCATTCATGCCTTTTTTCACTAAATATATATTACCAGGTAGTGTGTCAGGTGGGTGAGAAAGGCCAACGAACAAGACACAAATCCTGCTTCCAAGTAGCTTACAGTCTGGAGAACTAGCAAACGGGGGCCTTTTATGCCATGGGATAAACACAAAGCCAGAGTGCTATGGCATTATGTGTGGGACAGCTAACCCCCTTTTTGAGGACCAGGTAAGCCTGTGTGGGGAATGTGACATCAAGAAAGTGAAGCACACAAGATAAAGAGTGCTTTCTAAACAAAGGGAAAACATGCAATATCCCAGGAGAGCAAAAAGGCTAAAAGTGTTTTAGTATGACCAGAGCATATTGTGGGGGTGAAGGCAGCAAGTGTTGAAAGATAGAATTCCTTCATTATATTGGTACTGTTGTTAGACTGTGAAAATTGCTATATTAAAGCACAAGATATATAGAATAATGCAGTCTTAGATTAGGAAGAAGTTTTAGACTTAGTCCCAATGTATTAGACATACTTTTGACACATCATTGATAAGGAAGTCACCATCTCCTAGGTAGCTCATTGCATTGCTGGACATCTTACTCATTGATTTAATAAGCATTTCTTTAGGGCGTCTATGTGTCAGACCTACGCTAGGTGTTAGAGCTATAAATTCTCAACAAACAAGATTTGTAGTCTATCCACATGAAGTTTTTAGTTAAAAGTTGTTGTTCAGTTGTCAAGCTGTGTCTGACTCTTTGCAACCCCATGGACTGCAGCACACCAGGCTTCCCTGTCCTTCACTGTCTCCTGGAGTTTGCTCAAACTTAAAGGTGATACAGACAAATCATCAAATAACTGTAATACAGAGTAATAAATGCTATTTTAAAATTTATTTTAAAAATTATTTCAGAAGCTGTTCATTTGTTTTCTATTGGGATAAAAAATACAAAACATAAAATTTAGCATTTTAACAATTTTTAGTGTAAAATTTGTGGCAATTATGTTCACAGAGTTGTTCACAGAATTACCAGGTGCAATTTTACATGCTCAGAAAGTATCTGCTCATTTAAATCAGAAAACTTTAAGAAACACATATTATTATGTTAAAAATTTTATTGAAATATAGTTGATTTGTAATATGTTTAATTTCTGCTATACAGCAAAGTGATTTAGTCATAAATATTCTTTTTCATATTCAATTCCATTATGGTTTATCACAGGATGTTGAACATAGTTCCCTGTACTATGCAGTAGGATCTTATTTATTCATCCTGTATATGTTTGCCTCTGCTAATCCCAGACTCCCAGTCCTTTGCTCCTACACCTCCCTCGCCTTTGGCAACCACAAAGCTATTATTGTATCAGGGAGTTTGGTTTTGTTTTGTAGATATGTTTGTTTCCGTAGTATTTAGATTCCACGTATAAGTGATATCATCTGATATTTGTCTCTCTGAAGTACTTCACTTATAGTTTGGTAATCTCTAGGTCCATTCATGTTGCTGTAAATGGCATTATTTCATTTTTTTAATGGTTGAGTAATATTCCATTCATATATATATTGCATACATACACACACACATATATATATATATATACACCACATCTTCCTTATCCATTCATCTACTGATGGACAGTTAGATTGAATCCATGTCCTGGCTATTACAGATAGTGCCGCTGTGAACACAGGGGTGCATGTGTCTGCAAATTAAAGTTTTGTTTGGATATATGCCCGAGTGGGATTGCTGATCATATTGCAACTCAATTTTTAGTTTTCTGAGGAACCTACATACTGTTTTACATTGTAGCTGCACCAATACACATTCCCAACAACAGTGTAAGAGGGTTGCATTTTCTCCACACCTTCTCCACCATTTATTAGTTATAGACTTAGTAATGATGGCCATTCCGACTGGTGTGTGGTGATAACTCCTTGCTAAGAAACAGATACTATCATTACCTCCATTTTACAGATGGAAAAGCTGAGAAAAAGAGAAGTCAGGTAATATGTCTAAAGTCATCCAGCCAGTAAGTGTTAGAGCCAGTTTTCAAACTCAGGTGACTAACATGGGATTACAGAGGAAAGGCATATGGAGATGTCTAATTTGGTTTGTGTAGAAAGAGGTCAGGTTTGCTGAAGACATTCTGCAAATATTCAACTTTTCAGATCTGTCAGTGAATTGGCTGGCATCGTGTACTTCATACAAAAAATATTTTAAATGTGTTACATAAAAAAAAACACTTTAAATATGCACATAACACTTGAGGATCATTTAGGCACTATTTAACATCAATTCAGTTCAGTTCGGTCGCTCAGTCTTGTCCAACTCTTCACGACCCCGTCAATCGCAGCATGCCAGTCCTCCCTGTCCATCACCAACTCCCGGAGTTCACTCAGACTCATGTGTATCGAATCGGTGATGGCATCCAGCCATCTCATCCTCTGTTGTCCCCTTCTCCTCCGGCCCTCAATCCCTCCCTGAGTCTTTTCCAGTGAGTCAAATCTTCACATGAGGTGGCCGAAGTATTGGAGTTTCAGCTTTAGCATCAGTCCTTCCAATAAACACCCAGGACTGATCTCCTTCAGAATGGACTGGTTGGATCTCCTTGCAGTCCAAGGGACTCTCAAGAGTCTTCTCCAACACCACAGTTCAAAAGCATCGATTCTTCGGCGCTCAGCTTTCTTCACAGTCCAACTTTCACATCCATACATGACCACAGGAAAAACCATAGCCTTGACTAGGCGGACCTTAGTCGGCAAAGTAATGTCTCTGCTTTTGAATATACTATCCAGGTTGGTCATAACTTTTCTTCCAAGGAGTAAGCGTCTTTTAATTTCATGGCTGCAGTCACCATCTGCAGTGATTTTGGAGCCCAAAAAAATAAAGTCTGACACTGTTTCCACTGTTTCCCCATCTATTTCCCATGAAGTGATGGGACCGGATGCCATGATCTTCGTTTTCTGAATGTTGAGCTTTAAGCCAACTTTTTCGCTCTCCTCCTTCACTTTCATCAAGAGGCTTTTTAGCTCCTCCTCACTTTCTGCCATAAGGGTGGTGTCATCAGCATATCTGAGGTTATTGATATTTCTCCCGGCAATCTTGATTCCAGCTTGTGTTTCTTCCAGTCCAGCGTTTCTCATGATGTACTCTGCATATAAGTTAAATAAGCAGGGAGACAATATACAGCCTTGACGTACTCCTTTTCCTATTTGGAACCAGTCTGTTGTTCCATGTCCAGTTCTAACTGTTGCTTCCTGACCTGCATACAGATTTCTCAAGAGGCAGGTTAGGTGGTCTGGTATTCCCATCTCTTTCAGAATTTTCCACAGTTTATTGTGATCCACACAGTCAAAGGCTTTGGCATAGTCAATAAAGCAGAAATAGATGTTTTTCTGGAACTCTCTTGCTTTTTCCATGATCCAGCGGATGTTGGCAATTTGATCTCTGGTTCCTCTGCCTGTTCTAAAACCAGCTTGAACATCAGGGAGTTCACGGTTCACATATTGCTGAAGCCTGGCTTGGAGAATTTTGAGCATTACTTTACTAGCGTGTGAGATGAGTGCAATTGTGCGGTAGTTTGAGCATTCTTTGGCATTGCCTTTCTTTGGAATTGGAATGAAAACTGACCTTTTCCAGTCCTGTGGCCACTGCTGAGTTTTCCAAATTTGCTGGCATATTGAGTGCAGCACTTTCACAGCATCATCTTCCAGGATTTGAAACAGCTCAACGGGAATTCCATCACCTCCACTAGCTTTGTTCTTAGTGATGCTTTCTAAGGCCCACTTGACTTCACATTCCAAGATGTCTGGCTCTAGATTAGTGATCACATCCTCATGATTATCTGGGTCGTGAAGATCTTTTCTGTACAGTTCTTCTGTGTATTCTTGCCACCTCTTCTTAATATCTTCTGCTTCTGTTAGGTCCATACCATTTCTATCCTTTATCGAGCCCATCTTTGCATGAAATGTTCCCTTGGTATCTCCAATTCTCTTGAAGAGATCTCTAGTCTTTCCCATTCTGTTGTTTTCCTCTATCTCTTTGCATTGATTGCTGAAGAAGGCTTTCTTATCTCTTCTTGCTATTCTTTGGAACTCTGCATTCAGATGCTTATATCTTTTCTTTTCTCCTTTGCTTTTCGCCTCTCTTCTTTTCAGTGCTATTTGTAAGGCTTCTCCAGACAGCCATTTTGCTTTTTTGCATTTCTTTTCCATGGGGATGGTCTTGATCCCTGTCTCCTGTACAATGTCACGAACCTCATTCCATAGTTCATCAGGAACTCTGTCTATCAGATCTAGGCCCTTAAATCTATTTCTCACTTCCACTGTATAATCATAAGGGATTTGATTTAGGTCATACCTGAATGGTCTAGCGGTTTTCCCTACTTTCTTCAATTTAAGCCTGAATTTGGAAATAAGGAGTTCATGATCTGAGCCACAGTCAGCTCCTGGTCTTGTTTTTGTTGACTGTATAGAGCTTCTCCATCTTTGGCTGCAAAGAATATAATCAATCTGATTTCGGTGTTGACCATCTGGTGATGTCCATGTGTAGAGTCTTCTCTTGTGTTGCTGGAAGAGGGTGTTTGCTATGACCAGTGCATTTGCTTGGCAAAACTCTATTAGTCTTTGCCCTGCTTCATTCCGCATTCCAAGGCCAAATTTGCCTGTTACTCCAGGTGTTTCTTGACTTCCTACTTTAGCATTCCAGTCCCCTATAATGAAAAGGACATCTTAGCCCTCAAAGAAGTTTTTACTTTCTTAATTTTAAAGTGATTTACACATTAAGTTTTTGAAGGCATGAGAATTGTTGGACGATAGAGACAGAATCATCTATTTTTAAAAAACATTGTGAAAATTAAATTTCACTATGTTCTTTCATTAAAGTTCTGCTGCTGATGTACTTTTTGAATACTCATTTACTTTTCTGCTGTGTCTAACAGCAATATTCCTTTACTTAAAACATCTGGGGAATTTTAGTAAATAGGTTTTAAGCACCTTGTTTATCTCAGTTGGTTTTGGACTTCCTTAAGTTTTCAGTTTCTTTACACTCTTTTTGAAATTTTAAGGGAATAATACTTTAATTCTATATCATTTCTGATTTTGATAAAAGCTAGCAAGTTCAAAAATACATTCTTTTAATGTATACGTAAGGAGAATGATCATGAAATAAGGTTAAAGATACTAATGAGTGTGATTTTGTTGTCTGTATGAATGTTATTGGGAAGATATATGGTTTTTACCTTTGACCCTTTTTCTTACGTTTTTCACTTTTCTATCAGTCCTCATTTGATTGATATTTCCTATAATTCAGAAATTCAAATGATGCTAATGGTGCATGAGAAGCATTACAAGAGAAAACTGAAAGGATGCTGCAAATAAAATCCAATGTTCAAGAGTGGAAAGATAGACTTTATTAAAATGCAAATAAAGGACAACTGAAAAAGAAACTTGCTACATAAAAATCAAGGGACTGAAAGCTCTGATACGCCATTAAGACACGCTCTCATCTGGGCCTCCCTGGTAGCTCAGTCGGGAAAGAATCTGCCTGCAGGTCAGGGAACCCAGGTTTGATCACTGGGTCAGGAAGATCCCCTGGAGAAGGAAATGGCAACCCACTCCAATATTCTTGCCTGGGAAAACCCATGGACGGAGGAGCCTGGTGGGCTGCAGTCCATGGGGTTGCAAAGAGTTTGGCCTGACTGAGCGACTAACACTTTGGAAGAATCATTTAAAATTTCTAAGAAAATGAATTCGTTTCTTAGCAAAACGAATGAAGGAGATGAACAGGCCATTGACCACCAAAAACAAACAGACCAAAACACAAAAGTGCTGAGACTGTGCAGTGGAAATATTCACACTGCCATCTATTCCTGTCACATATTTGATAAGGCGATATATATGCAACCAGATTCCAGCATGAATTTGGGCCTCAGGAAATGTAACTTGCCTCTATCTAAAGGTCAGAGTCTTAAAATTGAGTATAAACCTGGGAATATTGATATAAAATGTTGACTTCTAAATTGACATTAACTCTGTACTCTGGAGCTTAATGTTTATTTAGCATGGTTGCATGTGTGCAACAACTCCTAGGAATCCTTCCACTGAAGGACAGCGTTCCCAAGACAGTCTTAATAACTCTCAAAATACATACTTGTCAATCTGAACATTGTTGTGAGAATGTTTAAATCTACTAGCAGTTCACAAAATGAAAATTAATAGCATCTACCTCATAGAATTAGAGAGGATTATATAAACTATTACATGTGAGTCACTAAGTGCTTGGTACATTGTAAACATTACTTAGTGTTAGTTATTACTATTATTAATATTGTTAATAAAAATATCTCATTTTCATTTTCACTTGTTATATGGACAAGGGCTAAATTATATTTTCAACAGTGTTTTACCAGACATAGTGTGCATTCTGAATACGTATTTATAAAATTATCATTATGCTAGTGGTGTGATAGCTATTCTTACAATAGCTAGTGTGGTTTCACTAGCTACAAGGAGCAAATTCACCGTATGCAACTCCAGAGGGGTTCCTGATGGTTTTTGACAAGGGGTAATGTCAAGTGGTGGGGAGCTTTCTTGAGGGGAAAATGGGAGTTCCTCTGTGAGAGATAATGATGGAATTTGTTTGTTTCTTTCATTCCAGTATGTGAACTCAGGTGAATTTAATTAGAGATGGTTATGCTGGGCTGGAAGAAGCACAAGCTGGAATCAGGATTGCCGGGAGAAATATCAATAACCTCAGATATGCAGATGACACCACCCTTATGGCAGAGAGTGAAGAGGAACTTAAAAGCCTCTTGATGAAAGTGAAAGAGGAGAGTGAAAAAGTTGGCTTAAAGCTCACCATTCAGAAAACGAAGATCATGGCATCCGGTCCCATCACTTCATGGGAAATAGATGGGGAAACAGTGGAAACAGTGACAGACTTTATTTTTGGGGGCTCCAAAATCACTGCGGAGGGTGATTGCAGTCATGAAATTAAAAGACACTTACTCCTTGGGAGATAAGTTATGACCAACCTAGATAGCATATTCGAAAGCAGAGACATTACTTTGCCGACTAAGGTCCGTCTAGTCAAGGCTATGGTTTTTCCAGTAGTCATGTATGGATGTGAGAGTTGGACTGTGAAGAAAGCTGAGCGCTGAAGAATTGACGCTCTTGAACTGTGGTGTTTGGAGAAGACTCTTGAGAGTCCCTTGGACTGCAAGAAGATCCAACCAGTCCATTCTGAAGGAGATNGTCATGTATGGATGTGAGAGTTGGACTGTGAAGAAAGCTGAGCGCTGAAGAATTGACGCTCTTGAACTGTGGTGTTTGGAGAAGACTCTTGAGAGTCCCTTGGACTGCAAGAAGATCCAACCAGTCCATTCTGAAGGAGATCAGCCTTGGGATTTCTTTGGAAGGAATGATGCTAAAGTTGAAACTCCAGTACTTTGGCCACCTCATGCAAAGAGTTGACTCATTGGAAAAGACTCTGATGCTGGGAGGGATTGGGGGCAGGAGGAGAAGGGGATGACAGAGGATGAGATGGCTGGATGGCATCAATGACTTAATGGACGTGCCTCTGAGTGAACTCCGGGAGTTGTTGATGGAGAAGGAGGCCTGGCATGCTGCAATTCATGGGGTCGCAAAGAGTCAGACACGACTGAGCGACTGAACTGAACTGAACCTAGTTTTAACCTAGCCAGCCATTGCCAAATAATCATATATCTTGCAAAAATAGCTGAGAAAATACTGCAGATGAGTTACAGTTGTAAAGATACAAGGGCAAGCACACATTGATTGTTGGACTCATCTTCCCAGCATAAATGTCTCCTTAGCAGTTATTTTTATGTATATGACTGCATTGGTATTAGTTGCAGCGTATGGGCTCAGTAGTTATGGCACACAGGCCCAAATGCCCCTCAGCCTGTGGCATCATAGTTCCCTGGCCAGGGATGGAACCCACATCCCCTGCCTTGCAAGGTGGGTTCTTAAGCACTGGACCACCAGGGAAGTCCTCTCTTTAGCAGTTTTTTAAAATTCATTTTTATGTCATCCTTTTCAAGTTCAATTTTTGTATATTTTAAAACACTGGACTGGATTAAAACATATAATACTCTATTGTAAAAACACACATGATACATATAAATAAATGATAGACTCATACTCTTAGCTCAAGCTTAGGGGCATCAACTCCCGATTTATAAGGCAATGTCCTGGGTTTATTGTGTTTTCCTATGTCCTAGAAACCCCCTCAGTCCCAAGGAGAACCAGGAATATTAGTTACTCTACAATATTTTATTTTAATAATTTGAAAAACTATTATTAAAAAACTACAGAGACTACTGTTTAAACAATCTTTTCACCATCCTTCAAGGGGTAACAATGGGATACAATAGGCCCAGTTTAGACTGATTAGTCTGATCACTTCTGGAAACTTCAAACATAGCCTAGTAGGACAAAAAGATACCCAGAATAATGCACTGTTCAAACCCTGAGTTAATTGCCCTCGGTAATTTGAAAAGACTGAGTACAGAGCTGTTTGTCTAGTAATTCCAAACTGTGAAACTGGAGGGTCACTTATGGTCACTATTAAGAGCAACATCTGCTCAGAGTAAAAGAATTACAGTGATGCCAGGCCTTTTTAAGATATCCTGTCAAGAGCCTATGGTTATGATCACAAGGAAAAGACATCTCGGTCCAGAATTTTCTCTTCTTGTAATGAGGGGAAGCCCCACTGGTAAGGCAGAGGCACTCCACCTGCCCAAACTTTGCTCACAGCTTCAGCATAGATGGAAGCTCTGCATGTAGAAATCTCATTATCTGAGAACTGCCATTACTTACAAGCAGTGCTAACATAATACTCCCTGACAAAATTTTTTGTTTTTTCAAAATCAGAGGGTCTAATCTGTAAAAATTCATTTTTAAGTGTGGCCTGTAGAATTTCAATTCATCTACCTAAGGAAACTTATATGCTCCTGGATAATTAAGCAGTCTAAAGACGTAACAGAATTATATTAAAAATCAAAAGGTATTTTAATTATTGAAAAAAGTTTAATTAAAAATCTACAAACAGAATAATAAAACAGAAAAGTATACTATGTATATATGTCAATTTACATTTAGCCTGTTTCAAACTGCAAGGGTAATTAATTATGAACTCAAATTTAACAATGCAATAGTTAGGGAAATAGCAATAATTTATTTTATGAAAATGGTAATGACTATCCATACCGTGTTGATGCTGAACAGCATGGTGATGGTTAATTTTATGTGTCAGTGTGGCCAGACTGTGGTGGTTGGTATTTGGTCAAACACTAGTCTGAAGGCAGATTTCCCAAAGAAGGAATTCTACCATTAGAATGCAATGTAGATATTCTGCCTGATTTCCCAATGTCAGACTCAAGAAGGCAGCAGCAAGTCTAGAACCTCCATCCTGCCAGCAGGCCCTGTACATTTTGGACTTGCTAACCACCACAATCATGTAAGCCAAATCCTTAAATTTCTCCTCTGTCTTTACCCATGCCCTACTTCCTTTCCTGTTGCTTCTGTTTCTCTGGAAAACCTTGAGTAACACAAGCAGATTTGAAATATAAAATCACTTGGCTTCTCTTTTAAGATCACTCCACTATGTGGAAATTCCTAGATATTCAGCAGTATATACAGTGTAACTCTCAATCATGTTAAAAATACATTTACATTTTACAATCATGTAAAAATACCCTTACAGGGTAAAAATATTATGATTTTTAATATTACAGCTGAGGGAAGTTGGTGGTTGCTTTAGTTGAGAAGTAAAAGATCTAGATCATTTATTTAGTACATGAAAGTGAAAGTGAAGTCGCTCAGTCGTGTCCGAATCTTTGCGACCCCATAGACTGTAGCCCGTCAGGCTCCTCTGTCCATGGAATTCTCCAGGCAAGAATACTGGAGTGGGCTGCCATTTCCTTCTCCAAAGTCAACAATTTAACATAAGTGGTTTAAAAAACTGAATTACTCGAATAATGTTTTGTTTGTTTCTTTTTCTTTTGTCTTCAGACCAAAAAAAAAAAAAAAAAAAAAGCCAGAATGCACCAGTTCTTTGGCTTGTAGAGATATTGTTAATTATACGATGATAACTTAGTACAGGACTTTAAAAGGTATACTTACATCCTGTTATGTATACACGGTATGTTTAAAAATAAAATCTCCTAAAAGAGATGAAAATTTCCTGATTCTACCTTTTTGAGTTTAACTGTTCACATCAATTTCCCCAACTATTGACTGTGACCATAATATAACATTACAGGCTATTTGAAACTTTCCTTAATAGCATTTTGTTTCTGAATAATAGTTGAGGGAACTCTTAAAGAGAACTATTGCCATTTAAGGAAAATACCTAATATCTGACATGTTTAATTCTTTAAGCGTACTCTAACTAAAATGATATTCTAGAATATTAGAGAACAAGACTCTTGATACATGTAAAATAATTTTTAAATCACTTAAGTTTTGCTTTTTTTTAATTGCTTTCCTTCTATATTATAGTACATCTTTTGAATTAAAAACACATCGAATTTAGATAACAGATAAAGCACTTAGAAGCCTTAGTAATTAAACAGATAAGAGTTACATTTAACCATAATCTGTTTCTTTATTGTCATGTTGGAGAATTTCTCTTGTACATCGAAGACAATTAAATTATTGTCAGAAGAACAGAAATTAGGCACAATGGATTACATGCCATCAGCTGACAGGTCCCTGATGGTTTCCAATTTGGATATCCTGTCAATAAAAACAACATTTAAGAGTGCAATTTAGTTTCAAGGAAAGGAAGTAATTGAATAAATACTGAAAGATTTTGATACATACTTTGAGATTTATCACGTTCTTTATTACCTAAAATAGAAAAAAAAATACATTAAACTTATTCGTTTGCTTTTCTGGCTTTTTGAATAAGATAGTCAACTTAGAAAATTAAGCTTGGTTTTTTAATTTAAGAAAACTGAAGCTTCCTCTGCAAATCCCATAGTACTTAAAAATTCTGCAAATCCCATAGTACTTAAAAATCTGTATGATGCTCTCTGCCAAAGATGTCATGTCAACAAATATTTCAAGAGCATCTCACATATTGAAGGCAAAAGGTCTGAAACAGACAAAACTATATATAGTAGTGAACTTTATTTTTGACACTGCCATATCCATTTAAAGTCCCTGAAAAATACCATATTTCCTTCATATTGAGGATTTGGGTATGAGGATTCTGCAGTTTATTATGAGTTTGTTTATTTCATTTTTTTATTTTTTGTTTATTAAATATAAATTTATTTATTTTAATTGGAGGTTAATTACTTTACAATATTGTATTGGTTTTGCCATACATCAACATGAATCCGCCACAGGTATACATGTGTTCCCAATCCTGAACATCCCTCCTCCCTCCNATGAGGATTCTGCAGTTTATTATGAGTTTGTTTATTTCATTTTTTTATTTTTTGTTTATTAAATATAAATTTATTTATTTTAATTGGAGGTTAATTACTTTACAATATTGTATTGGTTTTGCCATACATCAACATGAATCCGCCACAGGTATACATGTGTTCCCAATCCTGAACCTCCCTCCTCCCTCCCTCCCTGTACCATCCCTCTGGGTCATCTCAGTGCACCAGCCTCAAGCATCCAATATTCATTTATTCACATTTGCGTGTCTACTATGTATTAAGCATGATTCTAGGCTTTGGCTGCTGCTGCTGCTGCTAAGTCACTTCAGTCGTGTCCGACTCTGTGTGACCCCATAGACGGCAGCTCACCAGGCTCCCCCGTCCCTGGGATTCTCCAGGCAAGAACACTGGAATGGGTTGCCATTTCCTTCTCCAATGCATGAAAGAGAAAAGTGAAAGTGAAGTCGCTCAGTCTGTCCGACTGTTAGCGACCCCATGGACTGCAGCCCACCAGGCTACTCCGTCCATTGGATTTTCCAGGCAAGAGTATTGGGGTGGGGTGCCATTGCCTTCCCCGCTAGGCTTTGGACATAATGGTTATTAAGAAAAAATAAAATTCTTTTCCTTACAGAAGCATCAGGAGAGAAAATCTATCATCAACTTTAAAATGGAATAAATGAATATAGGAGATTAAAATATACCATCAGAGAAAGTGATTAGTATTATAAAAATGGTCAAGAGATAGAAAATAATGAGGAACTTAGTTATGGTCATAGCTAAAATTTATTGAGCCTACTTTATTTTGGGAAGATCCCCTGGAGGAGGGCATGACAACCTACTCTAGTGTTCTTGCCTGGAGAATCCCATGGACAGAGCAGCCTGACTGGCCACAGTCCAGAGGGTCACAAAGAGCTGGACATGACTGAAGCAATTTAGCATGCGTGTGCTTTATTTTGGTCCCAAATCACTCTGTATGGTTTATCGTATTTAATCCTCTTAGTCACATCTTGGGTAAAGCCATCTGATTCCAAGGCCTATTCATTTAACCATTATGCTATATATCTGCCCCTCAAAAAGGAAGTAAAAAAGATAGAAGTTGACTTTCTATAGAAATTGATCAATAAAAATCAAAAGTCATAGGACTTAATAAGTGGAACACAACAGATATAGTAGTGTTAAAAATAGAATGTCATTAAAACTTGGATAAAACAAAAATTTGTGAATCCTCTCAAAACCTGAGAATCATAAAACATTTAAAGAAGTTAAGTTAGTAAACATCTGTAAACACACACACACCACAACAAAATAGTTTTACAGAATATTTCTCCCTAACATTCAAAAAATAATGAGAATCTTATACAAATTGCAACTAAAATATTAACATACATATTGTTCCCAACTTTCAACTTCTTTTATGAGGCTACTACAAACTTGAAGTCAAAATCAAATGAGGAGATATGGAGATGGGAAGTTATAGGCCAGTCATAAGTCTGAAATTAAATCCAAAAACTATAAGTAAAATGTTAACAAGAATTTAGCCTTCTATAAGGGAAACTTGGGAGCTCCCTGATAGCTCATTTGGTAAAGAGTCTGCTTGCAATGCAGGAGACCCCAGTTCTATTTCTGGGTTGGGAAGATCTGCTGGAGAAGGGATAGGTTACCCACTCCCATGTTCTTGGGCTTCCCTGTGGCTCAGCTGGTAAAGAATCTGCCTGCAATGAGGGAGACCTGGGTTCGATCCTGGGGTTGGGACGATCCCCTGGAGAAAGAAAGGCTACCCACTCCAGTATTTTGGCCTAGAGAATTCCATGGACAGTCCATGGGCTCACACACAAAGAGTTGGACATGACTGAGCAACTTTCACTTTCAAGGGAAACATCATGACTAAGTTGGATTTATCATGAGAATGAAAGCATAGTTTAAAATTGGATTCCAGATCTATCACTTAACTCCTAGAATCTCTATGAAAACCTAAATTTCACTGGTTAAGTTGTATTTATTAACAGATACACAGCTTTTTGTCCATCAATCACAGTTCAAAAAAAGGTTTAAAAATAACAAAAAGAGAATAAACAAAATGGAAACAGGTTACAAAATATGATAAAAGATAGATTATAAAATTTTAAAAAAGTATATACCTACATCTTTACAATAACTTGAAAATATTAGTAAAATGGGTCAATTAAAACATAACATTTATCCAAAGAGGAATTTGAAGCACATGTAATTTTTCTTTAAGTTACAAAATATTATGTCCAAAACAGTTTCCAAAAAGAAAAAAAATCATTTGACATAGTATATAACATTAAGTTATTAAAGGAAAAACATTTGAGATCATTTCAAGAGATGCAGAAAAAAATCTGGTAAAATTTAGCATTTATTCAAGATAAAAGCTCACAGCAAAATGACAAACAGAAAATGAGGACTAATTAAAAACAACTTAAAGTAAATGTGCCCCCCTGGAGAAGGAAATGACAACTCACTCCAGTATTCTTGCCTGAAGAGTTCCATGGACAGAGGAGCCTTTTGGGCTATAGTCCATGGGGTCACAAAGAACTGGACAAGACTGAGCGACTGACACTTTCGCCTTTTCATCAAAGTAAATATGCATAATTTAAACATTGTTTTTAAAGTGTGGAATAAGAGAATGGTGCTACTGTTACAGCTTATGTGTGACATTGCACTGGAGAATTCACTGTTAACATTGTTACAGTATATAACTGATGTAACGATTAGAAGAACAAAGCTTGCATTTTTTAACAGATAACACGATTGTCATTATGGAAAATCCAAGAGAATCAACTTATTTGAAATAATAATGAGATTCATTAAGATTCCTCGATAGTACAGTAATATTAAAAAATTATATTTCTATGAATCAGCAAAAACTCAATTAGGAAATACAACTTAAAAATCAATCAC
>SJYX01020362.1:0-54572 GCA_006410675.1 Oreotragus oreotragus
CAGGGAGCCAGTTCAGCCCCACTCGAGCAAGAAGCGTGCGCGCCTCAAAGCAAGCACAAGTGTGGACCGCCCCGTCCCCAAGAAGGCTGTGTGCACCAAGGCCCATGCCTCCCGCAGCCCAGCACACCGGATGTCCCTGCCTTTCCCGCACGGCCACTCCCCCGTGGAGGAGGACAGCAGCCAAGCTCCAGGGACCCCCCGGAGAAGACAGATCTCTTGGTTCTGGAACCTTCCAGAGCATTGAAGCAGGAGTGAGGTGATGAGCATCCTTTGTGAGAGACGGGAGAGGAGCTATACAAATGCCCTTCTGAATGCATCTGGGGCTTCTCCTGCCACCCCCACCCCCACACGGATCTGAAAGCCACATACCAGCCACGAGACCCTGGGACCCACCCTCTAAGCCCCGACTTTCTCAGCTCAGAGGAGGGTTCTGAGGATGAAGCATGGGCTGGCACAGAGCCATGCTGGAGTCAGCCATGGCTGAGCCCCCTCCCAGACCCCACTCCCATAATCTCAAGACCCGTTGGACTCTGCCAATTGTGAAGCATCCCTCTAGACGGGGAGGAAAGGAGAGGGGGAAAAAAAAAAAAAANCAGCTCAGAGGAGGGTTCTGAGGATGAAGCATGGGCTGGCACAGAGCCATGCTGGAGTCAGCCATGGCTGAGCCCCCTCCCAGACCCCACTCCCATAATCTCAAGACCCGTTGGACTCTGCCAATTGTGAAGCATCCCTCTAGACGGGGAGGAAAGGAGAGGGGAAAAAAAAAAAAAAACTCAAGAAAGGAAAAAAAAAAAACAGAATTATTCAACCATTTCCTTCCCTATTCTGCTTTGACCTTCCACGGTGTCATACAGGTGGTACTTGTTCTAGTCAAGTGAACACTGAACTTCTTTTCTAAAGATGAGAAACTGTTATTTTTTCCTGCATGTGTCTGCCTCAGTTCCCACAGCCCTCCAGCCAGAGAGGCTGGTCTTCCTGGGGCTCAGCCCAGGTCTTCCTGGTCAGATGGGTGTGGTTCTGTTTTTCCTGGAAAAGAAAAAGACTAAATGTGCCTCAGTTTGTGACTGTCAGGCTGGCAGAGAAGGCTCCACCCAAAAGGGAACTGGTCAAAGACGGAGGACCGCTGTCTGCAAGTCATATCAGGATCTGAGCTCACAGGTCAGGACCCACCCTGTAGGTGCTTTTTTCCATAAAGCAGTCTACCAGCCACACGTCCACAGTTATAGAAGACTTTTCACGTTAACAACTTCACAAGACAGAAGGAAAACTTTTACCAGAACTTGAGCCTGACATCAGGGCTGGAAACCATGGTCACTATGATGTCCCCTTGGGTCCCCTGTTTCAGGAGGCCTGTACTACTCAATGCAACAGTCTCCTCCCAATCAATCTTCCTCTCTTTCTCACCCTACCCTCATCACACTCACACACACACATACGATAAAAGAATCAGAGCCCAAGGCCATAGACTTCTTCCTGCAAATGTCTCCAGTGTTCTGAATCCGCACCCCCACCAACCCCGCCGAGTTCCAGCCCCCAGCACTGTTCTGATTTGAGAGCATGGAAGAGAGGAAGGAATTTCCGATTGCTGGCAGAACATTAATTTCTAATAAATATGCTGATTAGTCATGCAACTCAAAATCTACTTTTTCAAACATCAGGACAGAAGGGAAAAACACAAAAGAAATGCTTTCCTTGCCACCCAGGAGCACCAGAATTTACCTGGATTGCCCCCAAATGAAAAGGTGTATTGGTTCAAACATAAGGGAAATACAGCATGTGCTGGCCCCAGTGGAGCAACAGCTCAGGACACAGAGCGTTTTGTTCATGAGAAAAAGCACAAGAGAGACGCTTTCTCTGACTATTCAGAGCCTCCGTCACGTCCTACTGAGCAAATAAAAATTCATATGACCAAGACAACGCTGAAGAGACCCTTATAAGATAACCCCCCAGCTCTGCAACGCGGCATCCAGCAGCCTGTGTCACCCACGAAAGGGGAACTCAGGCTAATAGGCCCTGAATAATAATAATCAGATTCTGAATTATTCAAAGAGATAGTGTCTTTATTGAGTCAATAAACAACTCCAATTTGGCCTTCATGTAAATGCAATTTATTGGAGAAAGAAAATCCCCCTCTCCCCCTCTACATTCAGAGGGATTGGCAACTGGCAACTTCTCTCAGGGCCCAAGCACCCTAGATTCTGTTTCAAATGTTGTCACAATATTGTCACCATTTCCCTGAGCCTTGGTGGTGAGGCCCTTCAGCTTTAAAGGCAGAAAGTGCCTTGAAATGCTGAGAAGCCAGGGTCTACTGACTTCTCATCTGAGAAACAGAGTCCGGGCTCCTTCACTTGTGTGAGGGGGTCAGTAGGATACGTGGGTACAGCAAGGGTAACAAAAGGCTGAGAAAGCACATGCTGGATAACCAGCAGAGTGTGTTATCAAGCAAATCCGGGAGTGTGCAAGGAACAAGAATGCTCAGATTTTCCCACCTCTCTGCATTTTCAGAGGAAATAAAGTCTTGTGACTAAATCCTCCATTCAGCCGTTACTGAGCTCCGACTGTGTGCCAGGTACAGAGATGAAGAAGGCAAGGTGTGAATGGCCCAGCTAAGGGAGGAAGCGAACAGGAACCGAGCTCAGTGAGCCCAGTGACACAACAGAATGGCAGACCCGGGATGGATCTGATTGGGCACAGATTTCCGGAAGTGGCCAATAGCAATTAGCCAGGGGGAGACGAGTGACAGGTACAGAAGGCGCAGCCAGCCAGGAATGCCTAGAGAAGAGAGAACCACATACACGGAGGAACAACCTGGAATACATCCCAGCTGAAGCAAACTTACAGGAAGCACACAAAAGAGGCCGGAAAGTGGGCAACCAACAGGCCACTCACCCTGAGGGCTCCGGGGGGCCAAAGAAGGACTTTTAACCACGGAAAGACATGGTCAGATTGTCAGATCTGCATCGGGGAAACGCTCTCCTGCTGGTGGCAGCAGCGTGGAAAATAAATTTGTGGAGGCTGCAAAAACGTAAAGATGAACAAAACATATGGAATCACCGTCAACGCTGCATACGTTGGAGACCATCCAGATTTCAGCTCTGGGGAAAGAATGTCCTTTATTCCTTGTAAATGTTTACATCTCACTAGGTGTGTGTGTGTGTACACACACGTGCACATGCACACACACACACATCTCCGGGAGCTGGTGACAGTTTCTGGCGCTGGGTTGTTCAGCAAGGCCCGCTCCAGTATTCTTGCCTGGAGAACCCCATGCACAAAGGAGGCTGGTGGGCTACAGTCCACAGGGTTGCAAAGAGTCAGACATGACTGAAGCTACTTAGCATGCACGCAAATGCTATCTGGGAACTTCCAAAAGAATCAATACCTACGGGCAGTCCATATCCAAAGAAAACAGGTCTCAGAACCTAGAAAAGGCATGAGGTTAGGATGTGTTGGTGATGCCAAGAGAGGGCAAAGGGCAGATTGGGGAAGACAGTCAGCTATTAATGTCAAACTTGACACTGGGAGCCGTTTATCCTCCCATCTGCTGGTTTCTTGATAAAGCTTCAAAAAGAAGAGGGGTGAGGGAAAAAGTAGAATTAAGAAACTGTGTAAAACTGAGTAAATTAGCCACATCTAAAGCCACAGATATCAAGCCTAGGAGAGAAGAAATGGTGTTGTTCAAACGACGAAGGGGAGGGAGGGCTCCAGATGTGATTCAATAAATCTATAAATGACACACACTTACCACAGTACTTGTTGCATTTGGTGAAAGGCAACAGAGTTATGTGGTATTAAGGGCGCTGGAGTCACACCTGAGTTTAACTCCCAGCACTGCCGTTTACCATGTGACCATGCCTAAGCCCACTTCTTAACCTCTCTGGGGGACAGTTTTCGACACTGGCTGAGTAACAAACCCAACCTAACTCACTGGGTAGAAGGATTATAGAGATAACTAGGTGCTGACGACTTTGACTCGATGGACGGGCGTCTGAGTGAACGCCGGGAGTTGGTGATGGACGGGGAGGTCTGGCATGCTGCAATTCATGGGGTCGCAAAGAGTCGGACACGACTGAGCGACTGAACTGAACTGAACTGAATGACTTTAAGCACTAGGTGCTGCTCAGGAAGGTGAAGATCATTAACCAGTAGTCTTAGAAGTGAAACCTTCATTGTAACTGATCAGGGGGAAGAAAATCAGAAGCAAGGCTGTGCTACAGGAACGGAAGCGGGAGGTGGGGGATAAATCGGGAGCCTGGGATTGACAGATACACACAGCCATGTAAAGACGTGTAACTAATGAGAACCTACTCTATAGCACAGGGTGGGGGGAAGATACAACCTGCAGGACATATATTAAGTTGACGTGAAGCATGCATTCCAGTATTCAGTAGGTGCAAACAAATGACGTTTGATTCCACCTGTGTGAGGTACCTAGAACAGTCAAGTTCATGGAGCCAGAAAGTACATCGGTAGGGCTTGCCTAGTGGTTCAGTGGTAAAGAACCTGCCTGCCTATGCAGGGGACACAGGTTCGATTCCTGTCCGGGAAGATCCCACATTCCGCAGAGCAACTGAACTCGCGCTCCGCAACTATTGAGCCTGCGCTCTAGAGCCAGCACAACTGCCGAGTCTGCAAGCGGCGGCTACTGAAGCCCGCGGGCCCTACAGCTGGTGCGCCCCCGCAAGAGAAGCCACTGCAGTTGGGGAGAAGCCCCCGCCGCTGCAGCCAGGAAAAGCCCACGCAGCAACGAAGACCCCGCACGGCCGAGCATAAGTAAATAAAATTATTTTTAAAAAAAGAAAGTACATTGATAGATGCCAGGGGCTGGGGGTGGGGGTGAAGGGGGCTTCCCTGTGGCTCAGATGGTCAAGAATCTGCCTGCAATAGGGGAGAGCCGGGTTCCATCCCTGGGCCTGGGTAGTGTTTAACGGGGACAGCGTTTCAGTTTAGGAAAGTAAAAGATGCCAGAGAGAGATGGTCGTGAGAGCAGCACAGCAAGGTGAATGTACTTAGTGCCACTGAAAGGTACAGTTACATTAGTTAAAATAGTGTCTTTTATATAATATGATCTTCACCACAATAAAAAAATTTTTTTTTAATAAAGAAGCTGTCCTCCCCAGCAATGCTGAATGGAGAAGGCAGATGCTGCATCTCGTTCAGTGGCCGGCCTTTTGAGGTCAGCACAGACATTGCTGTGGGACATTTCCACCGTGACCAACGCTGACAGGCCGTCCCTCCACAGAAGCATCAACCCACACGATGAACATCCGCTCAGCGTTTACTGAGCGCTTACTGCATGCAAGACAATGTAACCGTCCCACTGAAGCCACGACAGGAAGACCAGTCTTATCTTCAAGGAGACGCATCAGTCAAAAAAACGTGGACACAAACAGATGGAGTACCAGCTGGGATGTCATGACACACGGCAGCTACAAAGAATAGCGAGCTGTAAGGATGCCAGGGGCCCAGAGGCGAAGTGTTGAGAGAATGGCTAAGGATAAAGCGAAAAAAAGGAGGCTCTGACCTGAGTCTTGCAAATGGGGTTAACCATGTGAAGATACAGTTGAACTTGGCCATGTTTAGATAAGGGAAAGGGCATAGATGGTGAAGACAATGGCGTCCATAGACGCACAGAGGCCAGGAAGGATGGGAAGCGAAAAGGCGAGAGCAGGGACGGGGACTGAAACGCTAGGAGCCTGGACTTAATCCCTGGCTCAGCGTTGTTTCACATGCTGCTTCTGCCACAAGATATCAACAGGTGTCCAGGCGAACAAAGTGGCTTCCACAGAACTCAACAGGCTTCAGATCGCAGTGTAGCTGAGCCTCCAAGAGTCTAAGGGCTTCAGGAGTCTCTTTCTTTTCTAAGATTTTTTTTTTCTTTAATGTGGACCATCTTTAAAGTCTTTTGAATTTGTTACAATGCTATTTCTGTTTCATGTTTTGATTTTTGGCCACGAGACATGTGGGATCTTCGCTCCCCGGATCAGGGATCGAACCTACAACTCCTTATATTGGAAGGCAAAGTCCTAACCACTGGACCACCAGGGAAGTCCCCCAGGGCTCACTTGAGAACAGAGCTCTTCCCCAGCTTGTTTGACCAAAGGATCCCCTTTGCCCCCCTCATACTCTCTCTAGGTCCTGAGAGGAGGCACAGCGTGGGAAAGAGTCATTTCAGTCAGGGCTGTGCTTCAGAACGTCTGTTTTACATACTATAAATATAGAAAACATGTTACCACACCGACTGAGAAAACTGAGGAATAATGTTTCCAAATAGGGATGGGGCACTCTGCAAGGGGTCTGCACTGGGAGGAATAAATTACATTCGATATGGCAGTCCCTGACAGTCCAGTGGTTAGGACTCCTCGCTCCCACTGCAGAGGGTCGTGGTCCCGCCGATCAAGCTGTGGTCATGGAAGATTCCACATGCTGTGATGCAAGGCCATTAAAAAAAAAAAAAAAAAAACACCTATCTTCTATTCTTTCAAGGGCCACGTGTTAATGACGGGATATTCTTGAACGTGCGCGGTCGGTACATGCTGTGCAGGAAGGGAGCTAGTGCTATCCCGGAGAACCGTTCACCACCGTCAAACTCCAAAAAGAAGAGCTGCTGCTGCTGCCAAGTCACTTCAGTCGTGTCCGACTCTGTGTGACCCCATAGACGGCAGCCCACCAGGCTCCACCACCCCTGGGATTCTCCAGGCAAGAGCGCTGGAGTGGGTTGCCACTGCCTTCTCCAATGCACGAAAGAGAAAGTGAAGGTGAAGTTGCTCAGTCTGTCCGACTGTTAGCGACCCCATGGACTGCAGCCCACCAGGCTCCTCCGTCCATGGGATTTTCCAGGCAAGAGCACTGGGGTGGGGTGCCGTTGCCTTCCCCGAGAGAGAAAGAACTCCAGAGCTCCGCGCCTCTGACCCGTCCAGGTGAGAAGCGGGGCCCCCGGGACAGCAGCGTGTGCCGGCCCCTCTGGGCTGGCTCTGGATCTCCTGGCAGGTCAGAGAGAACTGAGATCGGCAGAAGGAGCACTGGGTTTGGAGGCAGACGGATCTGGGTTTACAAGTGCTTTCTCTTCTTTTCAGTTCGTCCTCTCAGTGCGCTCATTTCTAGGAATCGGTCCTAGGCTAGTTGCCAATATAGTGTGACTGACAAAAGCAAAAGAAAGAAAGAGAAGATTCACCCTAAACATCCAAAAGCGGTGACGTGGTGGGGAGCTCCTGGTGAGCCAGTGGTCAGAACGGGGCGCTTTCACTACCGCGGGCCTGGGTCCGAGCCCTGGTCCCGGAATTAAGATCCCACAAGCCGGGCAGCCAAGATAAAAACAAGGAGACTGAAAGCAGTGGGTAACCAACGAGGGCCTTCTGTGCAGCTCTAGGAACTCGACCCTGTGCTCTGAGGTGACCTCAATAGAAGGAAGTCCAAAACAGAGGAGCTATCTGTGTAAGTATAGCTGGTTCAGAAACTAACACAGCACGGTAAAGCAACTATACTCCAATAAAAATTAATCTTTTAAAAAGTGATGAAGTGGTTACATAATGATATATACAGACAATAAACTAGGAGGCTACTGCTACAAAAAATTTTGTTCAAACGTTTTTTTTAATGTAACAATTACATTCATAGCCCATGTAACATATTAAAGAGAAGGGGGAATGTGGGTTCAGAAGAGATGCAGGCGGCATGAAATTTACAGACAAAAGCAAGGAGCAGAAGGAATGCAGGAAGTTTACAATCAGCAACAAGTCAAAGAAGAGCCAAGCTCTGCAATTCAAACAGGCAAGAAACCCGAGAGGGCCTGCCTCGCAGGCCTCCCTTGCAGGTCGCCCGGGAACGCCAAGAAGGGGCAGAACAGAGAGAAAAGGCTTCTATCTGTTTCAGCTGAGATGTAGGTCAGTGTGCCATTTCTTCAAAGAGGTGAGTCGGTATCAGAGCAGCTGATAATTCCAAGGCAGAAGAGACGGGAGCTAAATTAAAGGAGCCTCTCCAGGGGCTCCCGCACGCCCCCTTAGACGTCGGTCTTTCTTAGGCAGAGAGGGACTAAGGATGCACTAGGAAGCTGACCCCTTCTCCCCCTCTCCAACCATCCTATAAATTGGTCCTGTGTTTCCCAACACCAGAAAGGGTACTCACTCACGCAGAGCAAAATGCCAGAAAGTACAAATTTAGAACACGGGTTAAACAATACTCTGATCAAACCTCCAACAGCAACCCTGCAGAGACAGAGGGTGGGGGAGGGGAGGAGAGAAATTAAGAGCCCAGCTCTCCTAGAAACTTAATTCTATGCTCTAATTCAGAGCGGTATAATTAACCCCGAGTTTTGCTGCTAACACTGAACTTTTTCAGCCTGATGAGAATATCATTTAGAATCCTGCAATCACCAATAATAGCAATATGACACAATGGCGCCCATTGAGGCCCTCATCAGGGCTTGTAGTCATTTACATAGAACATTTTCTGTGACTCTGAAATGCAATGCCACAAAGACTCGATTGAGACAGAAGTCTCCCTTTCCCATAAATGAAAAAAAAAAAAAAAAGGGAAAGAAAGAAACCACAATTTCCTTTACAGGACAGCACAGATGGTCCCCACCCTCCCAAGGCTTCTCCGGGGCCGGGCACGTCACGAGAAACTGCTCATCCCAGTGCAGACCAGAAACTAGATGCTTGCGTATCACACTGAGTGTGATGCCTAATCTTGCACACACTGGGTGTGTGTGTGTTGGCCTAATCTCTTCACACAGGAAAAGGAGATCTGAGGTGCTTTAGGAAAACCCTGAGCTTAATAAAACAGAGCAGAAGATATGGAGGGGGCCCGGCTGGATTAACAGCTTTCAAGTCCAAGCTCCGACTTCGCCAGCCTCCTCAGAGATGGAGTGGGGAGGTGGGTAGCGGGGGGCAGGGGGGTGTTCACGTGACCTGGGAGCCAGGCCTGGAGAAACACAGCCCACTGTCCCATCCTGCAGCCCAACTGGTGCCATGGGCCACAAAAGTCTGAAAGGAGGTGACCAGGGACCATGAGTCACCCAGGGCAGGACAGTATTATGTGCAGAGGGCAGGACAGTCATTGTGCTGAGGAAACAGCAGGATTCGGAAGCCAGACAAACCACAGTTGGCATCCTGGCGCCATTCCTTAGACTCAGAGTGGTTATTTAACGACCCAGAGCCTTTTGTTTCCTTCTCTGAAAAATGGGCTTTGAAGACGATGCGGGGATGAAGAATCTTAGCCTCTGAAACATACGACACCGTGACGTATAAAAGAGCAACAGTTACGGGTGTGGCCATTGTCGTCATTCTTTAGTAAAGATTTGCGGAAAAGCCAATAAGGGGAAAAGCCTGGAGCCACAGCCAGGCTCCTCCGGTTCATATCTGAGCTCTGCCACTGGCTAGTTCGGTGACCTTATTTAACCTCTGTGTCTATTTCCTCATCTGTAAAACAGATGACATAATCAACTAGTGTGTAGGCCAAATGAGTTAATACATGCACAGCAGTTACGCGGTGTACACATATGTGCCAGGCTCTAGTCTATGGATTTGTTATATAAATAAGATGAATCCACACGCATTTGGGGAAAGGGGTATCCTTTAAGGCCACAGCAGCAGTTTCTAACATCTACAGTATGTCTTCATATTCATATCCACTAAGTTATTTAAGTCTTTCATTGAACCTCCCCCTAAAAGAAACAATTCTACGATGTGAAATCGGGGCCTAAATTTTAAAGATGGCCTGGGAATCTCCCTTTCTTGAAGGTTTCCTTTTAAAAAAAAAAAAAAAAAAAAAACTGGTTAATGGGAAGCATCGAATGAATGACCGTTTGTTCTTTCTCTAGCTCAAGTCTTTGCCTGTACAGCCAAGTTCTTCCCAACAGATCACATCCTTCTCACGTGCCACCTTGAGGGAATGGCCAGCAGGAAGGTCCAGGCCAGGGTCTAGCACCAGGACAGGACAGACTGAAGGAGGAAAGAGGAGTCCTGCGCCAAGTCTGCACGCTGCTTTCTGACCAAGAGGCTTGACAACTGGCAGCTGGTGCCACTTGGCAGCTGTTAATAGTGTCAGCGTTTCAAAGTTCACACTTGGGCGTCCTGCTGGGTCCCTGCTCGGTACACGGCCCTCTCCACCTTGGAGAGAAGGCGAGTAATAAAGGACGCACTTGTTGAAAACTCAGCTGGCCAGTACAGGTCAAGTGCTCTGGTTCTGCTAAGCAATCCCAGTGGGGCCAGCACCAGCAGTGGTCACCCACCAAACAGGTATCGAGGCCAGACCTCAAGGACAGACTCATCAGCGACTTCTTCTCCCCTGTACTCGTCTCATCCTTCTGAGGGATTTCCACACCAGACGGGGAGCAACACAGGGACTGGCCCTGGTCACTTTGTCCAGGTGCAAATCCACGGCCAACGAATGAGGCAGACAGGCACCTGCACCTCTTGAAGATCCGCCAAAACTGGACACGTGCACCACCTGGCCAGTGCAACCATCTCACGCGACCCAGTCCGAGACTCCGTGGCTCCTCTCAACTCCAGGGACCTGCTACCAACACCCTACTCAACCTCCACATTCATGTTGAAAAGTATCTCAGGCCCAAAAGTCTAAAACCCACACCCCCTGCCCGGTTCATCCCACTCCCCAAAGAGCTGCCTCCTTGCTGTTCTACAAACATGCCAATCAGTCTTTCCTCAAGGCATCCGTACTTGCTGTTTCCTGAACCCCCTTGTGGAGGCTTGCCCCGACTGCCACATGTAAAACTGCCTATTTTCCTTCTCAGCCTGAAATCCACCTGTCTTCCCCACCAGACGGAAGCTCCATGAGGGAGGGGCGTGGTCTGTTCTGGGCATGTCAGTATCCCCAGGACATAAATAGGGTTTGACACAGAGCAGATACTGAATACAGGGCGTGTGCTGAATGAATCCATTAACTGGTTAACTAATTAGAAGCCAAGGTAGACAAAGAAAGGGTCAGAGAACAAAATCGTATCTGGGGCTTAACTTCAAGTTTTAAGACGCTCACTTGAAGCCCAGCCAAGGAGTCTCGTGGAGGCGCTCAGCGGCCAGTCCGGTTGGGCTGCTTGGCTCCCCTTCTCTCCCTTCCCCCTTCTGTGTTTTATTTCTCATCGTGTTTTGAAACTGATGGCACGTGGAAAATCCAGAGCTGAGGGACGAGAGGCGCACCCCCAAAAAAGGAACCAACTTGGGGAAACATCCTGGCAGGGGGCAGGAAGGGTGCCGGGGGAACCGAGTCACTCTCTGCCGCCTGGCCTGCTCTGACCAGCTGGACCCAGCAGTGGTCTCTCACCAAGCCCTGACCAAGCACCGGGCCCCTGGCTGGGTGCTCATCCTCATGACAACTCCATGACAGAGCCTTGGGGATGCTCCCTCTAACACAGGGCTAGGTACTAACATCACTGGGGTGTGGGGATAGAACCAACCACGGGCATAATAACCCTCGAAATGGGCCAGCCAAGGCAGTCACTGGAAGGACACACTGTCCCCTGCGCTCCAGCGCTGGACAGATGAAGGGACAGGCAGATGGTCTGCATGAAGGAACCACGCTGCATGGAAAGTACACATTTTAATCCCTGGAAGCACACCGGCAAGGCAGGCTAACCACACTGAGAGAGGCCGGAGGACGCCAACAAGGGAGAGGCGTGAGTTTCCAATCCTGCACGCCCTGCAGGCCACATCTGGACATATATGGCGGTGGTGTCCGACCCTCGCAACCCCACAGACTGTAGCCCGCCAGGCTCCTCCGTCCACGGGATCTTCCAGGAATACTGGAGTGGGTTGCCATTTGGTAAAAAACAGAGTCCGACTGCGCCCCCGCCCCCCACCCAGCGTGTTGGGCCAGACTCAGGCTGGACCGCTTCTCCGACGCCTTTGAACCCACGGCATCTTCTACACTGTGGGCGCTTCCCCCATGCCGACGGAAAACACTTCAGCCCAGCGGTGGGTTAATCATTCACATCAGGCTTTTGGATCCGCCAAGGCTTCCACAGGCTTCGGCAGCCCTGTAAGGTGGCAGGACTCCTCGTCTCACTGATGGGAAGAGCTCAGAGAGGTCAGAGGACGCTGGGAGTTGAGCCAGGTCTTCCGACACCAGGGCCTTGGTCGCCTTCTACAGCTCCACACGACTTACCTTCTGCCCCTGTGCTAGTTTACCATCAGTCCTCCAGCTTCTCCAGGCTCTGATACCCTCACGCCACCATTTATAAAAAGGAGGAGTCGGCCAGGAGTCTGTACCCCTAGACACTCATAGGCGATGGTCACTGTCCGGAACAATGAGGTGGTCCTTCGCTTAGAGGGGCGCAGAGAAGTGGGAAGGAGGTCAGCTCACAAATTTCTACCATCTACAGTCCTTGGAAGCACTGCTGGCTGCCCACTTCCATAATATCCAGGCTCCTTCTCCTCAAAGACCCTTTTTTTAAGTTTACACATTGCACTGGGGACTGAAAGGCTACACTTTACAGCCTCCTTACAGCTGAGTGTGTGTGTGTGCGACCAAGTCACTACAGGGAGACACAAGCAGAAGTGTTCGGTGGGGCTTCCAGAAAAGAGCTCAGAGAGCCTAAGGCAGCAGAGGAGGCGCCGCCTTCCTTCCCTGGCCGCATGTGGCTCAGACACGACAGCTGGAGTTCAAGGAACGCCCTTGACCATGAAGTGACTGAGGATGGAAACCTGGATCTCAGATGACAGCCTGGGGCTCTATGGGCCCTGACCTGCTGCTGCTGCTAAGTCGCTTCAGTCGTGTCCGACTCTGTGCGACCCCATAGACGGCAGCCCACCAGGCTCCCCCGTCCCTAGGATTCTCCAGGCAAGAACACTGCAGTGGGTTGCCATTTCCTTCTCCAGTGCGTGAGAGTGAAAAGTGAAGTCCCTCAGTCTTGTCCGACTCTTCACAACCCCATGGACTGCAGCCCACCAGGCTCCTCCATCCTTGGGATTTTCCAGGCAAGAGTACTGGAGTGGGGTGCCACTGCCTTCTCTGCCCTGAACTTCTACCTCCAGCTTATTTTTACGTGAGAAACAAAACCTTACATCCCTTGAAGGTGAAGGTGAAGTCGCTTCAGTCGTGTCTGACTCTTTGCGGCCCCATGGACTGTAACCTGTCAGGCACCTCTGTCCATGGAATTCTCCAGGCAAGAACACTGGAGTGGGTAGCCATTCCCTTCTCCAGGAGAATCTTCCTGATCCAGGGATCAAGCCCGGGTCTCCTGCACGGCAGACAGACTCTTTACGATCTGAGACGCCAGGGAAGTCCATGCAGCTAAAGCAGATCCTAACCAACATGAGCTCAAATCAAAACTAAAGCTCCAGCGAAACCCTGACCCCACCTTTACTCCCAATCAGCTCCATAAAAAGCAAAACATCTGCCCAGATAAAAATCCAACATTCCTACAAATTAATCTGTTTTACATTTGGACTTCCAGCACGTCTTAGACTATCATCTCTATCACTGGCTGCAAAGAACATACAATCAAGATCCCACGTCCTGTTCTAATTAAGAGAAAAAATGTCCTCTGGTCTTACTGAGAGCCAATCATCAGAGGTCTTCAGGAGTCTCGGGATACAAGGGTATGGATGCAATGTTAAGATTCCTCCATGGGAAGAGGGGAGGAACAGGATTTCAAGTTGAAAATGGTACTGCTCAGCTTTAATATTTTTATTATTTCGCTTTTGCAGCTGAACATGTACGTTTATCAAAGACAAATGTGTGGTAATTACAAATGAGATTGCCAAAGAAATCCTCAACACAAGAAAAAAAAAAAGAAAGAAAAAATAATCTGTGTGTTTAGGATTTGGGGGATTTCACATCATCTCATTTAATCCACGCTCAAGAAAATTTAATAATACTGTGAGCTAGGTTTTTGTCTGACTCTTTGTGATTCCCATGGACCTAACAGGCTCCTCTGTCCTTGGGATTCCCCAGGCAAGAATACTGGAGTGGGTAGCCATTCCCTTCTCCAGGGGATCTTCCTAACCCAGGGGTCAAGCCAGGGTCTCCTGCATTGCAGACAGATTCTTTACTGTCTGAGCCACCAGGGAAGCCGATGTTTTACTATCCCATAACATATAAGGAAACTGTGTTTGGAGGGGTTAGAGGATTTGTCTGAGGTCACAGAACTAGTCAGTTTTTTTTTATTCAAATAACTGGGAGAGGAAGAGAGGAAAGGGCAAAATGTAATTTCCTCTCTAGACCTTTCTGTATAATCTGAATTTTATACAACCATGTACATGCACTCATTGACATTTTTCCCTTAAAAAAAAAATTAAGTTATTGTTCACGGCTCTGGAAACGGAAAAGTAATTGGACCAGTCTGCATGAGGTCACAGGGGCTAAGCAATGCACACAGGTGTGAGGCTCCCCTGACCCATGAGAAGCAGCCCACACCCTCGAGGCACGGGGAGGGGTGGCCAACAAGGCAGGATGCATCCACTGTGCTCACAGCAGCACTGGCAGCTCCCAGCACAGGGCCTGAGGCAGACACAGCAAGGCCACCACCAGCACAGGACTCAAAGCCCCCCGCACATCTCAGGGACACTGTGAAGCAGACCATCCATGGGCCTGATACAGCCACGAGCTCCTCCTGGTCTTTGTTTGGGATCCACGGCAGAGAGGGAAGTTAAAGCTACGTGTGAGGGCTCCTGAAAACAAAGGGTGGTTTGGAATTGAATAAAAGCAGAGATCTGCGATGGTGGATGCCAGGTTTCTTCCTTCTCCTGGTGCTTCTTCTCTGCTTTTATTCAATTCCAAACCACCTTTTGTTTTCAGGAGCCCTCACATGTAGCTTTAACTTCCCTCTCTGCCATGGATCCCAAACAAAGACCAGGAGGAGCTCGTGGCTGTATCAGGCCCATGGATGGTCTGCTTCACAATGTTTTGAAACAAAGCTGACGATTAAGAGATTTCCCATTAAAAGCCCAGATTTCCAGTTTTGGGGGTTTTTTTTTTGCGAAGACCTGGGGGCTGTGGGCGTGCCAGGTCCCCATCCTTGGGCTGAGGGTGGATGACAGGTGGTGCGAGGGGGCACAGAGGGGTCCCGAGGCGGCTCCCAGCCCCAGCACTCTTAGGCCAGCACCCGCCTCCAGGCTTATTTCTCTGCCATAAAAGCAACATTTTGTGGCGTCCATGCCTCTGTCAGCAGCACAAAACGGAAAGAGAAACCAGGAAGACCCTGCACTCCCAGCAAAAGTGAGGGAGCAGGCGGCGGAGCAACGGGAAAGCCCCCCGCCTCCGAGACGCGAGGCAGGCTCGGCTGTGAAGGAGGGCTGCTAACGTGGGGGGCTGCTTCTTTCGCCAGCGGAGCCCCTCGCATCGCCACTCCACGCCTGGACCCTGGAGGCCTGTGAGCGTGGGAACCAAGAGCGCCCCTAAAGAAGACTTTCGGGGGGAGAAAAGAGGAATGAAAGCCGACAGTCCTGCGGGCAGGGCCTGCTCTGAAGCCCAGAAAGCCCGCGAGGCAGCATCCCACCCTCTGCTCCGGCCAACCGCCCCCTTTTCCAGGCTCCCTGCAGACCTGAAGCAGCTTCCTCTTAGGAAATCCCCATTCCCCCAATGAGAAGCGTCTAATTCAATAAACTCCTGTGGCCCGCGGTCCTGAGCCAAGCGCCGAGGGCACGGGGTGACAAGCGAGACCGGGGCCTCCCACGAGGCCTGCACCGTCTGCCACGGGAGCCAGGGCTTCGGGCATCCGCGAGCCAGGACGGGGCGCAGATGGAGGGCGCGCGCTGGTCGCTAAGGGAAACACGCGGTTCATCCCCAGTTTCCAGGGCGGGGAAGGCCGTGGACGCGCCCACACGCTGCAGGGGCGAGCGCTCCGGCAGAGGGGACGGCTGAGTGAGACCAGGAGGGAAGAAGCCGTGGGCATTCCTGGAAGCGCCCGGCCACGGTCCGGGAAGCCTGGAGGGGCCCAGTGGGACCCCACGGGCATGTCAGTCGGTCGAGGCCGCTCTCTGACACGGGAGCAACAATTACAGGTGCACCGCACGAGGCAGGCCCTGAATGTCAGAACGGAAAAGGCAGACTGAGGCTCCAGGGGGCAGGGAGGAGCCCTGGAAGGCACGGGGCAGGGAAGGAGACAGGGGCCGGAAGGTTTTCTTTCTGTTGGCCAAGAACTCGGCCTTTGTCGTTAACATCTCCTTGATGCCAACCTCTGGCCTCTGCTCCGCCCGCCCCGAATGCCAAGTCCATTTCCGTGGCCATCACGGTATGTCACCATCAGGATGGTGACTCCTACCCTCCCAAACTGACCCTCTGGCAAACGTGTGTCCCCTGGGGGCCATCAGCCTGACCCTCCCACCCTGAGGCCAGCCAGCAGGCGAGACTCTGTGGTTGACACGGTTGCCAACATTCAAAAATTAGGAGACATCGCATTAAAAAAAAAAGATTCTGAATTTTTCTAGGATGATACTTCTACACGGTGACAAAGAAGCTGACTGGCAGCTGCTCCCGCGAGGCAGAGCACACAGCCACCCCTTTTCCATACGGTCACCTCTCTTGAATCTCCAGGATGGAGGATAAACCTCCACTGTCCGCCTATCTTTTACCAGCCCACCTACCACACCCCCGGAGCCCTCTGAGTTGCAGCATGAACTACATTCACGCTAGACTTATGGGCCTAGTAGGTATTCCTGACTCCTTCAGCCCCAGGTGCCAGTCCTGGCCCCAGAGCCCACAGCTGACCCACAGTGGCCTGGCACCTCACTCCTCCTCACACACTCTCAGGCCCTGCTCAACAGCACGGCTAAAAGAATCCAGAAGGGCCCTCCAGAGAGCGGGGCAACAAGCTCGGAGGAAACGCACGATATCTTTACTTTCCCTTCTATTACCAACTCAGCTCTTCCTGATGACCCAGTGTGTGTCAGGCCTTCCAAGCAGAGGTCAAGAAATAACATCTGAGTAAGGTGGGATCCGTGCGTTTGCCAGATCTGGGGTTGGGGGGGAACCCTGGAGTAAGTCCTGGCGGATCTGGCTTAGATGCCACTCAGAATGAGGGAAATAACAACACCGCTCAGTCACGAAACACAGCAATCCACGCACATTCTGCAAGCAAACGCTCAGCACTCGCTAGCTGGTAACCAAGGCAGCAGGCACGGCCTGTTCAGGACAGGGCAGGTCGTCAGTCCCCAACCCTTACTCCCATCAGAATCAGCTGTTTGTACCGGGAAATCTACTCCACTGCTTTCATCTTAGAGTGAGAGAGGCTGGAAAGAGAGAGAAGGTTGGTCACAGAAGCAAAATGCTATCAGAAAAGAAATCTATGACTCCTGTCTTCAGTGAGTAAACAGCCTGGTCAAGGATTCAAACATTGAACCCTACAGATTAATGAAGTCACTAATATGGGAGGAATGTGAACAGAGGCTGGGGTCCAGGTAGGAGAGCTGCTGGATGAGATGCGTGTGCTGCGGAGGGTTAAGGGTGGTGGGGGGGGTATGTGGGAGGGATTGGTGTTTTGTTGTTTTGGGGGGCTTAAATTTCTGGTCCCACAGCATGTGGGATCTTAGTTCCCCGACCAGGGATTGAACCTGCCCCCCACCCCCTGCACTGGTAGTATGGAGCCTTAACCACTAGACCACCAGGGATGTCCCTAAGGCAGGGTTTTGAAAGATGCTTTTAATCAAAGAAGTAGCCTGGGTGGGGCGGCATAAATCATCTAACTTCTGCTGGATTAATCATCAGGACCTCCCTCTGAAAAAAAAGGCTGTAGATCTAATAAAACTACAATTGAAGAAAAAAAAAAAAAGGAAACATTAAATCCCATTTTAGGAAGAATGAAGTTCAAAATCCCACAGAAAACTCTCATTCGAGAAAGTTAGACCCATTCAGCCTGTGAATGGGTTTTACACTTGGCAAGATAGCGCCTCGTCTCTAAGTGATAATAAAGGAATGAATGGGCATTCGTATCAGGGAAATTCCTAGTGATTATTAGGATGGAAAGGAAAGAGGGGGAGGTGGAAACAAGTATTAAGGACTGGCAGACACCCTCGGGTTTCAATTCTAGAAAAGGCAGCAACTGTTTTGTTCAAATTGGAATGACCTCCAGCAAGAACTAGCAAGCTCTAACCAAACTGAATTTCTACACGTCTAACAGTCATTTTTCTTGGTTTCCTGGCTCTTAATTTCTTCTCCGAAGTCCGGTCACCTTATAAACAAGCAGTCATTTGTGCCACCCAAGTAAGGAGCCCAGCCCAGACCACATGGGTAGGCAGCATTGCCCTGCTGTTCTGTATTTAGTCCCCTCCTGTACTGCTCGACCTCAGGCCTTCAGAGCCCCTTCCCAGGCTCTGTTAGGCCCACCAGGCCCACCCCTCCCTGGACAACTTCCCCTTGGCTGGCCCACTCACCCTGCCTCTATCCCCAGGAAGGGCCCTTGAGTTCAGCCACTTTCATACCTCTTTGTTTCCCCCTCTCTTTCTCTCTCTTACATATACACACACACACACACACACACACACACACACCACCCCCCAAAAGAACCCTTTCCTCCCCATGAACCAAAATCCACAGATGCAGTGAACCCAACCTGCTGCAGCTGAAAGGGAGACGGAGATCTACAAGCCTCTGTCGCTGTCATGGGGCTGCCCCCACCTCTTACCCCTTACCACAGAGTCCCAGAAAAGCACTCGTCAAGCCTATGTCTCCATCTTACAGGTGCAAAGTCAGAACCCCCAGAGAGGGAAAGCACCCAGCCGGCCAGAGGACCTCAGTCTGTCAGAATCACGCCAGAAGCCAGGATTCTCGAGCCACCCGACCAGAGCACTTTCCACTGCCCACACGGCAGCTTAATCCGCTCGTGTAACCAACCCTAGCACAGAACCAACCAGGTGCCAGCATTTCCCTATGCCTTCTCTTCAGGTGAACACATTTCATCCCCGCAGCAGTCTTAAGGACATGAGTTCTCTTACGCCCTCAGTTTCACAGAGCAGGAAACCAAGACACAGAGAGATGCAGGAATGTGGCCAAGGTCACAGAGCTGAGGAGGGCGGGGCCAGGGGGTTGAACCCAGAAAGCCAGACTTTAGATGCATGGTTCTTAAGCACTTTGCCAGAAGGAAAAGTAGGCAGAAAAGGGAATACTGTGCAATTAACCATTTGACAAAGGAAATACACCCAGAGCGTCCCTGAAGAAGCAAGCGAACCACAGAAACAAAAAATTAAAACACCACCCACGACACTGGAGGTGGCAACCGAAGCCTGACCGTGCCAAACGCCCCTCCAAGACTTCTGTTGGCTTCTTCGCTCGGGCGTTGCCTGTTTGTGAGGGGTGGGATGAGGCAGTCACGTGGTCATCTCCACAGTAGCCCAAATTTTTCAGCCTGTTCACAATGCATGTGTCCTTCGCACACAGCTCTTGGCTTCATTCCTACCTCTGATGCCACAAACCTTGAGGCTTGCATACAAAACCCACCCTCCTGTTAAGGGCTCCGGGCAGACTACTCTCCTGCCACAGAAAAATAAAATGCCTTGCTGTTATTGCCCAGTCGCTCAGTCATCTCTGACTCTGCGACCCCATGGACTGCAGCAGGCCAGGCTTCCCTGTCCTTCACCATCTCCTGGAGCTTGCTCAGACTCATGTCCATTGAATCGGTGATGCCACTCAATGCAAGAAAATGCCCGGCTGTTTCTTTAAAAATAAGCCATCAGTGTTCAGCCTGCCCTTTGCGGTCTTTCTCTGCATCTGGGGATCTATGGTCAACTCTGGCACATGATAAAGTCGAATAATCCAGAGGTGAACTGTCCAAGCCCCCTGCTCGTCTACTGTTTCATGAACTTGCCCACAGCCTGTTCATAGCTCACTGGCTCATCCACGCCAATGGCAGCTCCAGAAGCTACAAGCTGACAGCAGGCAATGGCAGAACCAATACACAGCCTGACTTTCAGAGGGTTTTGAAACCTCTGCCTGCTCAGCTTCTGACCCACCTCAGGGTCTTGGGCTGGGACAGCTGCGGTGACCAAGCATTTGGTCTGCACCCAGGTTGCACCAAGCCCAGTTATTAGACCTCCAACCATGAGCTCAGTGGGGTCAGCTGTGGACCAGGTTCCCACGCCCCAGGGAACCCCAGATGTCCTAAGAAGGAATGGGGACCACACCAAATGAAGGGTTGGGAGAGATGAGAGACATTCCCACAGCAGCAGGGAACGGAAAGCATCTTGACTTTCTGTGCCAACGCCCTCCACCATCGCCACCAAAAATTAGGGTATTTCATGCCGCAAGCGGAGGTGACTGACTCAAATCCGGCCACTTCCACATTTGCATAATGGGTTCTGCCATTTGGCTACCATTTAACAGTCACCAAATCAGACACGAGGCAGACCTCCCCAGAAAGCAATATTTATTGTCTCTGGATCACCACTGGCTACAATCTCTTGAAATTTCACCAAACTCAGCTCTGTAAAGCGAACAGAAAGGAATGCCATTATAAATCCCAATTGAACCAGCATCGCAGGACCTGCCCACACTTTGTATGTTTTAATTTTCAGAGAAATACTAGAACAGGACAGAACCAGGGTGACCTCAGAAATCATGCTATTTTGATTCGCACATGACAGAACCCAACTATTTATCTCACTTTAGTCTACTTATCTCAAATACACAGTTCCCTTTCCTTTAGCCAAAAAAAAAAATCCCTCTTTTAAACAATATGTGATATAAAGCAAAAAGAACAGGGAACCAAAACAAATGCTTTCCTGCAAAATTTATGGTTCCTTTTTTGTCAGAGGTTACACACAACCACCACCCAGGTCCTCTGCTGTGTACATAACACAAGCTGCGAATTCTAAAGAACTGCATGGGTCTCTCAGCTGTATGCCATCTAACAGCGCAGACTTAGGTGCTGACGTTCCAAAGCAAATCTACCTTACTCAAATAATTTATTAAGATGAAGACTCAGGAAAGGAAAGCTGACAAGCATTCAACACACTGGCAGGAGAGACCCAAACGTTCCTGTGTCTCAGGCTGATGCCTTGGGAGCAGACACACACTGTGGGTTCCCTCTGTTGTTGGCATTCAGTCGCTAACCCTCTGCGGCCCCGTGAACTGCAGCACACAGGCCTCCCTGTTCTTCACTATCTCCTGGAGTTCCTGGCACCTCGTGTTTTTACCCTTTTCACCTGGGTCAGCAAATTTTTACCTTCAGGCTTGGGCAAATGGGTTTGCTGAACATCCACAGCGAGAATTGGACCCCTTTCCTGAAGGTTCCCCAGCCCCGTTTACTCCTCTCAGTCTCAGAGAAAAGAAATGGTGGGTGCTGGATATGTTTTGGAGGTGGGGGAGGAGAGTTAAGTCCAAAGATGCTTCCCCAAATAAGACTTCTTAGGGTCCTTCCCTGGGAACTCAGCTGGTAAAGAATCTGCCTGCAATGCAGGAGATCTCGGTTTGATTCCTGGGTGGGGAAGATCCATGGTAACCCCTTCCAGTATTCTTGCCGAGAGAATCCCCATGGACAGAGGAGCCTGGTGGGCTGCAGTCCATGGATGGGGTCACAAAGAGTCAGACACAACTGAGCGACTAAGCACAGCTCAGCCCAGGGTCACTACCTTAAGTCAGAATCAGCCATGGGCGGCGGGGGCCAAGTTCCCCCTGGTTTGCAGCTTCCTTGGCTGCGGGCCCTCAGTTTTGCTTTCTGAACTGGGGGGCGGGGTGGGAGGGGCCGTTGGGAAGAGGTCTCCAGTCCAAACAGGCTTGTCCATGTGCATCTGTCCAGAGGGGTCAGGCAGGAGAGGGTGAACCAGGAAGGATGCTTCCTTTCCCCTGAGAGTACTTCTACGTTGTTCCTGTCAAGGCCAAGGGTCCGCTTCACCTCCACCACCTCCATATTCCTGGACAGAGGTCATCCCAAAGGCAGGAAAAGAACTGGGTAGATTGGGACAGCCTGACCTCAAAGGCCCACGGCAGGGGCCTTTCTTGGGTCAGAGGCCTTTGTTCAGTGGCTCAGTCGTGTCAGACTGTGTGTGACCCCATGGACTGCAGCACGCCAGGTGTCCCTGTCCCCATACACACACACACACACACACACACACACACACACACCCCCACCCCCACCCCCACCACCGTCAGGAAGTTTGGAGAGAAGGTAACTAACCCCCTCGGGCAGCTGTTATTTGCATAAATGAGGGCTGTGGTCGCTGCATACCTGGGACAGAACAAAGCAGGAAATAAAAGGGCTATCCCTTACTCAAAGCCAAAGTTCATCAAGCTTAACCAAACGGCTAGCCCTGTCTCCCCCTTCAGAAGGTGGGAGTGGCTCGCCAGCCCCGCCCCCCGATTGGCGCTAACAAAAGCACCTTGTTCCCAAGGAGCCTGTTTCTCCGGGGTCTGTTTCCAATCTCCTAGGGACCTGTATTCGGGGAAGGCAATGGCACCCCACCCCAGTACTCTTGCCTGGAAAATCCAATGCACGGAGTAGCCTGGTGGGCTGCAGTCCATGGGGTCGCTAACAGTCCGACAGACTGAGCGACTTCACTTTCACTTTTCTCTTTCATGCATTGGAGAAGGAAATGGCAACCCACTCCAGTATTCTTGCCTGGAGAATCCCAGGGATGGGGGAGCCTGGTGGGCTGCCGTCTATGGGGTCACACAGAGTCGGACACAACTGAAGTGACTTAGCAGCAGCAGCAGGGACCTGTATTTATATTTTCAGTTAGCCGATTTTCACATAACTGTGCAAAGTGTTAGTGTTACTTATAGGTGGGAAGACAAAAGATCTAAACAATGAAAAGAGAATTCTCCCTTCCACCTGAGAAGCCTGGGATCCCACTGCCTCATCCCAGGGGCTTCACTGCTAAGGGTCCTCCCACCTCTTCCCAGGCAGGCCGAGGGCTTCGGGCAATGCCAACCCTGCCCCCAGCCCCCCGCATCAGCAGCACCGCCGGGTGGGTACCTCGGGCCTGCCTGGCACTTTGCTGTGCTCTGCTCAGTTCTGTCTCTGCGACCCCATGGACTGTAACCCACCAGGCTCCTCTGTCCAGGCAAGAATACCAGAGTGGTTTGCCTTTCCTCCTCTGGTGGGGGGTCGGGGGGGCGCATCTTCCTGACCCAGAGATCGAGCCCACATCTCTTGTCTCTCCAGCACTGCAGGCGAATTCTTTACCTGTTGAGCCAGCACCTTGCTAAGACTTTGCAACATGGATTCTCAACAAACTGGCTGAACGAAGAATCTGCATACTACAGGTGATCGCGCCATCTCATCAAGGGAGATGATTTTAAGAAACAGAGGGGGCCGTGGCAACTAATTTACATCTGCTCTCCATGTCTGCAGAATGCCATTCACATGTCACGAACACTTTTATAGCAAGGTACAAGCATCTATGCATCCCCTATTTCATTAACACCGTGAAGCATGTTATTATCTCATCTTACAGATGAAAAACATGAAGCTCCGAGGGGGGTTCAGTTGCACAAGGCTGTTCCAGGGACCACCCACACCAACTGGCTGCCCAGGTGGTCCTTACTGGTTCCTCTCACACTGATGTGCAATAATACCATCACCCTAAAATAATAATACCATCACCTTAAAAGGCCCCGGGCTTCTGCCCTTTCCCATGACTGTGATGGTAAGTTCAGCCGTGGGGTCAGTTGCTTGGGTTCAAATCTTGGCTTTACCACTTAATAGCTCTGTGCCTTTAAGCAAATTACTTAATCTTTTTTTTAATAAATTACTCAATTTTTTTTCCCACCTGCAAAAAGGAACTCTCATATCCCCCTCTCATCTGCTTACTTTGTGCGTTCATTGAGATAATGTATGGGTAAAGAAGTAACGTTCTTAGGACTCCCGCCATTCTCATCAACCTCGTTACTGCCACCCTCTTCATCACCAGCGCGATGAAGATGGAGCAGAGCACGCAGGCACAGTGCCTAACACCAGACAAATGCTCCCTGCTCGCCTTCTCCTTCAGCCAGTGAGGCTGGCAGGGCAGGAATCAGGGAGCTCATTTTAGAGATGAGGCTTCTGAGGCTCAGAAAAAGTGACTTCCCCATAGGCACACAGCTGTGCATGCCAGGACTTATGCCCCAAGTCCTAAGCTCTTTCCCACTCCCACGCTGCCGACAGAGGGTTCAGGGAGCTCTCCCGGGGGCGGTGTGGTTTTTTACGTCGCTTGCAGGCTAAGGTGTCCCCCAGTGGGTGCAGTCCTTTAGCCTCTCCAGGTCTGTTTTCTCATCAATACCACCTGCTCCTCCTGACGCTCTCCAGAGTTGCCATGAGGATAACGAATGAGAGGTAGCTGCAGAAAGCATCCAGTGCTCATCTGTCTGTCCAAGGCCGGGGAGAGGGTCTGTCCCCCTGGGAACCCTCCGAACCACAGACAGGAAGGGAAGGCTGAGGAGCTCTCACCAAGAAAGGATCCACAGCCCAGAGTCTTGCTCAAACCACGCGTATGACATGCAGGCCAATTCAAGCCACTCAAGACCTCCAGTTCAGCCAGCCTGGTTTCTACAGAAACCCACAGAACGGTGGCTGCAAAAGCAAATAGAACTGTCTCTTGGTGGATCCTCATCCAGAAAGACACATGGTGTGGAGGACAGAGATGGAGCCTGCCTCTCCCGGCCAACTAGCTGGAGGATCTGACACAACGCACCTGACCAGCACTTTTTCAATTTAGTTATACCCATCCACCAAGTAAGAGAAAGATAAGCATAAGGAAAATAATAAAGCCAGAGGCAAGACCAGCACGTAGAAAAATACACCGTATGGTCAGTGTCTTTGTGCAGGAGTGTCAAGCCAGGCCACACACCCAGCCCTCAGGTGCTTAGTAACCGGAGCCAAAAGGAAACACGATCAGTCAGGAGAGCCTCAGTGCCCAGAGAGGAAAACAAACCAGTTGTTCAGGAGAAGCACGTCTGCTGCTGTCTGATTCAGAGACTCTCGGGAAAGTGTCTCCACCAGACCTTCACAAACGGACACCAGAGGATAGCAACAGATCCTTGCCACAGACCCTAACCTCTCTGCCCAGTGTCCCTCACCTCACCAGCTCCTCTTGCAACTCAGCCCAAGTGGGGACGTCACTTTACCCTCGGGAGCTTCCATTACAGCCTAAACTGTGAAATGGTCTGTCTATCCAACCAGGCTGTTGTGAGGGTTACACGGGATGATGTGTGATAACTCCCAGACCTGACACAGAGCAGGTCCTCCCCAGAGGTCACGTCATCACTTCCACAGGGAGATAAGTTCCTCCAGCATAGGGCTCTAGGCCTGGACTTGCCATTGACTTATCCCTAGCATCTATAATGGCCACTGGCACATAGTAATTACCCAATAAACGTTTGCTGAATTAATTGATTCATTTCCTGCATCAAGTTCCTGAGAACATTAGCCTCCTGAGGTATTTCTAACAACAGAGATAAATAGATATGAGGTAAAACAAAAAACTGGGGGAAATAAGCATTTTACATCCCCCCTGCCTCAAAGAGTCAGAAGCACATAGAAGGTTCTTGGAAGTCTTGCAAGAAAGACATCTGCTTGATTCTGTTTAGCCCAGAGGTCTCCAAATTTTCTTAACCAAAAACCTCCTCTTTTCCCCCCACAGAATGGAAATAGACTCACAAGGGTTCTCATGACCCCAGGGGATTTGAACTTATCCTAAGAAGGAAAAGCGGGCCACCCCAGAGTTAAGAGATGGTCCCATAACCGCCGGGGAACAACGAGCATGCCTGGTCTCCAAGCCAACCGCCTCCTCCACCACCTACTGACTTTGGAACACACGGCACTTTTACGAATCAGATGGATCCTTCAGACCTAAGCAGCTCCCTCTTCTCTGGACACATGGACACTCTGGCTGCCCCTGAACATTCCAGAACCCGCTTGTTCAGCGAGACCGACTCCCAGCCTCCTGGCTCGGGGTCACCAGCCTGCAGAGAAACACCCAAGTCAAAGCAAAGATCTGCGTCTAGGGCCAGGGAAGGGTCCTCACCGGCCCCCAAGCCCCCAGGGTGGGCAGCACGTTCATGGAAGAGGGTGCGGGGGGAGGAGGCCGGGGCGGGCGTCCGTCCAGGAGTCCCCGGGGTGGGGGNGCCTCCTGGCTCGGGGTCACCAGCCTGCAGAGAAACACCCAAGTCAAAGCAAAGATCTGCGTCTAGGGCCAGGGAAGGGTCCTCACCGGCCCCCAAGCCCCCAGGGTGGGCAGCACGTTCATGGAAGAGGGTGCGGGGGGAGGAGGCCGGGGCGGGCGTCCGTCCAGGAGTCCCCGGGGTGGGGGGGGGGGGCGGCCTGCAGGGCGTGCCACGTGTTTCCCTCTAGCTCACTAAGCCGAGAGGCCTCCTGGCACCAGGCTTCCCCGGCGCCGCAGCGCCCGCAGGTGCCACCCCGCCTCCAGCTCCCAGAGAGCCGGGCGGGCCGGAAGCCAGGTCATCTGAATGACCCTTCCCCCCAGCGAACCAGAGCTCTCCCAGGCACCCACAGGGCTTGCCAGGGAGGAAATGATTAACAAGCATTTACTGAGCACTTCCGGGCAGCAGAGGGCTGCTCCCAGCCTTGGATCCACCCCGGGCGGGTTCTGGTGTCCATCCACTCATTCGAGAAGCAGCTGTTAAGGGCCTACCTAGCACTGAGGACCAAGTACCGGCCCAGGCTTCTAACTGAGCCCTGGCCTTACCTTCTGAGCTCTGTGCCACTGGCAGGCTGTGGCCTGTGGTCCTCACCTAGCGTGGACCCACAGAGTCACGGTCCTCCCACTTCTAGCTGCCTAGTCCATGGGTCTGAAAGAAATCAAAGCGGCCAGGTGCACAGGGGCCCAAGGGTTTAGCATCTCTCTCTCGTCATCTACCTTCTGCCCCCTGGGGCCCGACAGCTCAAATACAACCCTGACTCATTCTCAGAAGCCTGGTAAGCAGGTCCAGGGCTAAGCACCAGGGACAGAAAGGTGGGTGAGATCCACGAGCTCTCTTCTTCCAAGGCCCGGCCAACGTGTCTCTCTCCCCTATGCCCTGCACGTCCCTCATCCGCCCGTGTGGTTCCTGCCGCCTAGAAGGTCCTCTCTGACGGCTGAGCGGCTGTTACAACAGGCAGAGAGGCAGCTCCTTCTTTCCTGCGTTGGATCACGAAGTCCTTGACTTCAGTCCTTGACTACGCGGACGTCCCCCGCCTTCTCACTCCCCGCGGACTCAGCACAGGGCTTGGCATGGGCCAGCCTCGAGGGACCATGCTGAATGGAGAGGAGGGGCCATGAGCACAGTGGCTGGAAGACCTTCCCACCAAGATGCCAACCTTGAAAACACCACCTTGGGGCCATGGTTCCTTCAATCAGCACCACTTAGCGGGAGGATGTGGATCCAAACAAGCTAAATAAAAGGGTTGCTAGCAGCATTCCAAACAAAGAAAAAAAAGAGGAAACTGGGGCCAGCACAGCCCTCACCCCAGCTCCACGCTCCCTGTCCCATGCCCCGAAACTGCAGCAGATCTGGACTCGCGTGACCCCCAAGGAGCCACCTAAACACACGTGAGGGAAACTGCTACAGCTCTCGGGGGCTTCCCCTGCGCCGCCCTAAATCTTCTAACTGTACTTTTCAGAGCTCTTCCCTTAAGCAGATACATTTTTTTTAATATGAAAATTAGTTGATTACGCCCTTTCCTTGAAAAAGAAGGGCTTTCCTGATGGTTCAGATGGTAAAGAATCTGCCTGCAATGCAGGAGACATAGAGACCCAGGTTTGATCCCTGGAACGGGATCCCCTGGAGAAGAAAATGGCTACCCACTCCGGTATTCTTGCCTGGAGAACCCCATGGTCAGAGGAGCCTGGCAGGCTACAGTCCACGGGGTCGCAAAGAGTCAGACACGACTGAGAGACGAACACTTCCACTTTTCACGGGGAGGAAAGCATAGTGTAGGCTTTGCAGCCTCTCAGATCCAAGTTCAAACCCCAGCTTTGGCACTTTCTCCCCGTGGGACCTGTCTGAGTCTCAGTTCCCACCTGACTGTTGTGAGAGTGAAAGGAAATAAAGGGAGAGAAGGAGCCTGGCAGCGTCTGGCCCTGCTCTGGGCTTCAAACAGATGCTCACCGCTTCCCTTTCCCCGGCAATCCTTCAGAGCTGGGCTCCAGGGCAATAAGCACAGCGGCAAGAGCCCCACTCTGGAGTCCACTGCCCGGGTTCGGATCCCGACTCCACCACTCCTGACCTCAGAAGAGGTACCTGATCTGTCTGAGCCACGTCTTTAAAACGAGGGCAACGACACCCCGACCCTGGAGGGCTCTCGAAAGAACAGGACTTGGCGCATACGGAGCACTCAATATGCGCACTTAGCTACTCTTCCTAACCCCAAATCAGACGTCCGCTTGCTCCTCACAGGTCACACACGGTTTTACTTACATCATCTCCCTGTGTGACTATGTGCTTAGTTGTTCAGTCGTGTCCGACTCTTGCGACCCCGTGGACAGTAGCCCACCAGGCTCCTCTGTCCACGGGATTCTCCAGGAAAGAATCCTGGAGTGGGTTGCCATATCTCCTCCAGGGGATCTTCCCAACCCAGGGACCGAATCAGTGTATCTTAAATCTCCTGTGTTGGCAGGCGAATTCTTTACCACTAGCGTCACCCGGGAAGCAACTGGACCCTGGACCATCCCAGTGCCTCTCGCGGCAGGCCAGATGGGTGTCAGTGAGTTACCGGGAAAACCATGCCCAGATAGTAACGGAGAGGCTATTGTCTGGCCTCCACGGTGCTTTGTTTGGTTAGTTTGAGTCAATATTTTTTTAAAAGCAGGAGTTTTAACATTTAAAGCTATTTCCAGCTTTTCTGGGAAAAAAAAGAAAGAAAAAAAAAGAATCAGAGTAACTGACAACTCTGGGTCCCCTAAGGGTTCGAATTCCAGTTCCAACACTGACCAGTGCCTTAACCCGTCCGTGGCTCAAATTCCTCAGTTCTCAAATGAGGATTAAAAATCGGAGCTATCTCAGCAGCTTTAGTGAGGATTAAGTGGGGTGGTGTCTATAAAGCACAAAATGCCTGCCTGAGTGGAGGGTGGTGGGCGCAGTGCTGAGCTTAAAAACAGCTGAAAAGCACAAAATAAACACAAAGTTTAAAAAAAAAATTTAATGGTTAAAATGCTGAATCTTATGTATATTTTACTGCAATTAAAAAAAAAAGAAACAGCAAGGGAATTCTCTAGCAGCCCAGTGGTCAGGACGTGGCGCTTTCACTGGCCACTGGCAGGAGCTGGGTTTGGTCCCTGTCAGGGAACTAACATCCCATAAGCTGTCTGGCCAAAAAAAAAAAAAAAAAACCTGCCTGACACATTTTAATGTGTCCTCTTAAAAAGGGGAGGGCTCCCCTTCAAACAGGGCAGACTCTGAGTCCCCGCTTCTCCCTGCTGCCTCACGGACAGCGACCACACCCCCGCAACTGGACAGGTTCGGAATGACACCACTGCCGTAAGACGCAGATAAGCACACTGTGCTAGACGGCACTCGGAACATGCTGGCAAGCATTGCTTTCATTCCTCAAGTCACTCCACTCAAGACATGATCTAGTAAGTGTGGGGGGGGGGGTGTTATTTCAGTTGTGTGAAACGTGTGACTCTTTGTGACCCTGTGGATCGTAGCCTGCCCACAGGGCTCCTCTGTCCATGGGATTCTCCAGGCAAGAACCCTGGAGTGGGTTGCCTTGCCCTTCTCCAGGCTATCTTCACGACCCAGGTATCAAACCCGCATCTCTAGCGTCTCCTGCATCGGCAGGAGGTTCTTTACCACTAGGGCCACCTGGGAAGCCCAGGAAGTGGCAAAGTGTCACGAGGAAGCCAGGCTGCCTCCTGCCTCCAGGTCCAGCTGGGTCTCACCTTCAGCAGGACGTCAGCAGCCGCGATACTTACGTGACCACCGCACAGGGTGGTCTTGACGGGTCTCTCTTATAAGGAAGCACACACAGCCCCAAGCCACAAAAGCTAGCAAGACTGATCGAGCCTGACCCATCGCGTGTCTTACAAAGGGCAGTGGTGCCCAGTGACAACGAACAGTAAAGGCAGGCCGTGCCTCGGGGCTTCCCCGCTGGCTCCGTGGTAAGGAGCCCATCCACCGATGCAGGGGCCATGGGCTCCCTCCCTGATCTGGGAAGATCCCACCCGCCACGGGGCCACTAAGCTCATGCGCCACAGCCACGGAACCAGTGCTCTAGAGCCTGGGAGCCACAGCTTCCAAAGCCCACACTCCTCAGAGCTCTGCTCCACGGCAAAGCGAAGCCACCCCAGCGAGAAGCCGGCACCCGCGTCTAGAGAGAAGCCCCTGCTGGCCCCAGCTAGAGAAAAGTCCATGCAACAGTGAAAGCCCAGCACAGCCAAAAATAAATACATAAATACCATTATTTTTTAAAAAGGCAGGCTGTGCCTACGTCAACCCCTTGCTGTGCCCAGCTGGTCTGGTCCCCGAACAGGCAGGAGTGATGACCACCACTGCCCTCTGCCCTGCCTGGCTCCTAGGATGACGCTCCAACCTCGCTCACCAAGCCCCACTTCGCACTTAAAGGCCCAATTCAAGTCCCACCTCTTCAAGTCAGTTGACAAACACTGGACTAAGCACCTCCTGGACACCAGGCCCTGAGCACACGGTGCCCTGGAAGCCAGGCTGCCTAGGAAGACAGAAGCACAAGGAATACTTCAGCACGTGCACGGGCCTGGTGGCCAGAAAGGGCTCAGACGGGCAGGAAGCGACAAGCAGTGTGACGGTCTGAGCCCCCAGCGTGCAGGTCCAGGGTCCAGAAGGCCCTGGGAGCTCGGACGGGCCTGAAGCAGCAGCTAATTGGGTCTGGTCCAATCGCTCAACCACAGCATGAAGACTTAAGGTCCAAGGCCGGAGGCGGAGGCCAGCTCTATCTCTGAAGGCCCGAATAGCTCACTGAATTCCTCCCACAACCCGGAGGCAAGGAACATCTCCCAAATTACAGATGCGAAGCCCGAGCTTGGAAGGTCTGATGGCTTGCCCAAGGGGCCCAGGCCTGCCTGACGAGTTCTTTTGTTTGCTGTCTTTTTCTTTTTTAAAAAAGCGCCACTACTGTGCCCCGCTGTGTCCTTGCAAAACACGCTTCTGAGCTCGCAGTCAGGTTGAAAGTTTCTGCTTTACCGTATTTTGTAGCTCATACCTTCAAGTACCTTATGTGATGAACATCTTCCCAGATCACAGAGCATTCTTTCAAGGCCTCGGTGATGGCCTCATGGCAGCGCGTGGTTTCAGCAGCTCCCCCACTGCTTAACATTTCGGTTGTTTCCAACCCATGGCTTCTGGGTTCTTAACCGGCCAGCCCACACAAGGCTCAGTTCACTGGGCTCTCACGGGGGACACAGCACCCCAGATGCCACCCACTGTGTGACTCATCTCCAACAAGTGTAAGACGATGACTTTCAGAACTACACCAGCAAGTTTTATTCCAAAAGAAACACCACTCTTTTTCTTCCCCAACTCAGCGCCCCCAGTTTTGGCTGCTGGGGTGGATTCTCTATCACAGTGATCCCCAACCTTTTTGGTTTCGTGGAAGACATATTTTCCATGCACTGGGAGGGGGGTGATAGTTTTGGGATGAGTCAAGCACATGACACGTATTGGGCACTTCATTGCTGTTAATACGACATCAGCTCCACCTCAGATGGTCAGGCCTTAGACTCTGGAGGTTGGGGAACCCCTAATCTATTAGATATAAATGTAATAACTGGGGGTAGCAGGTGAGGACCATCTGGCAGCCAACACCTTCAGGATCTAAGCATACTCAATCTCTCCCCAGAGGGCCAAAAAGTGCAGAGACACCAGACTCCGGCGGACACCTCCAACTCTTAGAAAGCAGGGAATTCTCCCCAGCAGATCACCAAGCATGTGACAGAATTCGCCTCCAGAAAACCAGTTCTGCATCTGCTAGAGAAACGGGTCAAAGTTAGGTATGCTCCCTAAAGGCCCCACGGCATGCTCACTGTTGGGAGCTTTACTCTCTGGAAGAAAGACAGTATCTTGGGGGAGTCGGGAAGCCAGGTTTACATTGTGAACAGCTGTGTGGCCGGGGGCACATGGCTTCCCTTCTTGGGGCCTCACTTTCAGTATCTGCAAAGGGCAAGGTTTGGATGAGGTGATCCTTAAGGCCCCTTCCTGCTCGGAAGGAGACCCGTGGGCTTGACCAATTATACAAATGAACAGAGACTGGACTCCACGATCTGAGCTCATAAGTGCAGCCCCAAGCCAACAGCTGCTGCCTGGAGGCAAGGGGCAGAAACTACGCAGAGGAGGGATAATACACTGAAGTCTCCTGTGTCCTCAAGCGTCCTCAGTCACTTTAATCATGTCCGACTCATTGTAACCCTATGGACTGTAGCCCACCAGGCTCCTCTGTCCATGGGATTCTCGAGGCAAGGATACTGGCGTGGGTTGCCATGCCCTCCTCCAGGGGATCTTCACGACCCAGGGACTGAACCCACATCTCTTATGTCCTCAAAGGTCAGCAGAAAACAGAAGACATCAGATCATTCTCTGATAGAGGTAAAGGCAGGATTCTTAGTCTAAGGGAAAATCACCTGACTTGCATCACATAAACGCCTAGCTTCTCATTTTAAGACAAATATGCTCGTCACACTTGGGGGGAAAAAAAGTGACTGATTGATAACAATCCAGCAAAATACTGGAGTCAGAACAAGAGCAAGTCAGTGCAATGCCAACTCCAAAGGGGAGGTTTCTATCTTTATTTTCTAACTGGCAATGACAAGCTTTACACAAAACACTGGTAAGCTGCAAGTCACTGATAAAGGGGACAGCCAGCTCTGCCACTGGAACAGAAACAGGCCCAGATAGGAGAGGCCACCGGAGTGACCTCAAGGACCCAGGCAAGCCTCAGCGGCTTGAAGGTGGGGCGCAGGCAAAATGAGGAAGGGACGTGCTGGAGGCAGCCACTGATGCTGAGGGCAGGTCAGTGCCAGGCTCTTCCTGGAAACGAAAGCGCCAATTCAAACACCAGGAAAAACCAACAGTCCCAGGGTGACAACTAGCTCATCAACCTCTGGGTAGGAGCTCTTCCAGGGTTCGGGACACCCCCCCCAGATGGTCAGGGATGTTCCTGTTCCCAAACCAGCTGGCGACCTCCTCCCGAGCCTGCCTGCACCTGCCGCGTGTCCCTCCCTGCCACCCCCCGACATGTTCCAGCAGGTTCTGGTCCCCCCTTCTTCCTTCCTCCTCCTCGCCTCCCTTCTGCCCTTCTCTCCCCACCCTCCACTCACTTCTTGCTCATTTCAGCCTTCAGGGAGGCAGGAGGCTGGGAGAAGAGCCCCGGGTTCAGGATGAGGAAGGTCAAGTTCAGAGGAGACAAGATCTGCCCAAGGTCGCAGAGATGGTGCCAAGAATCCAACTGACTCTGGCTGACTCCAGCTCAGGGTTCTCTCCACCGTCGCAGCTGTATGGCAGGTCCTGCCCCGACGCCTGTGCAAGGCCTCCCCTCCCCGCACAGCCGGCTCACACGCACCCCGCTCTATCCCACTCCCTGACACTCTGCAGCACCACTCAGCCTCCCAGCGAGGCCACCGCCACCACCCGATCTCCAGGAGCAGGTGGCCTGCCGGCTGGCTGAGCACAAACCGAGCTGGACCTACCATTTTCTAGCTGGGCAACTTAACGTCACCTCATTGAACCTGAGTATCCTCATCTGTCAAGCTGGAGTAAGATCAGACTCTGCTTCAGAGGGTCTTAGAAAAGAAGTACGTTAAGCTTGCTGGACTGGCCTGCTAAGGATGGAGGCAACACGGGCCTCCACACAGACCATCTTGCTCAAAGGCTCCGAATCCACTCCCCAGTTCATAATCCTCTCACAATGAAGACCTCTGTCCGCGGGAAACCCTACAGCAAATGTTCACAGAAGCATTATTCACAACAGCTGAAAAGAGGGATTAAGGCAAATGCCCATCAATTCATGAAAGCAGAAAGAACACCTGGCGGGGGAAGGGGGGGCTTTGGTGGAGCACTACTTGGCCATGAAACGGAATGAGGTGCTGCTATTCTCCAGTATACCATGAAGGAATTCCCTGGCAGTCCAGTGTTTGGGACTTTGGGATTCTAATGAAGAGGGCACAGGTCCAGTCTCTGGTTGGGGAACTAAGATCCTGCAAGCTGTGTGGTGCAGTCCAAAAAAGAAAGAAAAAGGATGGACCTTGAAAACGTTATGCTAGGTGAAATAAGCCAGATGGATACAAGGGGACGGATATTGTACAATTCTTCTGACACGAAACACACAGAGCAGGCAAATTCTTAGAAACAGAAAGCAAATTGGTGGTTGCCAGGCGCTGGGAGGAAGAAGCATCAGGAGTGATTGCTAATGGGCATGGGGTTATTTTTCAGGGCAGGGGGCGGGGAGGGGGGCAGATAATGAAAATATTTTGGAACTAGGTAACAGAGACGATTGCCTCTGAATATATTAAAAACAACCAAGTTGGAGACTTTAAAAGGATGAATCTTGTGGTACATGAATTACATCTCAGTACAGCTGTTAATTTTTTAAAGACCATGAAAAAATAACAACAAAACAACAGTTAGGATTTCCCTGTAGCTCAAAGGGTAAAGAATCTGCCTGCAATGCAGGAGACCAGGGTTTGATCCCTGGGTCGGGAAGATCCCCTGGAGAAGAGAATGGCACCCCAGTACTCTTGCCTGGAGAATCCCACGGACAGAGGAGCCTGGTGGGCTACAGTCCATGGGATCGCAAAGAGTGGACACAACTGAGACTAACACACACACACACACACACACACACACACACACACACACACCCCAGTTAGTATTTACAATTTGTAAGAAAATCCTCCTGTAAGGCCTCAGGCTCTACAAGTCTGAGTCTAAAGGACTCAGGCTCTACAAGTCTGAGTCTAAAGGACTCAGACTCCGGACACTTCCAGGCTGGCCCCAGCCCACCTTGCCACAAATGCACCACACTTGCTGACTGTGACTCCCTCACTGGACCCAGGAGGAGTCCTCCCCACTGCCGGGCCGGGCGCCCAACCTTCTACCCCGATCGGGGAGCAGGGTCGCTCATTTGGCCTCCCTTCTGTCTCAGCTCCTGGCCGTTATTCTGAGGGCCGTCCCATCCGTGACCTGACGCTGACCCAGCGGCCCACCCTATCTCTCCTGCTAAACCAGAACCTCCCAGAGGAAACCCATCTGGGGTGGCCTGCTTCCCTCGGCTCTGTCCCCACCCCTCGGGCCTCTGTCGTGTCAACACCAAAAGGAGACCCCCAGGCCTGCCTGTGGGCTGAGTCCTTGATAACAGAGCTCTTCATCCTGACCTCAGCACTAGCCGCCTGACTTACAGGCAGGGAGGGGTGTGGGGAGGAGGAGGGGAGGAGGCAGGGGGCGCGGCGAGGATTTGAACTCAACTTTCTCTGCCTGCTTGGAGAAGGAAATGGCAACCCACTCCAGTATTCTTGCCTGGAGAATCCCACGGATGGAGGAGCTTGGTGGGCTTCAGTCCACGGGTCACAAAGAGTCGGACACGACTGAGCGACTTCACTTCACTTTCTCTGCCTGCTATGCTAGCACGTGCTGCCATTTTCAAGCTGTAACCAGGAAGGCCTAGATATCTAGGAAGCACTCAATAACATTTCATTTCCCCTATGTCCCCCCGACCATCACATAATTCAACTTTAAGATACTGCAGAGCAGACATCTCTAACAGCAGCTCTAAAACAGAAGCGAATACAGCTGATCATCTCCTCAATCAGAAAATACCCAACTGGGACCAGCTGGCTTCTGGCTGTGCTTAGAATTTTCTAGGTACCCAACCACTCCAAAATCACTGTAGATGGTGATTGCAGCCATGAAATTAAAAGATGCTTACTCCTTGGAAGGAAAGTTATGACCAACCTAGATAGCATATTCAAAAGCAGAGATATTACTTTGCCAACAAAAGTCTTTCTAGTCAAGGCTATGGTTTTTCCAGTGGTCATCTATGGATGTGAGAGTTGGACTGTGAAGAAAGCTGAGTGCCGAAGAATTGATGCTTTTGAACTGTGGTGTTGGAGAAGACTCTTGAGAGTCCCTTGGACTGCAAGGAGATCCAACCAGTCCATCCTAAAGGAGATCAGTCCTGGGTGTTCGTTGGAAGGACTGATGCTGAGGCTGAAACTCCAATACTTTGACCACCTCATTGGAAGAGTTGACTCATTGGAAAAGAGCCTGATGCTGGGAGGGATTGGGGGCAGGAGGGAAAGGGGATGACAGAGGATGAGATGGCTGGATGGCATCAGCAACTCGATGCACATGAGTTTGGGCGAACTCCGGGTGTTGGTGATAGACAGGGAGGCCTGGAGTGCTGCAATTCATGGGGTCGCAAAGAGTTGGACACAACTGAGCAACTGAACTGAACTGAACCAGACAAGTGTAGACTTCGGTACAAAACACAGTGACCTGACATTTTCCCCAAGCATTAGAAAAAAAAAAAAAGAATTAACGAATTTTTTTTAAAGATTGCACAAAACAGGTTCTATATGAGTCACACATGGTCAAAAGTGGCATGAGGCAGCCAGCCACCACATAGCCCAGTTGGCATGTCTGCAAATGAAAATATTAAATTTAAAATCTGTCTTTAAAAAATGATAACACCCAGTGCCAGTGTGGGCGTGATGAAGCAGGCAGTCTCATGCATTCTAATGGCAATATAAACAACACATCCCTTTTGGAAAGTCATTTGGCAAGTGGTGTCAAAGATTATAAAGATGCTTGGAAATTAATCCAGAAGAAATCATTTCTGTTTCTCAGAAAAAGCAACAGGCATGAAGATGATCGTCCCTACATTACTTGTAACGGGGGGAAAATTGGCTGCTGCCTAAAACTCTAAGTAGGAAAAAGCTTAAGTGAATTACAGCACATCCACCCCATGCAGAATCCTGCAGCTATTAAAAGTTATGGTTATATCACCCATGCATCACCAGGGGAAATGTCTTGCTCTTCATTTGGCCTTCTGACCTGAGAGGTCTGAAACTGTCCCTGTTCTGTGACCACCATTATTTTATTTATTTTCTCCGAAACTTTAAACTTTTTATTTTGTATTGGCGTGTAGCCAGTTGACAACGCTGTGATCGTTTTGGGTGGACAGCAGAGGGATGCAGACATACACACACATGCATCCATTCTCCCCTGACCCTCCTCCCTTCCAGGCTGGCACATAATGTTGAGCAGAGTTCCATGTGCTATCCAGGAGCTTCTTGCTGGTTATCCACTTTGAATATATTAATAGCAGTGATAACAATTATCTTAAACAAGAAGCCGCATGGATTAAATCATAGCTGTAACTGCTTTAAAATATAGTAGTTCTGTGATAAGGAGAGATACATGGCTTTCCCCCCCCTCCCCCATTTCTCCAGCTTCTTTTAATGTTGTTATGCCACCCTAATATAATTAGGAAAAAATAATTAAAAAAAAAAAAAAAAGCCCAAACTCACTTGAGGCTTCTCAGTGTCACATCAGCCCTGAGGCCTGCTCACCCCAAAGCGCAGCAGCCACTGGAAATGCAGGCCTGGCTGCTCACGCTTCCACTTATCCGAACAGGGCAAACCCTTCCAGAAAATACCTCAGCAAGGTGATGCCCAACCCAGGCCCAGCACAGTCGTAAAGTCACATGTCCAGTTAAAACCGTCACAACCACAAGAAGTGCCCAAGTAGTCAGGCATAAAAGGCTGATGAGTTGGAGTGACAGGACTGAGACCTTTTCTAATTTTTTTTTTTTTTTTTTTACTGGCCCTAGTCACAATGCCAGGCACAAAGTAGGCACTTGATTAAATATTTGAGGCAACGAGTTTTTTTGTTTTGTTTTTTTTCATGGGAAATGCACTCATTCGCCCACACTCCCTGAGTGCCTGGGCTCAACACCCTGAGCAAGCCTTGGGGACTCATCACCACCACCCATCTGGGGCCACCCGGATATGGGTTCATAAATTCAAAACACTCTGACTCTAGAACCAAACTGCCGAAGTTTGAACTCTCACGTCTGGCTGGATTCACGGTATGACCTCAGGCTGGTTGCCTAACCTCTCTGGATCTCAGTTTTCCTTTCCTATAAAATGAAGGCAAGAAGAGAGGCTCCTCCTGAGGTGGTCATGAGGATTCACTCAGTCCAAACACATGAAGCCCTTCGCACAGTGCCTGGCACACAGAAAGCATTCAATCCATGCCAACTAAGCGTTAATACTGAGCTTCCCAGATGGCCCTAGTGGGAAAGGACCAGCCTGCAAAGGTAGGAGATAGAAGAGATGCAGGTTCAATCCCTGGGTCGGGAAGATCCCCTGGAGAAGGACATGGCAGTCCACTCCAGTATTCTTGCCTGGAGAATCCCATGGACAGAGGAGCCTAGTGGGCTACAGTTCAAAGGGTCACACAGAGTCAGACACGACTGAAGCGACTTAGTACAGCTGCACAAGCATTAATATTGACTGTCATTCCATTGTGCAGACAAGAAAGATTGGGTCTCAGACAGGTTCCATAATCTCCCAAGATCACACAGCTAATAAGATGCAGTGCTGGGATTCAAACTGAATTCCAAAGGACTTATAAATCTGGGATTTTTTTTTTTTTTTTTTTTAACTAGAGCATGCACTCTCACAAACACATGCACATTTGGGCTGTCATGGCTAAAGGTAAAAATATTATAAGATCATTGGAAATAATATGAGACTGGGAGGCAGTTAAATGAGATCCTAGTTGGTTGCAACTTGGGGATACTACCAGGTCTATGTCAAGGTTATTCTTTTAATTCATCCATTTACCAAGCATCTTTTTGAGGCAGGCTCTGTCCAAGTCATGAGAGATGGAGCAGAGAACCAGACAGGGTCCCTACCTCCTGAAGTTCTTATTCCAGGGAAAAGGGAAACAGAAATGGCAACCCACTCCCAAGTTCTTGCCTGGGAAATTCCATGGACAGAGGAGCCTGGTGGGCTACAGTTCATAGGGTCACACAGAGTCAGGGTGTGGCCCATGGGGTGGCAAAGAGTCAGACACGACTCAGCGGCTAAACCACAAGGGAAACAGAAACAGCAAACCACTAAGATGGTTTCTGGCAAGCAGGGAGGAAATGAAGCAGGACAAAGGGCTGGAGGGGTCTGGGCAAGTCACCTGAGTTAAAGCCTGAGAAGGAACCAGAAGGATCTGGGGAAGAACATGGAGCAAGTCCTCCAACCCACCAAGGGAGAAAGCGGGGCGAGTACCAGTGTCTGCTATAAGAGAACCGGCATGAACGGAATCGGCAAAAAGGAGCCGGTGAACAGGGTGAGCAGAGAGGAAGGATGGGTCTGGTCATCCAGATCCAAGGTTTAGGGTCTTGCAGACACACCATATGGGTTTATACCAAGTGCAATATGAAGCCACGTGGGTTTAAACAGTGGGATTACACACCTCTATGGGACAAAAACAGCCTCTGCAGGAAATTAAAAGAACCTAGCATATGGCTGGTGCTTTATGAAGAAAGAAACCCTAGTTTCCTTCCCCTGCCTCACTAGACCCGGACAACCATACGCTTTCCAGGCTTCTGATTCAGAAAAAAAAAAGAAGTTTGGTCTTGGTGGTTCTCATCCCTGGCCACAGTTTAATACCACGTGAGGCATCTGGAAAAATAAAAATCAAACAACAAAGCTGGGGAAGGTGTGTGGCCACCCACCCAGAAGTTCAAACCCCACTGGTCGGAGTGGGGGGCCTCCAATCAGCATTTTCTAGAAGCTCCCCAGGTACAGCCACGGTGGGGAAGAGACCACCAGAAGTGGCTTCTAAGGCCTTCTCCCCGTCTGTGGTAGAAGCGCCACCCAGGAAAGGTGCTTCCCATGCTCATGGTAAAGAACCCACCTGCCAGTGCAGGAGACATAAGAGACGCAGGTCCGATCCCTGGCTCAGGAAGACCCCCTGGAGGGGGGCACGGCAGCCCACTCCACTATTCTTGCTGGAGAATCCCATGGACAGAGGAGCCTGGAGGGCTACAGTCCATGGGGTTGCAAGAGTCGGACACAACCAAAGTGACTTAGCACGCACACAGGAGAGGTGCCCAGAGACAGACCCAGCCACCTTTTGAGACAGCAAGTTCCTTCTCGCTAAAGACAGTCCAGCAAAAAATCACTTTCTCAGAGATGAAACCCAAGAATGAGATACCTTTGAAAGATCCCTTTCAAAAGAGATTTTCGTGGTTTTATGACTTGCTGGGTGACCCTCTAGTGAGTACTTAGGCCTCAGTGTCTCAGCTGAAATCAACGAGAGCAAATAAACGTGTGCTACCGCTTGCCTTGCTCGTGGCTGTGACAGACATCACTAATTGATCCCAGCATTCTCTCCAGCAGAGCGAGGCCATCCCAAGTGGTCTAAGAACCTTGCCATGCAGGGCTGGCACAGCCGCTATCAACCACTTGAAAATGGACTCAAACTGGAACCCGTCTGTCCTGGCCTAATGTCCCTAAGTTCCTTTCTCACTCTTCAAGATGATGATCCTTTTTATCTTCTGATAAGCCATGCTCCACCAAGTAGCATGGCAATGAGCTCAGGTGGTTTGACGGAGATCACACAGTCCATCCCTGAGGGCAGATTCTGCTTTCCTTTGCTCTCTTCTCTCAACCTTAGGCTCTCTGTCCTCCCATAACATCCCCCCCTCCCCTCCAGACAGGTGAACCCCCCAAACATTCACTGAGCAGGGCCTGAGACTGACTATACACTTAGATCAGGCAAGCCACTCCCATTCCTGGAAAAGCTCATCCAAGCTGGTGCCCTGTGCTGTCACTGATAGTTGAGACAATAATAACGACAGCAGCTGGCATTTATGGAGCACCTTCTGTATGCCAGGCACCAGGCTGGGGGCTCCCCATGCATTTTCTCATGGCATCTCAATCAGAATCCTTTGAGGTGTTTATTAGCCCCATTTGGCAATGTGGGAAAATTCAGGCTTTGAAAGCTACTTAAACTGCTCACAAAGCAATAGAAAGATCACTGAGCAGCCCCATCCCTGGCTCTGGGCAAGTCCCCTCACCTCTTTGTGCCTCAGCTCTGAAATGGCCAGAATGAAAAGGATAAAGAGGGAGCCCAGAACCGCATGTGGCGGTCCAGTGGCCAGCTTGGGAGAACTTGCTGGAATCTGCGTACAAGACTAGAGCCGCTAGAAAAAGTACGTCTTGACCAGGCGTGACCGACACTGAGGGAGGGGCCCTTTGTTGGCTTCACACAGGGATGTGTCCTCAAACAGCTGCGTCAATATCAGACTTTCAGAAACCCAGCCCTCCTGGACAGGGCTTTCCAGGTGGCTCAGAGGGTAAAGAACCCGCCCGCCAAGGCAGAAGATGCAGGTTCAATCCCTGGGTCAGGAAGACGCCCTGCGGAAGGGAATGGCAACCCACTCCAGTAACATGCGTGAAGAATCCCAGGGACGGGGAGCCTGGTGAAACCACAATCTGTGGGGTCGCAAAGAGTTGGACATCACTGAGCATCCATGCATGAACCCTTCTCAACCCTCCTCGCCCTGGGCTGGCACTACCACCATCTCAGCAGGTTTTCCACGGTTCCTCCTCCAGCCTTGCTCCTGCTGGTCTCCCTGTCACTGGCTCTGAAGGCATTCTCTCTAGGCTTATGCCTACCTCTGGGGCTGAAAAAAAGCTGAAAAGTCTTCTAGGCAGGTGGTGGGAGGGGGAACTTGGCAGTGCCTCTATGTAATGCAATCTCCCTTTGACCAGGTCTATCTCTTGAGCGGAACTCGGCACATCTGGCTTCACTGCTAATAAACATGAAGCCTTTCCTTCAACTTCACATGCCCTGCAGTAAAGCTTCGAACCACACTTATCACATTAACACGGGCTTCCTGTCCCACCAGGCAGGGTGAGAAGGGTGTCAATTATTTCCATTTTGTGGAGGAAGAAAGTGAGCCTGAGCACACAGGGAGGAGCCTGGCACAGGACTCGACTCCTGGGTGCCGAGACCCCCAGGACAGCGCCTGACCTGCACAGCACCCCTGAAAGGTACTCACTGCACCAGCAGCGGTTGAATGGGAGTCCTCTTCTGAGACCCAGCAGTGCAGCTATTCGCCACATGTGTAAATGCACTTGTTAGCTGAGATCTTGTGACTGTCTCACAAGAGGAAGTCAGCGGGGGACTTCCCTGGCAGTCCAGGGGTTAAGACTTCGCCTTCCAATGCATGGGGTGCAGTTCAGTCCCTGGTCGGGGAGGGAAGATCCCACATGCCTTTTGGCCAAAAAAACAAAACATAAAACAGAAGCAATATTGTAACAAATTCAATAAAGACTTTTAAAAGGGTCCAGTCAAGAAAAGATGAAGTCAGTGACATCATCACCTGGGAATGGAAGGACAGCTGGGCCTGCCTACTAAGTCAACGTTACCCCTCAGGGGACATTTGGCAATAGCTGGAGACTTGTTTTAATTATCACAAGTTGCGGGAGGCAATGGCAGAGGCCAGGGATGGATGCTGCCAAACAGCCTACAGTGCATAGACTAGGCCCCCAAATGAGGGATTATCTGAGGCTAAGAAGCCCTGGTCTAAAGGAATAGTAGCTGTCCCCACTCACCCCCAGTGACCCTGGGAGACAGCCTCGAAGCCGAAAGGCCAGATTCCAGGGGACAGCAAAGGCTCAGTACCACATGTGCCTCTTTCAAAGGAAATCAAATGGCTGGTCACAGACTTTATGGTCAGACAGAGGCCGAGCACCTGAGTCTTACCCCCATCCAGTCCCTTTTCTTTTCTGTAACTTTTACTTACATTTAGTTGCATGTGTGGGTGCCCAGTCATGTCCACCTCTTTGTGACCCTGTGGACTGTAGCTCTCTGTCCAGGGGATTTTCCAGGCAGGAACACTGGAGTGGGTTGCCATTCCCTTCTCCAGGGGATCTTCCCAACTCAGGGACTGAACCCATGTCTCCTGCATCTCCTGCATCGGCAGGCGGACTCTTTACCACTGAGCCCCCTAGGAATCTCTACTGATATTTAACATGCAGTGACTAATTCTTTGCAATACCTACCTTATCTTACCTGCTTCCTCTAATAGCCCTAGAGCTGAATCATACAAACACCACTATTTTATAGATGAGCAAAATGAGGCACAGGGAGGTTAGACAACATGACAAAACGCTTTCTCATGGGATTCCCATGCAGTCTTCTTCCTCAAGAGCCTGGGCTCTCAACAACTGCACACGATGTCTCTCAGTTCCAGAAATAAGCCCAGAGTTTGGTGAGACTGTCCCCATCTGACATCTGTTCACGCCGTCTGACATCCACTCTCACAGGGACGGACTCCCAGTAGCCAGATACAAGGAAGCTAAATTGGAGGTTATGGCTGACTGGAGAGGTGCGTGGGTCAGTGCTACGAAACAATTTCAGCATCAGGTCTGAACTCTAATGAGAATGCAGAATCAGAGGTGGTATCAGGTAGAGCGGTTTGCAGGAGCAGAGGACCTCAAGGGGCGGATTCGGGCAGGAAGTCTGAAGACAGGTGCTGGATGATGAAGCCAAGCTATAGGTCGCCGGGATGGGTACAGCTACCCTAAAGAGACAGGCTGAGCTGCAGTGTGCTAGATCTAAAAGGTGAGATTCAGTTCAGTCGCTCAGTCGTGTCCGACTCTTTAGTGCTGGCTAAATGTTTCCTGCCTGAAGCAAGGATGTGACGGGCTGGCGTGACCTCACCAGCAGGGAGAAAAGGCACACAGGGCCATTTCTTTCCTCCAGGAAGGGCTGACTCTCTCTAGCTGTTTGTATGTGACCTCTTTCTCTCCACCCTTCTGTCTGATGATCTCCTGCTCCAGTTTAATCAACATTATTCCCTTTTAGAGATCACGGTGATTCACAGTGAATATATGCCCACATCTCCAGACATGCCAGCACGTCATCTGAAACAAGAGCTCCCATCTGTACCCTACGATTTCTCCTACACAGCAGGGTCCGGTGACCACGCTAGACAACCCTGCTCCTGGGCACCAAGGCAGAAACTGTCTCAATAGCTGCACAGCAGGGCTTCTCCTTGGATGCATGGCAGCTAGAGCCCAAAGTCAGGGAGCACCGTGATACTACAGGTGGGTGGGGAGCTCACATGTAAGCCACAATCTGGATTGAGTTTAATCTCACACACCTTCCGTCATTCAACCCTAATAACATGTGGCCCGGTAATTACGACCCATTTCCCGGTGATGTAACAAGTTTCCGAGGCAAGGCCGCAGAAGACGGACGTGGATTCGGATGCACGTTCTGCTGACGCCAAAGCCCATGCCCTCTGTCATGCTGCTCTTCTCCTGGGACACCCCAAAGGCACGTCATCCAATTTCAAGCTCTATGAAATCCAAATTCGTTCACAAAAGGAAGGTCAAGACCCCAAAGCCATGCCATTATGTCATCATTTGATCTGAGCCAAGGCCCCAAAGTTTCAGGTAGCCTTTACCACTTAGAGGGGCTTCCCTGGTGGCTCAGAGGGTAAAGCATCTGCCTCCAATGCGGGAGACCCGGGTTCGATCCCTGGGTCAGGGAGATCCCCTGGAGAAGGAAATGGTAACCCACTCCAGTATTTTTGCCTGGAGAATCCCATGGATGGAGAAGCCTGGTAGGCTACAGTCCATGGGGTCAGAAAGAGCTGGACATGACTGAGCAACTTCACTTTCACTTTCACTTTACCACTTAGAACTTCAGGATCTAAAATGCAAGGCCAAGACACTTGCCTTCTGTGGTTCTGGGAAGCGTTTCATTCCTGCCAAGTCATGGTGCTTGAGCAGCAAATGTCAATGGGCCTTCCCCCTCCCCCTCAGGAAGGTGGCTCTCCCACCTGTGAGAGTGACCCTCAAGCCCAGCTGTCCTTCCAGGAGACTCAGTTGCACCTGGCGCATGGAGGCAATGCCCCCCGGATCCCCCTGTGTCCCCAAGGAAACCCACAACCAGCTGGTTGAGGTCCTGGCACAGGCTGTGGCCATGGCCCAGATCATAACTCCCTGGCCTCGGTTTCCTTCCCTGCACCTGCATCATAGGATCGCATTACTTAACACATACAGAGGCCTCCCAGTTCATAACAGCTCTTCAACCTATGGTAGCTGCTATTATTATCACCACGGATCCCCAACTCATCAGATGTGTTCAGATTTAACCACAAAGTTATCCAAATACTCTTTCTCGTGGCAAAACATGTTAGAGTCAAACTAGACAACTCATCACAAGATGAATGAGATAAACTAAGGTACAGCCATACAATGCAATGAGATGCAACAGTTAAAAGTTAGAGAAGGAAACAGTATTTACTCTCAAGGGGGAAATGTTTGCAACATACTATCAGTGCTTTACAAAATGCCCCTGAGAATAGCAGAGGAAAGTGAACTCATACCCCAGAGGGACAGAGATTCTTTTTGTTGTCTTCTTTATTTGCTGAAAATTTTATGGATGCAACCATGTTTGTTTAAAAAAAATTTTTTTTTTTTTTTCCCAAAAGACTTTCTACTGACTTCCCTGGTGGCTCAGAGGTTAAAGCGTCTGCCTGGAATGTGGGAGACCTGGGTTTGATCCCTGGGTCGGGAAGATCCCCTGGAGAAGGAAATGGCAACCCACTCCAGTATTCTTGCCTGGAGAATTCCATGGAGAGTGGAACCTGGTAGGCTACAGTCCATGGGGTCACAAGGAGTCGGACTCGACTGACAGACTTCATTTTCACTTTTCACTTTTCTATTGAGTAACAGTGACCTTCCAGGAAGAAGCCTCATGTTTATGCTGTGGGCTCCTGGGATACACCCTACAAATGCATTTACCCCAATTTCTTAAAAATTGAAAAATATAAATTATAAAGCATGTATAGCAGGTAACCCTATTTTAGTAGAAACAGATAGAATAAGCATAAAGAAAAGACAAAGATCACTCATCAGAAAACGGTACCAGGAGTTAATTTCAAGAGAGTGGAGATTACAGATAGTAATCTTGCTTTCTTTTTTTCATCTGTATTTTCAAATGTTTTATATAAAAAAAAAAAAAACCCTGAACTGACTCATAGGGGAATAAAGTCAAACTCTAGGTCAGGACCCTCCAGGCAACTGGGGATCAGCATGAGTGGATTGAGGGAAGCATGGCCTGAAGGTTAAAAAAAAAAAAGGCCAGGCCGTGAGTGTGAGTCCCACTTCTCAACAGACAGGCGACAGCCCCTGAGTCTCAGCTCCCCTAAGAAGGTCCTAAGTTTTTATTCAAAGTGCACAACACCAGAAAGAGTGTCAGCTCCCAACCAAACCTAGTCACCAAAGAATGTAGGGCATGGCCAATAACTCTTCCCACTGGGGCGGTCCCCCCAGAGTTTCCAGAAGGGCAGCTACTTAGGGTCAGGCCTCCTCAGCTGCCAGTCAACCCACTCTCCTCCTAAGGGTCTTCTTGTACCAGCCACTGCACAATGGTCTTCAGTCATCTATGGGGGCACTGATTATGCATATTTGGGGACATTATACTAGTTTTCCACTGTCTTTAGAGATAGAAGCCACCTCCACTCCCTGACCAACACCTTCCACCTCTCCTTTCCCTGTAGCAGTGGTTTCCACTGAAGCTGTGATGAATTCAATTTATATGCAACTGAGTACATTCAAAGACACACAAATATATATATGCTTTCATAAAGCAGTTCTTGCCCATCCCACCTGCAGAAGATGCCAATATTTTCTATTCTATCATTTTTCAATGCTGATTGTAACTCACTAAACTGATTTTATGACCCACGGTTTCAAACATACCACTTTACAGCATGCAAGTCTATGATTTGGTTTTCTAAATTTCACTATAAAAGAACATTTCCTGGAACATATTAGATGGAACTATATACAACTGCCGGGATTCAAAGGACCAAAAACAGTAATTTCATATGGCTCAACCTAATAATTATGAATGACCCAAACTAGGGGACTCAACTGGCCAATTAGCCTCTTGAAAGTTAATTCTAAATTTGACTAGTGCTAAAAACTGGGCTATGTAGTAAATATACATTATTATTGTACAAGAGAGAAATGGCACCTGAAATGGACAGGACAAGTCACTGAGAGACAGTCCAAGTCACATCTTAAATGGGAATGACAATGACAATCTCAGGGATGCTGTGAGAACTGAATGAGATCATATATGTTGAAGGCCTTGCAAACCAAATAGGTAAAAAATAATATTTTAGTTTTCATAAATAGTAAAGTATGCCAGTGTCTCAGCAAAATAAGAGCATGCGTGTGGTCCGTGCTTAGTGGGTAAGGAGTAACCCCCACGACAGATGGACATGAAAACATGGCAGCCCCTCAGCCAGCAGCAGGAACTGCAGCATCACCTTGTCACCATGGAAACAAGGGGGCCTAGTCGGCACAGACTCTCTCAACTTCCCATTTTCTGCAATTAGAGCCAAGAAGAACGCCTTCAAACTTTCAGTTGGCAGCATAAAATAATGCCTCATCGTCCTAGAGAAAATGTCCCCAGAGATAGGAGGTGGCCACAGTCAGAGCTGGCCAGATCACAAAGATAGGGATGCTCAAGGAAGACCCTGTTTCTTTAAGGGACACAGTCAATAGTCCTACGCTCTTTGGGGACAATGATCACACTGGCCACTCTTCAGCCACATCTTGTCCTCATTTAACCTATATTAATTCAACTTGTCAAAGGAGAAGTATAATTTAAACTATCCCAGCAGAGAAGCCTACACTGCTTCACATTACACTTTTTAATATATCTATCTGTATATATACACACACACACATACACATATATACATATATGGGTATATAGATACATACATATATATATGTATGTGTGTATGAATACTATCCATTGTGGATTTAATCTCAAATTCAATTTTAAAATTTTGTAACACCATCTTTACGATTCAGAATTATGTCCTTTTGCTCTAACTTTAAAAATCTAATCCTTGAATAAGTGAAACAGTGTTCTTATATTTCGAGATCAATTTACAAGGAACTTTAACATAATGTGATCTCATTTAACTTATCCAGCTACCCTGTGTGAGAGGCACTACTGTTATACTAGCAATTTAGAAATGTGAACACCAAGGATCAGAGAGGTTACGGCGCCTGCCCGAAACACACAGCTTTTAGATGGTGGAGCTAGGACTCCAAGCTGGTGGTCTCGCTACAGAGAGTCTATACTCTCTTTCCCGCCCAGAGGTCTTATTTAAATTTCAGTTCCTAGGGACAAAGGTTGCATCTAAAATAGTCATATTTTAGATATACTTATATTTGAATTATATTGTTGCATTTGAAACACAAATGAGAGAAAAGGACTAACTTCCTTCATTTCCAAAGAGCTTGCACAGAAATAGATAACAAAAAGACAACCTTTTTTTAATGAACAGGGAGTTAACTCCCCCCACCAAAAAAAAAAGGAAGGAAGAAATGCAAATAGCCTGAAAAAATGCTCAACTAACTCAAAATTGAAGATATAACTAAAAGTAACAAGATATAATTTTTTACCTCTCAGGCTGATACATATTTAAAAACTTAACAATCCTCAGCTCAGCTTATAGTATGGAGGTAACAGACACTCTCCAAGCCTATGTGTGCAGGTACAAATGGGAAATTTAACAGCTATCAAATTTTCAAATGCAGGTTCCCTCTAAGCCANGGGGGTTTTGCCAGAAAATAACTGAAGTGTCCATTGACCAGAATGGCCAAATAAACCTTGGTAAAGTCACACATCAGAATATTAGGCATTAAAAAAAAAAAAAAGAATATTAGGCATTTAAAAGAATAAATTAAAACTATGGGTCCAGATATGAAATAATCTCCAAGATAACTAAGACTAAAAGTAGAGAACAATGTATATATAAGGTTTCCTTTAATGTAACTTTTTTAAATGATGAACAAAGATACTTAAATATATTACATAGAAACATTTTTTCCCCCTAGGAGGAAAACAAGGATACCCACAGTGGTTATCTCTTTGAAGAGAACTGATACTTTTGTAACTGTTACAATTTTAGATTGGAGGGTTTTTAACCTAAGCTTCATGGGCTATTTTAAAGGGGCTGTAAAACTCCTGAAATTGGATACAAAATTGTGAATATGTCCATTTCGTTTAGGGAGAGGAGTCTTCGCTTTTACATATACATACTCTGCTAGGGTTGTAAACCTCGCCCTCCCCTAAAGATTAAGAACCTCTGTGTTGGTGCTAAGTTTTAATATTCACTCACATCTCTTCTCAGAAGCCATGAAATAATCCTGGGCTGGGGCCAGCACAGGCACTTAGAAAAACACCACCCCATCCCAGCTCTGGAGAACGGGATAGTTTGTGACATAATAACAACATTGTCTGTTCAAGCCTCAGAGAAGGCAACAGGGGACAGCTTCCCTCTAACAGGAAGAAGGAAAAGTGGAACTGAAAATTATTTGCATGTTTAAAATTAGACCTTCTGTGGGAGCTGACACTACTTGGCTTTCAAAGTGGCCCCCATCTGCTGTCTCATTACCACCACCCCTCACCAGGCATTTACATGCCATGGAAAGGCTGAGACAATAGGGTGACTATCACAGAATCCTACAGCTGATAAGGAAGTAATAGCAAATTTCCTGCAGCTCCTGTCTTCCGAGCGGGCACCAGAAAAGCCACTGGAAAGCCGTAGGAGGAGGGGACAAAATTGCTGTGGACGTCTCTGGACTGACACGGCTGCAGCTTCCAGGAATCTCCACTTTGTCCCTCTCATCACTACTTCTTCCCTGGCAAACCCAGGGCCAGCCCTTTCTCTGGCGGGGGGTGGGGTGGGGCAGGGGGCAGCAAGGACACCACCAGCAGCCTGTGTCACAACGGCGACTGGTGAGCTGGGGGTTATCTGAGTGGTGCCAGCCCACAGCGTGTAAGAGACACGGAGCCAGGCTGCCGCTCTCGCTCACCGCCACTGCCTGGGCCCCAGGCGGTGTGTTCCCCATTTAAGAAATGTGTCACATTTACAAGGGTGCCATAACCACACCTTTATTCACATCATTACTTTTACTCAATATTTTTCTCTTGAAAATACGTTTATTATTTAAATATTTGTTTATTTGGCTGTGCCAGGTTTTAGCTGGGGCACACGGGATCTTCGATCTTTGTTTGGGCATGCGGCAGCTCTAGCTGTAGCAGGTGGGATCTAGTTCCCCCACCAGGGAGTGACCCTGCCCCCTCAGCTCCAGCACTGGAAGCAAGGAGTCCCAGCCACTGGACGACCACCAGGGAAGTCCCCTCAATATTTTCCTTCAGCTCAACTTTCTTATTAAGTTTTACACAAATTTATTTACCATGACACTCATGGATTTGACATCTCACTTACATTTTTATTAAAAGCTCCCTAAAATGAATAATCACTATTTTTAATGTTATGTAAGCCGAGTTCATTTTGCACACCCCTGGGGTTATTCTGCACCACTCTGTGGGAGACAATACATACCTGTTCAACAAGTAAATGACTTGAAACCTCACATCCTCTCCCCAGATGTCAGCAGAGGCCCCAGCTGAACTTGAGCCTTAGATTTCACGGAGCAGTTCCCCTTCTATCTCACTTGATCCTCTCAACCACCCGGTGAAACAGGAAGTATTAGTCCCATTTTCCAGATAAGGAAATGAGAAGTCACAGAGGTTAAGTGGCTTGCCCAAGTTTATGCAGCTACTAAGCGACTGGGGGGGACCTAAACCCAGGTCTTTCCATCCCAAATCCCATTCCGTCTCCACTAAGGCAGGCCCGCCCTGCAGACTCAGGCTCCCAAAGAAACATAAGCAGGGGAAGGGGAATGCCCTACAAGCCTGTCCTTCACAAGTCAGTCACCTCCTCTCCCCCCTCCCCCGTTCGTTTTTTTTTTTTTTTAAGTATAGTTGATTTACAGTGTTGTATTAATTTCTGCTGTATAGCAAAATGATTCAGTTATACCTATATAAACATTTTTTAAGTTCTCTTGCATGATGGTTTATCACAAGATATTGAATATAACTCACTCTGCTCTACAGTAGGCCTTTGTGGTTTATCCATTCTATATATAATCATTTGTGTCTGCTAACCCCAAACTCCCACTGCATCTCTCCCCCACCCCCTGCCCTGGCAGCGGCCAGTCTGGTCTCTCCGAGTCTGTTTCCCTCTTGCAGGCAGGCTCATTTGTGTCTCCTCCTCTCCCAGTTGAACACTGAAAACTCCGTAAAACACACTTTCTCACAGCACAGGACAGTAACCTGGGGCGCCAGAGACAGCAAATGCGGCTCTACCACAGACTATTGTGATGAATCTTTGGTAAGTTCAGAACTTCAGTTTTCTCCCAGATAAAATGGGACCAGGAACTCCCCAGAAGTCCAGTCCAGTGGACACAATGTTTTCAGTGCCAGGGCCCAGGTTCAATTCCTGGTTGGGGAACTAAGATCCTACAAGTCATGGAGTACAGCCAAAAATTTTTTTTAAATAAGTAAAATTTTAAAAAAATTAAGATGGGATCATGAACAGCACCTGCTTCTCAGTTATTTCTGATATGGCCAAATGGGATAGTGCATTAAAACCCTTCGCACAACGCCTGCCACATATAAAGCTACCTGTTAATTACAGTATTAGTAGCAGCATTCTATTAGAAGGGAAATGCACAGAAAATTGCCTCTTACCCTGCACTCAAAATAATTCCCCTGGCCAAGCAGAGAATAAACTAAGTAAGTAATTGCTGATGATGTGCTGGTTAAACCCAGCAACTTTGCCTGAGTCTCAATCCCAGGCAAAAATTACTTTTAGGAGCTAAATAACCTCTCTGCTGACCAAAACTGCTCACTCGGGAGCCAAGATTCTCTTTGCTTAGGAAACCTTGGGTATTCCAGGGTTATCTTTATCACAGGGCTAAGGTTGAAGTCAGCTCAAAGTCACAGTCTAACCATAAACCAATTTGCTCTGTTTTCTTAAATTGCCGGCAAACAAAACATAATCATTCGGTTTTTTCCATTGTTGTTCTGAAGCAAAACAAAAATGTTTAAAGTTGCCTCTATGAGAATTTAATAAGCAATTTTGAAGGAGTCAAAATATTTTTTGTACTCTGGATGAAACAGGTAGGCAAGCAAACTTAAGGATTAGCTACAGTAGATAATAAACACAAACAGTTATTATTCACCAGGAAACAAGAAAATAAAAGAAAAGCAAATCCAAAACATCATAAGACCAACAAAACAGCTGTCAATCACCAGTTCATGGTTTGGGGGGTTTTTTTGTTGTTGGGTTTTTTTGGTTTTTTTTTTTTCCTTCATTTTAAAGCAGTCCACAATCAAGCTAATTTCAAAAGGAATCTGTAGAACTACTTTTCTCAAAAGAAGGAGACCAAGGGAGGAGGGGTGGATAGCTTTGTCACATTGCCTAAAGCATACATACAAACCAAAATTAGTGTGCAAAAATGCTAGGAGAATGGGTGAAGTCATTGCGACCAGTCAAGTCCCCATCTTGGAATCATCCCCAGCCATCCTTCCTGCCTCGGAGAAAGGGGATGAGAAAACAGGTTCAAAAATTGCTTCTCCAGCCCTACTAAACACTGAGTCTTCTAGCATCTCAGCTTCCCTGCTTCTGTATCCGTCCTCATGAATGCCCAGAGTGCATTTTTCCACAACTTGCCCATTTTTTCAATCTGCTACTCTTGATTTCATTTTAAACCATACACATACACACACACACACCCCAAGCCTTACTAAACCAACCAAGTGTTAGGGAGACAATCAGACCCCTTACCCACATTTCCTAAATGTATAAGCTTTGCACACCTCAAATATGACTTTCCATCTCAAATACGGTTTGACTTTAACTTTTTATTTCATATTTGAGTAAACAGCTGATAACAGTGTTGTGATAGTTTCAGGTGGACAGTGAAGGCGATCAGCCAAACATACACATGGAAAATATGATTGGACTTGGAAAACTCCAGGACTTCCTGGTGGCTCAGTGCTAAAGAATCCACCTGTTAAGGCAGGAGACATGGATTTGATTCCTGACCCGGGAAGATCCAACAAAAAGATGGAAAAAAGAAAAACTCTATTCATACCCACAGTTTCAGGAGTACACAGTGAGGCAGCGCTGTGTCTATAGTAAAATTAAGAGCAAAGTGACAAATAACAACAAAAAAAAATCATGAAAATCAGAGACACAGGCAAGGGACACAGATTTCAATCCCATCCCAACTCCTCTACCATCTTGCCAGGTGGCCTCAGTCCAATCACTGTCTTCCCTGGGCCTCAAAAGCCTTATCTTTAAAAAAAAATAATAATAATAATAAGGAATTTGAGCTATCTTGAAGTCTGGTCCAGCTCAAAAATGCACTGACTCCCTGAAACACACAACATCAAAATGAACTGTCGAATGTGGATTTTGAAGATGCTTTTTCAGAAAGCCTTTTACATTTCCCATTGTATAATGCATCCAAAAATGAGAAATAGACTCCTCAAGTTTCTACAGAACAAATTAGGGAGGAAGGAAATATCTGAATAGGGGACAAGTGTCGCATGGCAAAATGCTACTGAAACACAAGGAAGGATTGGGCAAGAAATAAATTTACCCAAGAAACTTTTCGCTGATTCCAAACAAAGCTAGCAACCACTATGGCCCATGCAAAATGAGAACTACTATAAGATACATTTGCACCAAAGTAAACTAAAAATAAATGAAGTGTCTGGTACAAGAGATCTTCAATATAAGGTGACATTTTTTTAATCTCATATACTGTTCTCCATGAATTTCCTTATAGGGACAAGGAGCAAGTCCATACACCCTGTTCCTTAATGGTAATCCCACCTGGATGCCCTTTCGTGTTCATAAGGCTATTTCAGACACTGGCCAGTGAAAGCCCCTCAGACAAGCCCATGCGGCAGGTGGTGTGTGTGTGTGTGTGTGTGTGTGTGTGTGTTCAGTCTCACTGGACTCTCTGTGACCTCCTGGACTATAGGCCACCAGGCTCCTCTGTCCATGGAATTTCTGAAGCAAGAATACTGGAGTGGGTTGCTACTTCCTCCTCCAGAGGATCTTCCCAACCCAGGGATCAAACCCACTCCTCCTGCATTGTAGGCAGGTTCCTTACCACTGAGCCACCGGAAAAACCCATGGGGCAGGTGGTCCCATCCTACAAAAGCAATTAACTGAGGATGGAAGAGACTGAACTTGGCCCTGGAGCTGGTCTTCTGAAACACCTAATCACACATTCTCTGCAGGAGGTCACGGCGCCTTCTAGGCCTTCGGGAGAGACTGGTCAAAGCCTGCCCAGGAAAACTGAAGGGACATTGACCGCCAGAGAGCCCTCTGGGTGCAGAGAGCTACTGGAGCCCCCAGGCCCTAGCTACCTTCCTGTCCTGCCTGCTGGGCTGCATTGCTGCCCCAAGGCTGATGTTTCTGTTCTCAGGCAATCGTTTTATTTGTGCTTGAAAAGTTTTCCCTTGTAGTAAACCATAACGGCAAAGAATCAAAAATATACAGAAAGATACATACGTGTATACGTATAACCGAATCACTTTCCTGTACACCTGAAATTAACACAATATTCTAAATCAACTAGCCTTCAATTTCAAGAAAGAAAGAAAAAGTAAGGGACCTGGGATGGGGCCGGGGTGGGGCGGGGGCTGGGGGGATAGTTTTCCCTGAAGCCAGGTTCCCTCCCCAGTCAATAACTCGTTTCCCACGTTTCAAACATCCTGTTCTTAGAGCTGCCGTCTGTATAAAAGAAGAGACATTTTTT
>SJYX01020362.1:60523-94160 GCA_006410675.1 Oreotragus oreotragus
GCAGCGGCGGCAGCGCCCAGCGCAGCCCGGGCGAGCGCGGAGGCGGCCGCGCCTCCCGCGCCGCCGGCTTCATGCCCCGCGCGCCCTGGAACGTGCCCGGGACGCGCCGGCCGGGCCCCGCCGTGCGCCCGAGCCCCGGCGCCTGAGTCACCGCCTCCGGCCGCCGCCTCCGCCTCCGCCTCCTGCCGCCGGTCCGCCTCGTCCCCGCTCCGCCCGCCCCGGGCTTCCCCGGGGACATGGCAGCGGCGGCGGCGGCGGCCACACGGCGGAGCCCGGCGCGGCTGCGGCGGGGGGCAGGCGTCCCCGGACGCGTAGGGGCTTCGCAGGGCGGAGCAAGCGGCGCCCACCCCCGGCGCTCGGCGCCCGGATCCCGGCTCCCGCGGCCCCGGCGGCTCCCGCTGCCTCCTCCGCGCGTCACGCGGCTCCGGCTGCAGGGAGCCGCGGCGAGCGCTCAGCCCCCTCCCTTCCCCTCCCCCTCTGAATATTCATCGCTTCCTCCCGCCCGGCCGGCCGGGCGGCTGCCGAGCTCCGCGGCCCCTCGCCGCCCTGCCGCTGCAGCCCCCGCCCGCGCCGGGCCGGCCGGGCCGCTGGGGGGGGACGGCGGCGCGCCCCGCGCGTGCCCGGGCGTCTCCCCTCCTGGCGGGCGGAGGAAGCGCCCCCGCCCCGCTCCCCTCTCCGCTCAGCCCTCCCACAGTCCTGGGACACGGCACCCGGGATGCGGCTCCCGAACCGCCAGCCTGTACCCTCGGCCCCGGCTCCGGGGCCCCCAGGTTTGGGTCGCCAGATGTGGACCGAGACCCCTCCCTAGGGAGCAGCCAGGCCTGCGTTAGGATGGCACCCCAGCGGTGGCCTGCTTGACCTGACCAGTGGGTGGCTTAGAGGTGCAGGAACCCCTAAGCTGCAGGAGACGTGCGGTGTGTTGTCTTAACCCGCGCCCCGCCCGCATCCCCGGGCCAGGGAGGCTGAAAGCGGGGCGCTGGAGCGGATCCAGAGATAAGCACCGACTCTGCCATGGGGTAAACCTGGCTCTGCTAGTGGCACCAGCGGTGTGACCTGCGGAGAGGCGTTCCACCTCTCTGCGCCTCCTTTCCTCATCTGTAACGTGAGGATAATACTGGCACCTGGCTAGAAGACTTGACAGTCACCTGAAATAATGAACGGAAAAGCCCTAAACCCCAGGCCTGACACTGACACGCAGTGGGCTTCCAACAGCAAGTAGCTCTTCCAGCAGCTTTCGTCACATTTTCAAAGAAGTCCGCTACCCGAAAGGGGTTAAAGATTACTGCAGATGTTATGCCCAAGCACAGAGGAGAGAAGTGAGCATCTGAGAGACTTAAGCCTGTTGCCCAAGAAAAAGCAATGAGTGAAAAGGCCAAACAAGGGGTGCTGGGAAGACAGAGGTGAATTCCAACCAGAGGGACAGGTGACACGTGAGCTGGGCTTTGAGGCATGGGTTGAATTTCACCAGCCAGTTAGAGGCCGGGCAGTGGCCCAGGAAGGGGGAGCAACTTGGCAAAAACAAACCAGGAGGTGGATGCTTCAGGCTTGGCCTTCTGAGAAGCAGCGAGTGAGAGGTTGAGGGGCTCATAGAGAGAGGAGACTTTGAAAGGCAACATGGTAAGTGTGGGCTAGATTTGGATGCAAACCACCAGGTGGCCAGCACAGCCTCCAGGCACCCTCGTGCTTCGAGTTTGCCATCTGGGAGATGGGAGCCCGCCTTCCCTCCCAGGGCACCACACAGAGAGATCATAAGGCAAGGGGACCTCACGTGTTTACTGCAACACCTTACCATCTTTCGTGTAAACGTGGTGTGCAGTTCAGTTCAGACTCTTTGCGACCCCATGAACCGCAGCACGCCAGGCCTCCCTGTCCATCACCAGCTCCCAGAGTCCACCCAAACCCATGTCCATTGAGTCGGTGATGCCATCCCACCGTCTCATCCTCTGTCATCCCCTTTTCCTCCTGCCCTCCATCTTTCCCAGCATCAGGGTCTTTTCCAATGAGTCAGCTCTTCGCATCAGGTGGCCAAAGTTTTGGAGTTTCATCTTCAGCATCAGTCCCTCCGATGTACACCCAGGACTGGTCTCCTTCAGGACCTCCGATGTACACCCAGGACTGGTCTCCTTCAGGATGGCCTGGCTGGACATGGGGCACCAATCGTAATTCACCAGGAGTGCTGTTCCTGCCTGGCTCTTTCTCTTCTCAGGGCAGAGACAGGTGGTTTGAAAAGCATTCCTGTTGATGACAGCAGTGGGGGAGGGGCGGGGGAGGAAAGCATCACTTCCCGCGCGTGCTTCCGGGTCTTCAGGTTGCCCCAGATACTCACAGACCTTGTGGACCCCAAGAATTCATCCAGGCCTCCACAGCCTCATGTGTACACATGCTCAATCACTCAGTCAGGTGCGACTCTTTTGTGACCCCGTGGACTGTGGCCTGCCAGGCTCCTCCGTCCATGGGATTCTCCAGGCAAGAGGACTGGAGTGGGGTGCCTTTTCCCTCTCCAGGGGATCTTTCCGATCCAGGACTCCAACCCGCATCTCTTGCATCTCCTGCATGGGCAGGCAGATTCTTTACCACTGGGTCACCTCAGAAGCCTCCCACCATGTTGTGGAGGGTCTGCAAGCAGCCCTGGGGATGCCTGCACACACTCAGATTATCTCCTGGATGAAATACGATGCTCACGGTTGTGTCGGCCAGAACTGCGTTTCTCCACAACATGGCGATNACCACTGGGCCACCTCAGAAGCCTCCCACCATGTTGTGGAGGGTCTGCAAGCAGCCCTGGGGATGCCTGCACACACTCAGATTATCTCCTGGATGAAATACGATGCTCACGGTTGTGTTGGCCAGAACTGCGTTTCTCCACAACATGGCGATGAGAGAGAATACACGGTATTTTCAGGAAAGGGAGTTAAGACCTGAATAATCCTGCTGGGTCGTAAACAGGTGTGGTATAGACTCCCTGAGGGCAGGGATTGGGCCTTTCTCTCCCTAGCTGCCCTACGACACCTCGCTCAGTGCCTTACCCATGGCAGGAACCCAGTATTTGTGCAGCTGCCTGATTGTGTAAATGAATCCAGGGCAACATGGTGTGAAAGTCCATTTTTACTCAGGGATGAATTAGGGAAGGACCATTCTCTTTCCAGAAAGAGTTGAGACTAGGTTCCAGTGTAGAGGTCTCTTCCTCCCATGTCACCTCCCCTAGAACTTTCCCAGGCGCCCCAACGCTGAATTGGGTACCCTTTTCCCTCCGTGGTCCCTGTGATAACCTTATCTACCACACTGGACCCTAAGTAAGACCCTTGAAGACAGGGCATGCCTCTTATTGGTCACTGTATCCTCAGCACTTAATAGTCACACAGATAATATTCATTTAGCTGAATTGATTGCATTCCTTTGAATAGGTGTTAAATATACATCTGTTCACATGCACACATACGCACACACCAAGTTCTGTTTGCAAACAGCTTTCCAGGAAGAAATCTACTGTGTAAAGTTCAAGGCACATTCTCTTTGAGAGTATATAATGATATTTGACCTTTTAATCATGTCTACCCTCAAGCAAAATCTTTGCTGCATATGGGGCCAGGTGCACAGGGACTGAAGCAAGCAAGAGCTGGAAGGAAGGCTTCCTGGCTGTGTTGCAAAATGGGCCCATAAGAGTCATCCAGAGGCTTGTTATACATCCAGTGCCTTTCCTTGGACTGCATCTGTACTTTTCACCAGCTCCTTGGATCCAGCTCCTTGGGTCATTCTCGTTGTGAAGCAGGATTGTGCTGTGTGCTGTGCGCAGTCATGTCCAACTTTTTGTGACCCGATGGACTAACCCGTCCACCAGGCTTCTCTGTCCATGAAGGGTTGGAAGACACTATTTATCCTGTGGCTGGCCCACACTACATCCCTACTAATAATAAAGACCATTGATCAGGTACTATCTAGGTGCCAGTCATTACTCTAGGTACTTTACAACCATTATTTCTACTGCTCACAACCACTGTTTAGAATAGGTATCATTATCAATATAGGAGGAGCAAAAAAATACCTCTCAGAGAGGCTTAGTTACTTCCACAAGATCACACAGCTTCAGAGAGTCAAGACCAGGATCTGAAGCTGCGTCTTGCTTGTCACTGTGCCATGGTGACCCTCGCCTTGACCTTTGTAGGTAAGTTCCTATGAAGTGTTCTATGCGTGGGCCGTTCTTATCACTTTTCTCCTGACTCTCTCGGGCCTCAGTTTCCCCAGTTTTAAAACAGGAAGGGGCAGAAGGTACAAGACTTTCCACTTCACCCCCTGAGAATGGGGCACAGGCAAGGCAACCCTGTTTAATGAGAGGTCCGCCAACCCAGCAGGAGGTGAGCCCGCTGGGCACCGGCCTGAAACCAGGTCACAGACCCCGCAGGGAGTCCATTCAGCCTGGCCACCCTCAGTTTATTTTAAAAGCCACCATGAGCAAACCATTCTCCAAAGCCCTCCTAAGCGGAATGGAATGTTTCTTGGGAGTCTGATTAGCTAATGTTGCAGGCATGGCTGCCCTGAGACCTTCCTGCCTCACAGACTTGAACTGAATCAGAATGGAAAGGAAGACTTTTAGAAAGCTCTTTAAAAAAAATAAAAAAGTAGCACTTCATCTTTATAAGAGCAACAGGATGTTTCCTGTGGACTAATAACTGGGCTGTGGTTAGAACTCCCTGTTTGTCCACCAGACCTCAGTTCCTCCCAGAAGAGGGCCTGAATCACCTGCCCTGCACCAAGCCTTGGCAAGGCCTTTTCCGTTCCTGACTCCAAGTACTTGTAACATTAAGCATGTTAATTTGTCTTTATTATTATTATTATTATTGGAGTATGACTGTTTTACAATGTTGTGTTGGTTTCTGCTGTACAAAGAAGTGTGTCCCCACCCTCTTGAGCCAACCTCGCATCACCACCCCCCCATCCCACCCTCTAGGTCATCACAGAGCACCGAGCTGAGCCCCCCGTGCTACACAGCAGCCCCCCGCAAGCGCTCTGCTTTACAGCTAGCTGGGAGTGTGTACCCGTCCGTCCTAATCAATTCCCCTCCCCCGCCCCTCCCCCCACCATGTCCACCTGTCCCTTTCTCCTTTTCTTACCCATGCCCCCCCCCCAAANAAAAAAAAAAAAACTAATAATCACGTCCATTATTGGCAGCTGACTGTGTACCAGGCTATGTGTAAGCTACTTGATATATGTCATCTCGTTTAATCCTTATTTATCTGAGTATTTGTAACCCATGCCCTATACCATATGTGCTATCATGATTCCCATTTTTATGGTTAAGGAAACCTCAGCACGTAGTTTAAGTAACTTACTCAAGAACACATAGGAGGCAGAAAAAGAAGCAGACACAGAAAACCAGGCTGAAGTCAAAGCTTGTGTTAACCACTCCAAGACTGCTTCCCAGGCCAAACATCCTTGGCCAAAGGAGGTCCTTCTTCAGAATCCACTCCCTACCCTGTCTCTCCCACACGGTCCTTTAACCTTCAGCCTCTTGCCCAGGACAGTGTGATACAGATACTCCAAATTTCCTGCACATACCCAGTAAATGAAGGATTTCAAGACAGGGACCTGTAGACAGATTCCTCATCTGCTTTGATTCTTATTCATCTGCTGCTGTCACTTTCCTCTGTTGTTAAGTAAATGGTAAATGTACAATTGTTAACACTGTAACATGCAACAAAGAAGCCTGGAGGCCACCCAGTCCAATCTGCTCATTCTACATATAATGAAACTGAAGAAGAACCTGAGGCTCAGAGAGATCAAGTGACCTGTGAATCGTAACAGAGCCGGTCGGTGTAGGGCTTCAGCAATAAAGGCTAGGTTCTGCCACATTTCTTAACATTCTCCCTCTCTTCTGTGTGGCCGACAGAACAATCTGAGGCTCCACCCTTCTCAAATGACCTCCACTCATTTCTGGGCTGTTAAGAAATGTCAATACGCTTGATGTAGTGAAGCCTTGAAATTGGCAGTTACCAAGGAGGTACAGAAGATGAAGAATTTTTTTACTATTTATTTGTATTTATTTATTTGACTGCACCAGGTCTTAGTAGCAGATCTTTCGGTGTGGGACGCGGGATCTAGTTCTCTGACCAGGGATCAAACCCCGGCCCCCTACATTGGGAGTGCAGAGTCTTAACCACTGGCCCACGAGGGAAATCCCCAGAACATGCAGTATTTTTGCCTTGAGCCTCCGGGCCCTGGGAATGCAAACTGGGCTGGGCTGATCCTGGGCCTGTTTCTTACTTGGCCATTGTCCAAAGCAGAATAATCCAACAGAAAGAAAGGGTTTGTACACGAGCTATAATCCGATTGGAGGTAAGGCTACAACCAGTGTCCTCAAGATCTTGGTTTTTCTGGCAAAGCTAGATTTTTCTCTACTCCGGCCCCTGCTGGCACAGTGACAAGCTGGAGACTCATTTGGCCTGGAGCAAGACAGCCACGTAGCAGAAGCATAAACATAAATAGAGCAAAGCAGTGAAAGGATCTTGCCCGGCTCCCTGACTGCCTGGCAGGTCACCCAGGAGGATCCCTGGCCCCTGGCCCCCTGGCCCCCTGGCCTTCAGCAGCAACCTGAGGCAGCTGTGTTCTCTGTGAGCCTGGACCACACCCAGGTATTAACCAGCCAGCTCCCACTCCCAGAGCAGGAAGGGGGTTTAAAGGTCATGCATTCCACCCCGATTTTGCAAGTAAACGAAGGACCCGTTGGGCTTCCCTGGTGGTTCGATGGTAAAGAATCTGCCAGTCAATGCAGGAGACGCAGGTTCGATCTCTGGGTCAGGAAGATCCCCTGGAGGAGAGCATGGCAACCCACTCCAGTCTTCTTGCCTGGGAAGCCCCATGGACAGAGGAGCCAGGCGGGCTGCAGTCCGTGGGGTCGCAAAGAGCCTGACACGACTGAGCGACTAGACAGCAAGAATCGAAGGCCCTAAAGGAGGCCAGTGACCGTCTGAGGCCGTGGAGAGAGACTTCTCTGGTGGCCCAGTGGCTGAGAGGCTGTGCTCCCAGTCAGGGGCCTAGATGCCATCCCTGGTCAGGGAACTAGATCCCGCGTGCCACAACTAAGCCCTGCCTGGCACAGCCGAGCAAACAGTAAAAAAAAAAAAAAAAAAAAACAAATAAATATTAACAAAAACGTCCTTTAAAAAGATAGTAAAGTCGTGGAGAAGTTTGTAGGGACAAGTCCGACTAGGGACTGCCGTAGACAGAGCTGCACACACGTGTACATGCACACACATACACGCAGGGTTCTGCGAGCCTAACGTGTACAAAGTTCTTTCACACACAGTCACGGCTGATACTCAGGAGGGCTTAACCCATCGGGCACAGGGTCTGACGATACACGCGGGCCCCCAGCCCCACAGACACAAATGCCTCTGGGCCTCTCAGCATTCCTGAGATGAGCACTCTGTCCCTATTTCCATCTTACAGATGAGAAAGGGGAGGCTCAGAAAGACTGACATTTAGCCCTGTGCACCATCCTAAGTAAGACTTTTGTTTGCTGGTTTGCACATTACAGAGATAGCTTAAGCAGAAAGGGGGCTTTTATTATGAGAACATCGGGGTGTCTCACAGACCATTCCCCCCACCCCAAGATGGGAAAACCTAGCGCCTCCCCCAGCCTGGCACCAACCTAGAAAGCCACCGAGAGCCCAGGACAGCGGTCTCTGCCCTCGCTCCGCGCCCGCAGGCCGCCCTTCGCCGCGCCTCTGTGTGCTTCCTTCCAGGTTTCCTCACCTGTTTCATGACCTTCCAGTGACTCCTGCACGTCTTAACGCTCACTCACTCAGTGGCGTCCCACTCTTTGCGACCCTGTGGACCGCAGCCCACCAGGCTCCCCTGTCCATGTGATTTCCCAGGCAAGAATGCTGGAGCAGGTAGCCATTTCCCCCTCCAGGGGACCGTCCCGACCCAGAGGTCAAACCCATGCGTCTTGTGGCTCCTGCATTGCAGGCAGAGTCTTTACTGCTGAGCCATTGGGGCAGCCCCGCGGCTTCCCCAGTGTCTCCTAGACCACGTGAAACCACAGTTTCCACGGGGCGGCTGATCAGCCCAGCTTGGATTCCAAGCCAACCCCAGGTCCTACCAATGTAGCTGAGGAGACAGGGTCGTATTATGAATGTGAAAAGTGAAAGTTGCATCCGACTCTTTGTGACCCTATGGAATTCTCCAGGCCAGAATACTGGAGTGGGTAGCCTTTCCTTCTCCAGCGGATCTTCCCAACCCAGGTCTCTAGCATTGCAGGCAGATTCATAGCTGAGCTATGACAGAAACCCTCGTAGTAGCCAAAACATCTGACAGAAAAACCCGAATGAACTTTATGGCCAACCCGATGTGAAAATGGCCATCAAAGGCCACCCGCTGGGTGGCTGATGCAGACCGGCGTAGCGGTGAGCTGAGCAGACACGCCGCCACGTGTCCACTACAGTCACACGGGACACCCAGAGCCAGAGCTCAGGCCTGAGCCTCCCGCCTCTCAGGACAGAATGCCTTTCCCCGGGACCACTGATCCCTCTGTCCCGAAGGCCAAGTCCAAACACACGGCTGCACACTCTGCACTAACCCATGGATGCCAAGGGGCGCCCCTGCTCTCCTGGAAGGATTTGGGCCAAGGGCCAAGATTCAACTCCAGCTCTCTCTGCACACAGATGGGGGAGACCCCCTGATTGGCTCCTGAGGGTACTGCTGAAAGAAAACAGAGAAGCAGAGGAAGGGGAAAACCTGCCGTCAGCAGTGACGCCCCAGAATCCTGCCCGCTCCTGGCCCTCTGGTTGCCCGCGCCCTCTCTGCAGAGGCCGAGCGTGGTGGCTGACTGTGGGGAGCACTGCGTGGGGCCAGGGCAGGTGGAGGAAGTATCTGCAGGGAACCTCGAAATCAAAGGCCCGCTCAGAGGCAGGCCGGAAGCTAGGGTCAAGCCCGGACAGGGAGGCAGGGAGGCCGACTCTGGAAGGCAGGGGCGTGGCCCAGGAAAGAACCCCGAGCAGGGGGGCAGAGAACCGGGATGCCCGCCACACTGCTGGGCACCTCCTGCAGAGGCCGTGTGAAGCCAGCCGGAAGCACCCCCTGTGGACAGGGCACTAGACTCACACACACCGCGAGAGAGAACGAAACCTGCCCCGTCTCTCTTGAGCCAGTTTGGCCGTATGTGTTAAAAGGCTTTAATAACGATAGAAACAAATACGGGCATTTTACCCCCAGCAAGAATCCGCTGTGGTTGTGGATTCTGACACCCTGAAGGGGCTCGACAACAGGCCACTGAATGGACAAGCAGATGACTGACATGTGCACAGAGATACAAGCAAGGATCTTCAATGCAGCAGCAAATCAAAAAAAACCTAAATGCCTACCATAGGGGACTAGTGAAATAGATTATGGGATAGGCTTATAAAAGAGCACAGATATTTAAATGATGGCATAGATGTATACCTACTGATTTGGAAGAACAGTCTCTCAATATCCTGTTGTAGAAGGAAGGAAAAGATAATGCCATTTTATAGAGTGAAAAACATTTTACTTTATTATTATTATTTTGGGGCCATGCTGCACAGCTTGTGGGATCTTAGTTGCCGAACCAGAAATTGAACCTGGGCCCTCAGCAGTGAAGGTACAGTCCTAACCACAGGGCCACAGGGAATTCCCAGAAACATATTTCAACATGTTCATTATGCATGAAAATGATGATGATGGAAGGCCAGATTTCAGATTATTTTAATCCTCTTTTAGTTTATTTCTGTCTTCTAAGTTTTCTTGTGTTACTTGTATAACCAAAAAGTAATAGGAGAAAACAAGGTAACACATGAAGACATTTTTCATCAAAAGAGTGTGAAGTGGGGCCAAGAGGGGGGTGAATACAAGCCATCAATCAACGAATGATCCCAGAACCCTGGTTGCATACGGTGCCGGGTGCTTTAGCAGCTAGCCGGAAGTGTCGAGCAAAGCCTCTGCCTCCAGGGGTTGACAGTGCAATGGTAGCAAGTCACAGGGGAGGGCGAGAGACGCTGCAGGCTCACGCTGCGGCTGTGGTGAGCACCAGGGCCACCAGCAGGCTTTTGCTTCCTGTGGCCAGAGACAGACCAAGACAACGCAAGGTCTCTGAATGGGGGAACCTAGAAAGCCAGAGGTGCAGCCAGAACCAGCAAAACACAGGCGGGCAATGACGGGTAAGAGCCAACATCAGTGAGAACTGAGTTTAGCAGGGGAAGAAAGGAATAAGATCCAACTGTGTACCAGGGATACAAACGAAGAAATCAATAATTTTTTAAAAAATCAGTAAATATCATGGGGGAAAAAATGTGATGAGCATACTNGCCGACATCAGTGAGAACTGAGTTTAGCAGGGGAAAAAAAAGGGAATAAAATCCAACTGTGTACCAGGGATATAAACGAAGAAATCAATAATTTTTTAAAAAATCAGTAAATATCATGGGGGAAAAAATGTGATGAGCATACTCATACCTATTACCAACATTTAACTGTTCTTAAAGTTTTGCCACATTTGGTTCATCTATTTTTCTGTTACTGTTTTTGTCATTGATTTGTTTTAAAGTACAAACCTCATGACATTTCACCCTTCAGTACACCTCTAAAAACTAAAGACAGTTGTCTACCTAGCTACAGTGTGATTGCCACATAGCTGTGTCCGATTCTTTGTGACCCCATGGACTGCACCCACAAGGCTCCTCTGTCCACGGGGATCCTCCAGGCAAGAAAACTAGAGTGAGTTGCCATGCCCTTCTTCAGGGGATCTTCCCAACCCGGGGACCAAACCTGGGTCTCCTGCACTGCAGGCAGTGCATCTGAGCCACTAGAGAAGCGCAGATTATCACAACCAACACAATAAGAATTCCTTCATAGACCCAGATACTCTGCCCATGCTCAGAGGTATGCGTTTGCTCCTATAATTTTTTTTTTATACTGGTTTTTCAAACTAGGACCCAATCAGCATTTACACATTGCATTTGGTTGTTTTTGCTTTTTTAAAATTACTTTATTTATTTTAATTGGAGGCTAATTATTTTACAATATTGTGATTGTTTTTGCCATACTGTTTTTACTTTTAAGTCTCCTTTCAATGTCTATATCTACAATCTCATTTACATCTACATCTCTGTCTAGAGGGTCTTCCCGGGTGGTGCTAGTGGTAAGAAACATACCTGCCAGTGCAGGAAACAGAAGAGATGGGTTCGATCTCTGGGTCGGGAAGATCCCCCAGAGGAGGCCATGGCAACCCACCCCAGTATTCTTGCCTGGAAAATCCCCTGGACAGAGGAGCCCAGAGGGCCGCAGTCCATAGGGTCGCAAAGAGTCGGATACAAGTGAAGTGACTTAGGACAGATGGACTATATCTATAGATAGATCTTTATTGTCGAAATGATCACTCCCAGGAATGCCCTGGCGGTGCAGTAGTTAGGACTCAGAACTTTGACTGCCAAGGCCATGGGCTCAGTGTGTGTGTGTGTGTGTGTGTGTGTGTGTGTGTTATGCTGAGACAAAAAACAAAGCTGAGTTCAAGGAAAAAGCAGCACGTGACAGATTTCAGCGTGTGGAAGGAGGAGAGTCATTGCTCTCGAGAGTCCCCTGCCTGTCCCACATTTCCATACCCACAGGGATGAGCCCGCTGCTTCTGCACTCCCAGCTGTTAGGCATGGAGTCAAGCTCCCAGGGAGCCCAGTACCTTCACATTCTAGCAGAACAAATTAAAGAAAGACCAGGGTTTCGGGGTACCTGGGAACACAGGGAGTCTGTTGGCAAGGAGACTTGAAGCCTAGGGGATAAGAGGCTTTTGTCGAGGGCTTGAGATGACTCCCACACAAAGGCCAGAAGTGCCAGGCAGCGGGCAAGAGGCTGTCAAGAACGTCACCTCCAACAAAGAAAGGGCTGAGAGGCCTAGAGACAAGAAGCAGGAGACTAAGCAGGAGGCCCAGGGTCCCAGGGCTTCCTGGCAGCTGGGTTCTTCCAGGCTTTTTAAAAATAAATTAATTTTTTTCAGGTTTGAAAAGAAATGTTTTGGTTTTTTTTTCCAGGTTGAAAAGAAAATCTTAATCATATTAGGCTCAATGTATACAACACCTGGACCCCTTCAGTTAACAAATCAACTCGTGTGGGAACGATTGTATAGTGGAGTCCTGCCAGTAGAGAAGAAAATACCCTAAATCTAAATAAGCAAAAATCATATTTGGCAATATAGTTACATTATGTATATAAATGGTATATACGTGCACATATATATCATGTTAGACCGATATGTGCACGATCTTTGGTCATGGCAGTAAAGTCTAACGGGTTACGAGTATGGCCCCTGTGGTCAGCTGCCTGGGTTCATATCCTGGCCCTGCCATGTGTTAGCTGTGTAACACTGGACAAGGTACCTACGTTCTCTGTGCCTTGACATCCTTATCTANCACGATCTTTGGTCATGGCAGTAAAGTCTAACGGGTTACGAGTATGGCCCCTGTGGTCAGCTGCCTGGGTTCATATCCTGGCCCTGCCATGTGTTAGCTGTGTAACACTGGACAAGGTACCTACGTTCTCTGTGCCTTGATATCCTTATCTAAATGAGGATGTTCTTGATGATTAAAATAGTTAAATCACTGATAGTACTGCCTGCTGCTGCTGCTAAGTTGCTTCAGTCGTGTCCGACTCTGTGCGACCCCACAGACGGCAGCCCATTGGGCTCCACCATCCCTGGGATTCTCCAGGCAAGAACACTGGAGTGGGTTGCCATTTCCTTCTTCCATGCATGAAAGTGAAAAGTGAAAGTGAAGTCACTCAGTCGTGTCTGACTCAGCGACCCCATGGACTGCAGCCCACCAGGCTCCTCCGTCCATGCGAGTTTCCAGGCAAGAGTACTGGGGTGGGGTGCCATTGCCTTCTCTGATAGTACTGCCTAGAATAAAGTAAATAGCACATAGGTGTTTGCCATTATTAAAGTTATCTTTTTGGTAGCTCTGAGATGGATGGTGTAATGCGGGGAGGGGGACATGTACTTTGGAGCAGATGGTCAGAGGTTCAAGTCCTGTGTTTGCTGTGTAACTTTGGCCTCTGTTTCCTAATATAAAGAATGGGACGATGCTTCACATGTAAAGTGCCTGGCACATATTCCAGAAGATCGAAGTGGTAAAGGCATGGTCGTTGATGGGATGAAAAAGGAAGGAAATTGAGAAGTCAGAACCCTAGTATTTCATTGACCAAGTGTCAGAGCACAGACAAGTCATTCCTCTTGGGCTTGGTTTCTTTTTTTTTTTAAATATATATTTATTTATTTGGCTACATGGGGTCTTAGGTGTGGCCTGTGGGATCTGGTTCCCTGACCAGGAATCAAACCCAGGCCTGCTACGTTGGGAGTAAGGGCTTGGTTTCTTGTTTTGTACAACATGGGTTAGAATAAGTGTATCAGTCAGGATGGGCTAGGTTATGCTGCAGTAACAAACACCTCTGCAAATGTGGGAGACTGAAAGCCACAAACACGCGTGTCTTCTTCTCAGGCCATGTCCTCACAGGCCAGCTGAGGGCCAGGCTCCATGCCGTTCATCCCAGGGGCTGTCTGCTCCAACAGATGCTATCTGAAACATTGCCAGTAGCAGCGGCATACAGAAAAAAAGCTTCGGAGAACTGAAGACGTGAAGTCGCTCAGTCGTGTCCGACTCTTTGCAGCCCCATGGACTGTAACCTGCCAGGCTCCTCTGTCTATGGGATTTTCCAAGCAAGAAAACTGGAGTGAGTTGCCACTTCCTTCTCCATCGAACTGGCAATTAAATATTCTGTCCTGAAAGTGACCCTGATTTCTTTTGCCCACAGACCATTAGCCAGAACTAGTCATATGGCCCCACTCAACTATAAAGGGGCCAGGAAGAACAGTCCTACCAGGTGCCCAGAAAGCAGGGCCAGAAATGTCTAGCGAACGGTGCTCGCGACCGTCACAGTGACAGAGCCTTAAAAACCTGGCCGTTGAAACTATGGTCCACTGGGCAGAAGCATGACGCTCGCCTGGGAGCCTGTTAGAGATGCAGACTTTCTGGTCCCACCCCAGACCTGCCGAGATGGTTAATTTGATGAGGGGGCCCCGGGAGGCCCGGATATCTGGGAAAACACTATTTCTGATTTGTTTGTGAGGGTGCTTCCCGGAAGAGACTCACATTGGAATTAATGAGCTGAGTCAAGCAGATGGCCCTCCCCCGTGTGCGAGGGTCTCATCCAATCTGTTGAGGGCCTGAATAGAACAAAAAGGCGGAGGACGGTAGAATTTTCTCTCTGCCTGACTGTTTGAGTGGGACAGCGATCTTCTCCTGCCCTGGTGCTCCTGGTTCTCAGACCTTCAGGCTCACACTGGAAACTGCACCATTAGCTCTTGGGCCTTGGAACTTCACCCACCAGCTCTCCTGGGTTTCTAGTTTTCGGGTGACAAGTCATGGGGCTTCTCAGCCTCCATAATCTCATGTAAGTGAAAATGAAGTCGTGTCCAACTCTTTGCGACCCCATGGACTGTAGCCGATCAGGCTCCTCCATCCATGGGATTTTCCAGGCAAGAGTGCTGGAGTGGATTGCCATTTCCTTCTCCAGGGGATCTTCCCAACCCAGGAATCGAACCCAGGTCCCCCGCATTGCAGGCAGACGCTTTACTGTCTGAGCCACCAGGGAAGCCCAATGCCTTATTTTATTTGTGTGTGTGTGTGTGTGTGTGTGTGTGTGTGTGTGTGTGTGTGTGTGTAGGGCATCCCTGGTGGCTCAGTGGTAAAGAATCTGCCTACAATGCAGGAGCCACAGGAGACTCAGGTTTGATCCCTGGGTTGGGAAGATCCCCTGGAGGAGGACACAGCAACTCACTCCAGGATTCTTGCCTGGAGAATCGTCATGGAGGGAGGAGCCTAGTGGGCTACAGTCCATGGGGTCGCAAAGAGTCGGACACGACTGAAGCAACTTAGCAGGCACGAACATGTGTATTTTAACTTATGTATTTTTGTATACTTTTTTCCTATTGGTTCTCTTTCTTAGAAGAACACTGACCAATATACCTACTAAATCAGAGCCTGCTACAATGCAGGAGCCACAGGAGACTCAGGTTTGATCCCTGGGTTGGGAAGATCCCCTGGAGGAGGACACAGCAACTCACTCCAGGATTCTTGCCTGGAGAATCGTCATGGAGGGAGGAGCCTAGTGGGCTACAGTCCATGGGGTCGCAAAGAGTCGGACACGACTGAAGCAACTTAGCAGGCACGAACATGTGTATTTTAACTTATGTATTTTTGTATACTTTTTTCCTATTGGTTCTCTTTCTTAGAAGAACACTGACCAATATACCTACTAAATCAGAGCCTGCATTTTAGTGAGGCTGCCAGCAGATTCTTACAAACCTTAACGTCTGAGAAGCTCTGGCCTGGTCCGCTGGCTGGCAGGGAGGTGTACTCCTTAAGAGCTGGTCCTCAGACTTCGCTGGCGGTCCAGTGGTTAAGAATCCCACCTGCCCGATGGAGGGACAGACACAAAGAACAGACTTTTGGACACAGCAGGGGAGGGAGAAGGTGGGACGATTTGAGAGAGCAGCACTGAAGTGTATACACTACCATACGTGAAACAGGCAGCCAGTGGAAATGTGCTGCGGAACACAGGGAGCCCAAAGCCGGTGCTCTGGGACAACCTAGAGGGGTGGGACGGGGTGGGAGGTTTAAGAGGGCGCGGACAAGTGTATACCTATGGCTGATTCACGTTGACCTATGGAAGAAGCCATCACAATATTGTAAACTAATCATCCTCCAATTAAAAATAAAATTAAAAAGAAAAAAGAAAAGAAACTGCCTGCCAATGCAGGGGACATAGGTTCAAGCGTTCGATCCCTGTTCATGGCCACGCTGAAGCCAACAAAGCCACGTGCTACAACCACACAGCCCTTGCTTGGCAACAAGGAAGCCCGCGCTGCAGCTTGAGAGTAGCCCACTCGAAGCAAGAAGAGCCGGTGCAGACCAAAAAAGAAAGAAGGGCTGACTCAGCCTTATCAGTGATCCTGTTCACATGCTCATTTCCAGGCCCGCCTCAGAGACTCCGCGCTCTGGACTCTGCACTAAGAAGCACACAGGTGACCCAGGACGGTTAGCTTCCTCCAACCACAGTTTGGGAAAAATGCTGAGTTTTTTTCTCAGTCTGTTGGGATTTTTTTTCCCCCCAATGAAGGAAAAAGAAGTTTAAAAGATCTAGATTACCACATATAAGCAGAGCATGTTTAGAATTCTATTTTACTTACTTGGAAACTATAATCCAAGGTCAAGAAATGGGCAAAAAAAAAAAAAAAAAAACTAATAATCACGTCCATTATTGGCAGCTGACTGTGTACCAGGCTATGTGTAAGCTACTTGATATATGTCATCTCGTTTAATCCTTATTTATCTGAGTATTTGTAACCCATGCCCTATACCATATGTGCTATCATGATTCCCATTTTTATGGTTAAGGAAACCTCAGCACGTAGTTTAAGTAACTTACTCAAGAACACATAGGAGGCAGAAAAAGAAGCAGACACAGAAAACCAGGCTGAAGTCAAAGCTTGTGTTAACCACTCCAAGACTGCTTCCCAGGCCAAACATCCTTGGCCAAAGGAGGTCCTTCTTCAGAATCCACTCCCTACCCTGTCTCTCCCACACGGTCCTTTAACCTTCAGCCTCTTGCCCAGGACAGTGTGATACAGATACTCCAAATTTCCTGCACATACCCAGTAAATGAAGGATTTCAAGACAGGGACCTGTAGACAGATTCCTCATCTGCTTTGATTCTTATTCATCTGCTGCTGTCACTTTCCTCTGTTGTTAAGTAAATGGTAAATGTACAATTGTTAACACTGTAACATGCAACAAAGAAGCCTGGAGGCCATCCAGTCCAATCTGCTCATTCTACATATAATGAAACTGAAGAAGAACCTGAGGCTCAGAGAGATCAAGTGACCTGTGAATCGTAACAGAGCCGGTCGGTGTAGGGCTTCAGCAATAAAGGCTAGGTTCTGCCACATTTCTTAACATTCTCCCTCTCTTCTGTGTGGCCGACAGAACAATCTGAGGCTCCACCCTTCTCAAATGACCTCCACTCATTTCTGGGCTGTTAAGAAATGTCAATACGCTTGATGTAGTGAAGCCTTGAAATTGGCAGTTACCAAGGAGGTACAGAAGATGAAGAATTTTTTTACTATTTATTTGTATTTATTTATTTGACTGCACCAGGTCTTAGTAGCAGATCTTTCGGTGTGGGACGCGGGATCTAGTTCTCTGACCAGGGATCAAACCCCGGCCCCCTACATTGGGAGTGCAGAGTCTTAACCACTGGCCCACGAGGGAAATCCCCAGAACATGCAGTATTTTTGCCTTGAGCCTCCGGGCCCTGGGAATGCAAACTGGGCTGGGCTGATCCTGGGCCTGTTTCTTACTTGGCCATTGTCCAAAGCAGAATAATCCAACAGAAAGAAAGGGTTTGTACACGAGCTATAATCCGATTGGAGGTAAGGCTACAACCAGTGTCCTCAAGATCTTGGTTTTTCTGGCAAAGCTAGATTTTTCTCTACTCCGGCCCCTGCTGGCACAGTGACAAGCTGGAGACTCATTTGGCCTGGAGCAAGACAGCCACGTAGCAGAAGCATAAACATAAATAGAGCAAAGCAGTGAAAGGATCTTGCCCGGCTCCCTGACTGCCTGGCAGGTCACCCAGGAGGATCCCTGGCCCCTGGCCCCCTGGCCCCCTGGCCTTCAGCAGCAACCTGAGGCAGCTGTGTTCTCTGTGAGCCTGGACCACACCCAGGTATTAAGCAGCCAGCTCCCACTCCCAGAGCAGGAAGGGGGTTTAAAGGTCATGCATTCCACCCCGATTTTGCAAGTAAACGAAGGACCCGTTGGGCTTCCCTGGTGGTTCGATGGTAAAGAATCTGCCAGTCAATGCAGGAGACGCAGGTTCGATCTCTGGGTCAGGAAGATCCCCTGGAGGAGAGCATGGCAACCCACTCCAGTCTTCTTGCCTGGGAAGCCCCATGGACAGAGGAGCCAGGCGGGCTGCAGTCCGTGGGGTCGCAAAGAGCCTGACACGACTGAGCGACTAGACAGCAAGAATCGAAGGCCCTAAAGGAGGCCAGTGACCGTCTGAGGCCGTGGAGAGAGACTTCTCTGGTGGCCCAGTGGCTGAGAGGCTGTGCTCCCAGTCAGGGGCCTAGATGCCATCCCTGGTCAGGGAACTAGATCCCGCGTGCCACAACTAAGCCCTGCCTGGCACAGCCGAGCAAACAGAAAAAAAAAAAAAAACAAATAAATATTAACAAAAACGTCCTTTAAAAAGATAGTAAAGTCGTGGAGAAGTTTGTAGGGACAAGTCCGACTAGGGACTGCCGTAGACAGAGCTGCACACACGTGTACATGCACACACATACACGCAGGGTTCTGCGAGCCTAACGTGTACAAAGTTCTTTCACACACAGTCACGGCTGATACTCAGGAGGGCTTAACCCATCGGGCACAGGGTCTGACGATACACGCGGGCCCCCAGCCCCACAGACACAAATGCCTCTGGGCCTCTCAGCATTCCTGAGATGAGCACTCTGTCCCTATTTCCATCTTACAGATGAGAAAGGGGAGGCTCAGAAAGACTGACATTTAGCCCTGTGCACCATCCTAAGTAAGACTTTTGTTTGCTGGTTTGCACATTACAGAGATAGCTTAAGCAGAAAGGGGGCTTTTATTATGAGAACATCGGGGTGTCTCACAGACCATTCCCCCCACCCCAAGATGGGAAAACCCAGCGCCTCCCCCAGCCTGGCACCAAGACCTGGAAAGCCACCGAGAGCCCAGGACAGCGGTCTCTGCCCTCGCTCCGCGCCCGCAGGCCGCCCTTCGCCGCGCCTCTGTGTGCTTCCTTCCAGGTTTCCTCACCTGTTTCATGACCTTCCAGTGACTCCTGCACGTCTTAACGCTCACTCACTCAGTGGCGTCCCACTCTTTGCGACCCTGTGGACCGCAGCCCACCAGGCTCCCCTGTCCATGTGATTTCCCAGGCAAGAATGCTGGAGCAGGTAGCCATTTCCCCCTCCAGGGGACCGTCCCGACCCAGAGGTCAAACCCATGCGTCTTGTGGCTCCTGCATTGCAGGCAGAGTCTTTACTGCTGAGCCATTGGGGCAGCCCCGCGGCTTCCCCAGTGTCTCCTAGACCACGTGAAACCACAGTTTCCACGGGGCGGCTGATCAGCCCAGCTTGGATTCCAAGCCAACCCCAGGTCCTACCAATGTAGCTGAGGAGACAGGGTCGTATTATGAATGTGAAAAGTGAAAGTTGCATCCGACTCTTTGTGACCCTATGGAATTCTCCAGGCCAGAATACTGGAGTGGGTAGCCTTTCCTTCTCCAGCGGATCTTCCCAACCCAGGTCTCTAGCATTGCAGGCAGATTCATAGCTGAGCTATGACAGAAACCCTCGTAGTAGCCAAAACATCTGACAGAAAAACCCGAATGAACTTTATGGCCAACCCGATGTGAAAATGGCCATCAAAGGCCACCCGCTGGGTGGCTGATGCAGACCGGCGTAGCGGTGAGCTGAGCAGACACGCCGCCACGTGTCCACTACAGTCACACGGAACACCCAGAGCCAGAGCTCAGGCCTGAGCCTCCCGCCTCTCAGGACAGAATGCCTTTCCCCGGGACCACTGATCCCTCTGTCCCGAAGGCCAAGTCCAAACACACGGCTGCACACTCTGCACTAACCCATGGATGCCAAGGGGCGCCCCTGCTCTCCTGGAAGGATTTGGGCCAAGGGCCAAGATTCAACTCCAGCTCTCTCTGCATACAGATGGGGGAGACCCCCTGATTGGCTCCTGAGGGTACTGCTGAAAGAAAACAGAGAAGCAGAGGAAGGGGAAAACCTGCCGTCAGCAGTGACGCCCCAGAATCCTGCCCGCTCCTGGCCCTCTGGTTGCCCGCGCCCTCTCTGCAGAGGCCGAGCGTGGTGGCTGACTGTGGGGAGCACTGCGTGGGGCCAGGGCAGGTGGAGGAAGTATCTGCAGGGAACCTCGAAATCAAAGGCCCGCTCAGAGGCAGGCCGGAAGCTAGGGTCAAGCCCGGACAGGGAGGCAGGGAGGCCGACTCTGGAAGGCAGGGGCGTGGCCCAGGAAAGAACCCCGAGCAGGGGGGCAGAGAACCGGGATGCCCGCCACACTGCTGGGCACCTCCTGCAGAGGCCGTGTGAAGCCAGCCGGAAGCACCCCTGTGGACAGGGCACTAGACTCACACACACCGCGAGAGAGAACGAAACCTGCCCCGTCTCTCTTGAGCCAGTTTGGCCGTATGTGTTAAAAGGCTTTAATAACGATAGAAACAAATACGGGCATTTTACCCCCAGCAAGAATCCGCTGTGGTTGTGGATTCTGACACCCTGAAGGGGCTCGACAACAGGCCACTGAATGGACAAGCAGATGACTGACGTGTGCACAGAGATACAAGCAAGGATCTTCAATGCAGCAGCAAATCAGAAAAAAACCTAAATGCCTACCATAGGGGACTAGTGAAATAGATTATGGGATAGGCTTATAAAAGAGCACAGATATTTAAATGATGGCATAGATGTATACCTACTGATTTGGAAGAACAGTCTCTCAATATCCTGTTGTAGAAGGAAGGAAAAGATAATGCCATTTTATAGAGTGAAAAACATTTTACTTTATTATTATTATTTTGGGGCCATGCTGCACAGCTTGTGGGATCTTAGTTGCCGAACCAGAAATTGAACCTGGGCCCTCAGCAGTGAAGGTACAGTCCTAACCACAGGGCCACAGGGAATTCCCAGAAACATATTTCAACATGTTCATTATGCATGAAAATGATGATGATGGAAGGCCAGATTTCAGATTATTTTAATCCTCTTTTAGTTTATTTCTGTCTTCTAAGTTTTCTTGTGTTACTTGTATAACCAAAAAGTAATAGGAGAAAACAAGGTAACACATGAAGACATTTTTCATCAAAAGAGTGTGAAGTGGGGCCAAGAGGGGGGTGAATACAAGCCATCAATCAACGAATGATCCCAGAACCCTGGTTGCATACGGTGCCGGGTGCTTTAGCAGCTAGCCGGAAGTGTCGAGCAAAGCCTCTGCCTCCAGGGGTTGACAGTGCAATGGCAGCAAGTCACAGGGGAGGGCGAGAGACGCTGCAGGCTCACGCTGCAGCTGTGGTGAGCACCAGGGCCACCAGCAGGCTTTTGCTTCCTGTGGCCAGAGACAGAGCAAGACAAGGCAAGGTCTCTGAATGGGGGAACCTAGGAAGCCAGAGGTGCAGCCAGAGCCAGCAAAACACAGGCGGGCAACGACGGGCAAGAGCCGACATCAGTGAGAACTGAGTTTAGCAGGGGAAAAAAAAGGGAATAAAATCCAACTGTGTACCAGGGATATAAACGAAGAAATCAATAATTTTTTAAAAAATCAGTAAATATCATGGGGGAAAAAATGTGATGAGCATACTCATACCTATTACCAACATTTAACTGTTCTTAAAGTTTTGCCACATTTGGTTCATCTATTTTTCTGTTACTGTTTTTGTCATTGATTTGTTTTAAAGTACAAACCTCATGACATTTCACCCTTCAGTACACCTCTAAAAACTAAAGACAGTTGTCTACCTAGCTACAGTGTGATTGCCACATAGCTGTGTCCGATTCTTTGTGACCCCATGGACTGCACCCACAAGGCTCCTCTGTCCACGGGGATCCTCCAGGCAAGAAAACTAGAGTGAGTTGCCATACCCTTCTTCAGGGGATCTTCCCAACCCGGGGACCAAACCTGGGTCTCCTGCACTGCAGGCAGTGCATCTGAGCCACTAGAGAAGCGCAGATTATCACAACCAACACAATAAGAATTCCTTCATAGACCCAGATACTCTGCCCATGCTCAGAGGTATGCGTTTGCTCCTATAATTTTTTTTTTATACTGGTTTTTCAAACTAGGACCCAATCAGCATTTACACATTGCATTTGGTTGTTTTTGCTTTTTTAAAATTACTTTATTTATTTTAATTGGAGGCTAATTATTTTACAATATTGTGATTGTTTTTGCCATACTGTTTTTACTTTTAAGTCTCCTTTCAATGTCTATATCTACAATCTCATTTACATCTACATCTCTGTCTAGAGGGTCTTCCCGGGTGGTGCTAGTGGTAAGAAACATACCTGCCAGTGCAGGAAACAGAAGAGATGGGTTCGATCTCTGGGTCGGGAAGATCCCCCAGAGGAGGCCATGGCAACCCACCCCAGTATTCTTGCCTGGAAAATCCCCTGGACAGAGGAGCCCAGAGGGCCGCAGTCCATAGGGTCGCAAAGAGTCGGATACAAGTGAAGTGACTTAGGACAGATGGACTATATCTATAGATAGATCTTTATTGTCGAAATGATCACTCCCAGGAATGCCCTGGCGGTGCAGTAGTTAGGACTCAGAACTTTGACTGCCAAGGCCATGGGCTCAGTCCCTGATCAGGGAAGTGTGTTTAGTCGCTCCATCGTGTCCAGCTCTTTGCGACCCCAGGGACTGAGCCCACCGGCTCCTCTATCCATGGGGATTCTCCAGGTGAGAATACTGGAGTGGGTTGCCATGCCCTCCTCCAGGGGTCTTCCCAACCCAGGGATCGAACCCAGGTCTCCCACATTGCAGGCGGATTCTTATCAGCTGAGACACCGGAGAAGCCTAAGAATACTGGAGTGGGTAGCCTATCCCTTCTCTAGGGGATCTTCCCAACCCAGGAATCGAACTGGGGTCTCCTGCATTGCAGGCAGATTCTTTACCGGCTGAGCTACCAGGGAATAAGATCCTGCAAGGTAAGGCTTCCCAGGTGACTCAGTGGTAATGAGTCCCCACCTGCCAGTGCAGAAGACTTGGGTTTGATACCTTGGTCTCGAAGATCCCCTGCAGTAGGAAATGACACCCTGCTCCAGTGTTCTTGCCTGAAAAAAAAAAGAAAAAAAAACGTGGACAGAGGACGGGCTACTGTCCATGGGTTCGAAAAAGAGTCAGACATGACTGAATGACTGAGCGTGCACACCAGCTTCAAGGCTCAGCCAAAAGAAGCGACTGCTTGAAAAAGTCAGGTACCCAGTTGCTGCTGCTGCTGCTAAGTCGCTTCAGTCGTGTCTGACTCTGTGCGACCCCGTAGACGGCAGCCCACCAGGCTCTGCCGTCCCTGGGATTCTCCAGGCAAGAACACTGGAGTGGGTTGCCATTTCCTTCTCCAATGCATGAAAGTGAAAAGTAAAAGTGAAGTCTCTGGGTCGTGTCCAACTCCCAGAAACCCCATGGACTGCAGCCTACCAGGCTCCTCCATCCATGGGATTTTCCAGGCAAAAGTACTGGAGTGGGGTGCCATTGCCTTCTCCACAGGTACCCAGTACAACTATACTTTTGGTGACACAGTTGGTAAAGAATCCACCTGCCAATGCAGGAGATGCAAAAGACTCAGGTTGACCCCTGGGTCAGGAAGACCCCCTAGAGTAGGAAATGTCAACCCACTCCAGTATTCTTGCCTGGAAATTCCGTGGACTGAGGAGCCTGGCAGGCTACAGTCCATGAGGTCCCAGAGTCTGACATGATCCTGTTAGTGGGTAGCAAATCCTGCTGCCGCCTCTCCACTAGTAAGAGGCGACTGTTGTTTAGTCCTTAAATCATGTCCATCTCTTTGTGACCTCATGGACTATGGCCCAAAAAGCTCCTCTGTCCACGGAATTCTCCAAGCGAGAACACTGAAGGGGGAAACCATTTCCTTCTCCAGGGGATCTTCATGACCCAGGTATCCAACTCACATCTCCTGCATTAGCAGGTGGAATCTTTACAACTGAGCCTCCAGGGAAGCTCAAGAGGTGACTGACTAAGGGTGAGATCACTGGCCTTGGGAAAAAACAAACTATACCCTGTATGTGAATCAGCTCCATCTGAGAAGAACCGTTGACACTCTCTCCCTCGCCGTTCTTGGATAGTTCAAAGAGGGAGGCGGGTTTAATGGAAGAACATAGGTAGAAATGCCTCAATACTTGCTCCCTAACTATGGAGTGATGTGGCCTTGGGCAACTCATCCCTTTGAACCTCAGTTTCTTTTTCTTCTTCTCTGTTTACTTTTTGGCCGTCGGGTCTTAGTTCCCTGACTAGGAATTGAACCCGAACCTTGGAAACATGGAGTCTTAACCACTGGACTGCCAGGGAAATCCCAAGCCTCAGCTTCTTTACCTGTAGAATGAAGATAGTAACCTTTTGGGGGGTTTGCTGTGAGGGTGAAATGAATTGACTTACACAGCATGGCCGTCACAGGGCTTGAACTTCCTACAAAGCCCAGAGCAGATACTGGTGTCTGGTTGCCAAACTCAGTTCCCCTTCCTCCTGGTGACATGGCCACAGAACATTTCCCATGCTCCCATAGATGCGGCCGTGTGATCAAGATCTGACAGTGGAATCTGAGAAAAAAAGTGTTCTGTGCTTGCCTCCTCCAGGCTCAGCCCATAAAACTTTCTATGTTTCCAGCCCCAGGGCAGCCTTGATCTCTTGGAACTGGCAAAATCTATATATCTGGATCCCTGAATGACGACGTGAAGTCCCTGCTGCCAATGAGGAACATCTGATTTGGACTTTATACACGCAGGGTATCAACCTTTAGAGTGTTAACCAACGTGGTTTTCGGGTTTATCTTTCACAGCAGCTAGCACTGCATGAATCAAAGGTCAAGGCTAGGGGACTTCCCTGGGCAGTCCAGTGGCTAAGATTCTGCATTCCCAATGCAGGGGGCCTGGGTTCGAACCCTGGTCAGGGAAAAAGGTCCCACATTCCGAAACTAGGAGTCAGCAAGTCGAGACCAAAGAGCCTGCTTGCTGCAACTAACACCCAGCACCGCCAAATAAATACGTACATTAAAAAAAAAAAGCTCAGTGCTCAAGATGAAGCCGTTACTTAGACGGAAAACCTACACAGGTTTGATTTAAACCACGGTGGCTTTTGAAACACCAAATAAGGAACAACACAACTGTTAGGGAGGACATTTAAGTTTTCATATTGTACTCCATCAAGCTTACGACACCTTTTCCCCCGTAATTTTGACATCTCTGAAATAAGGTCGTGTGTGGTAACGGGCGGCATCTCAAATCGCAAGCAGCCGGGAGATGGCGGTGACGTGGTGCGCGCGCACGAACTTGGTCAAGGTTCTTCATCTTGTCATCCTGTCCTTAAGCTTCGGGCAGGGTCATCACCGCAGGTGCTGCTTTAATCTCCCATGACGGTGTCTTCAAAAAGACTTCATGCTGATTTGGCACTGAAATGAAAAGTTCTTGTGTTTTTTAAAAAAGCAAGGAAACAGCAGCTTGATACACGATAAAAATCTATGTCTAAATAAGACTTAAAAGAGCTCTTTCAATATGCACGAAATGGAAATTCTAAGTGATAAGAAAGCTTTATGCCATGATTTTGTATTTCTTAGAAATCCATTAGTAATGGTGTGCGTTATAATTGATGGGTGCTTTGGCTCAGACAGTAAAGAAGCTGCCTGCAATGAAGAAGACCTGGGTTCGATCTCTGGGTCAGGAAGAACCCCTGGAGTAGAAAATGACAACCCACTCCAGTATTCTGAAGAATTCCATGGACAGAGGAGCCTGGCAGGCTACAGTCCACGGAGTCACAAAGAGTTGGACGCAGCTGAGCGAATAACACTTAGATTTGGTGAAATTGTCAATACGTCACTATATCAGTGTTCTCAACCAAGGAAGGCAACCAGTGTAAATAGTTGGCGATAATAATATAACAGCTTACCCTTGCCAAGAGGCAAACGTGCCACATTATCTCCTTTAATCATAACAACACGGTGAAGTGGTTACTGTTATACATGATTGCAAGTCATCCTAAGTGCTGTCTGGGAAAGCAGCAGGGTGCTCAGAGGTGGGGACATAATTCAGATTGGGTAGGGGTGGGGAGGGGGGCCTCCGTGAGGAAACAGAGAGGCCTGAAACACAGTACTAGGCGGCAGGTCCTGAGTGTTTACCAGGCAGCAGGTATGACGCAAGGCTATTGTTTTGACACTTCCCTGGTGGGCCCGTGGTTAAGACTCTGCGTTCCCCATGCAGGGGAGCCGGGTTCAATTCCTGCTCACAGAATTAGATCCCACAGGCGGCAACTCAGAGTTCACTTGTCGCAACGAGAGTTCCAGAGTGCCGCAAACGGAGACCTGGAGCAGCCAAATAAATAAAAATAAATGAAAAACAGAGTTTATTGGGTTAACTCCCTCAGTTCTCACAAAAGGCCTAAGAGTATTACTTTCAGCTCCATTTCACGGATGAGGAAATCAAGGCAGGGATGGAGAAGCAAAGCGATTTGCTCATGACTGCTGGTGCTGTCGCTTCAGTCTTTGTGACCCCATGGACTGTAACCCAGCAGGCTCCTGTGTCCACAGGATCGCCCAGGCGAGAACACAGAAGTGGGTTCCCACGCCCTCCTCCAGGGGATCTTCCCCATCCAGGGATCGAACCCACGTCTCTTATGTCTCCTGCATTGGCGGGCAGATTCTAAACCTGGGATTTGAACCCCTGGGGCAGTGTGGCTCCAGAGCCCTTGCGTCTTACCACTCTCTTATCCTGTCTAGTATTTGAAACAAAGGAGTCACCTCCATCTTACCAAGAAGGGTGGCAGTAAGTGACCTGGTTACACGCACAAGCTTTGGAGCCAGGCTCCCTGAGTTCAAAGCCAGGCTTTACAACCGACCGGCAAGGCATCTGACCTTCCCAAGCCTCGATTTCTTCATCTGCTGTGGAGGTTTAATGAGTTAAGACACACTCAGTGCTTGGATCGGAGCCAAAATATAGTCAGCCCTCAAAAACACACTCCATAGGGACTTTCCTGGTAGTCCAGGGGCTGAGACTCCATGCTCCCAAGGCGGGGCCTGGATTCGATCCCCGGTTGGGGAACTAGACCCCGCATGCCGCAACTAAGAACAGCCCAGGCCCACAATTGTTAATTACCTATTATCTTCATAAAATGCCCCCAATAACTCAGAGAACACTGAGCCTCAGAGGTTTAGCAATTTGTCAAAATCCACCCTTCTCAAGAAAGGAATCAGGATTCCCACCCGAGTTTCTTCACTCAGAAGCCCTTGCTCTCTGCATTACCCCACGGACATGCCTAGCAAGGATGAGTCAGCAGTTTAGACCTTCATCCTGAAGGTCTCCAGGAAAGGAGGTTCCCACTCCCAGTGTGGCGCCTCGTGTTAGCGTCTCAGATCCCTCTCAATAGTGCGGCTCTCTTGCCAATCTGGATTTCGTCTGTTTTATTTTAAAGTCGTTTCTGCTTTGAGAAGGAGAGAAGGTGGAGACTCACCAGCTGGTTTCTTTCCTTTGCAGCTTTCACACACTGTTCCTCACATTTCCTCACCCATGGAGAGAAAGCAGGGAAGGTTTTAGACTCCGGCATGAAATAGGTGCTCAAAGGAAAAACGTGTTGTGTGGAGAACAGATGGATGGTGTCAGAGGTGGGGGCGGAGGGGGCGGGCGTGGGAGTCAGGGTGTGGAGGGGTGCAAAAATGGGGAAAGAGGACCAAAAGGTACAGACTCCCACTGAAAATAAATGTTGCAGCACGCAACATGCAGCGTGTTGACTGCAGTTAATGATAGTGTCGTAGGGCATTCCGTGGGCTTCCCAGGTGCCGCTAGTGGTAAAGAACCCACCTGCCAGTGCAGGAGCCATGAGAGACTCGGGTTCGATCCCTGGGTCGGGAAGATCCCCTGGAGGAGGGCATGGCTACCCACTCCAGGATTCTTGCCTGGAGAAGCTCATGGACAGAGGAACCCAGTGGGCTACAGTCCATAGGGTCTCAAGAGTCAGACACAACTGAAGCGACTTAGCACAGCACAGGGAATTCCCTGGTCGTCCAGAGATTAGGACTCAGCGCTGTCACTGCTGAGGGCCCAGGTTCAATCCCTGATCGAGGAACTAAGACCTCACAAGCCAAATGAGGTGCAGCAAAATATGTGTGTGTGTATATACACTAATGTGTTTTCTGAATAACAAATGAGAGAAGAGATGCACATTCTCAAAGGTCCCTCCCAGATCACACAGACCCCGTGCACCCCACCCAGACCACTTTTCTCTCACACCCATTTCTTAACTTCAGTGTTTCTCAAACAAAGGTGTTACAAAATAGTGCATTCTGGGCACACTGTGGAGCTCAGGATGGTATGTGGTGACACCCTGGGTTTCCTCATTCTTCATTCCTTTGGGCCAGTTTTGACCAAGAGGGTAGAGACAGAGGTGTGTGTGTGTGTGTGTGTGTGCATGTGTGAAGGGGAGGGGTGCTCAGATTGAGGGTGGGCAGGAGAATGACATGTGACTGGAGCCCTTACTCACATCCTAACAGCCCACCAAGGTCACAGGTGTTGCAGACAGAGGAAAGCTGGGAGCCCTGTTAAACATTTGCTGTCAAGATGGAAGACCTGGGCTTTTGGTTACAAATAATAGAAACCCATCTCAACACGCTTCAGGAACAAAGAAGGGCATGTGTTGTTCACATAACTTGGAATTCCAGGGGTGGTGCTGGCTTCAGGTACGAATCAAGACATTCAAAAAAGACTTTGACTTTTCTTTCTCTCCCTTGCCGCTCTGTTGCTCTTCTCTGTGCGTCTGAGGCGCACTCACCTCAGAAGGCAGGCTTCTTCCAGACGATGGCTGCTGGCAACCCTCACCTGACACGCTCCCCAGCTTGCAGGGCTCTCCCGCCGTTGTGACTGTATTCACGTTGGGGGCAGTGGGAAGGGCTGCCCCCAGCAGCCCTGGGGCGGGGCCTGTTTCCTTTTGTCAAAAAGCCAAAAGCGCTCTCAGAAGCCTTGGAGCAGACTTCCCTGCGGCTCTTGTTGTCAATAGCTGTGTCACACAGATACTCTAGCTGCAAGGGAGTCTGGGAAAGTGGGAAACGGCGCTGTCTTCGGTTTAGACCCATGGCCTGGGGCTGGCCACGCGGTCACCTGGAAGAAAACGGGGGTTTCTTAAGCCAGGCAGGAAAGAGACTAGACTGGGTAAGTCACCCAGTGATGTCCACCACAAGCAGGTGTGCTGCTGCTGCTGAGTCGCTTCAGTCGTGTCCGACTCTGTGCGACCCCATAGACGGCAGCCCACCCGGCTCCCCCATCCCTGGGATTCTCCAGGCAAGAACACTGGAGTGGGTTGCCATTTCCTTCCCCAATGCATGAAAGAGAAAAGTGAAAGTGAAGTCACTCAGTCTGTCCGACTGTTAGCGACCCCATGGACTGCAGCCCACCAGGGTCCTCTGTCCATGGGATTTTCCAGGCAAGAGTACTGGAGTGGGGTGCCATTGCCTTCTCCAGGGTGTTGTGAGGCAACCTGAACAGATCTCATAAGACGCACACAGAGAGGAGAAGTTTAGCAAAAAGCGGTGGAAATGCTAGCTAAACAGAAACAACTTCGGTGCACATTCGAGTTGGGGAGGAAAGAGACGAAGGCCAGGAAAAGAGGCGAAGCAGGGGAGGTGGGCATGGCCAGGGTGGAGAGGATCAGCCAGCTGTGGACAGCACAGCACATTCCTGGAACACACAATTCTTTCTTTTTAATATAATGCAACACCTTTTTTTCTTCTTTAATTTTTTTTTTTTTTTACTTATTTCTTTTGGCTCTGCTGGGTCTTCTTTGCTACATGGGCTTTTCTCTAGTTGCTGCAAGTGGGGGCTACTCTCTCGTCACAGTACACAGGCTTCTCGTTGCAGGGGCTTCTCCTTCTGTGGAGCCCTGGCTCTGGGATGTGTGGGCTTCAGCACCTGTGGCGGGCGGGCTCAGTAGTGGTTCCTGGGCTCTGGAGCACAGGGTGAGTAGCTGCGGTGCACGGGCGTAGGTGCTCGGCAGCATGTGGAATCCTCCCCGACCAGAGATCAGACCTGCGTCTCCTCCTTCAGCAGGTGGATCCTTTACCGCTGAGCCATCAGGGAAGCACTGCAATTCTTCCCTAAGGATATTCCATAGAAGTTCAGCGGATACAGAGGACGCTTGGTGAGCAAGGAGCCAGGGAGGGATGTCATCCCACAGGCAGTCTGAGTTCTTCCCACTGTGTTTGTTCAGTCTCCATTATCGGAGCTCCAAGGTCACCCGAAACTAAAGCAACAAGGATGCAATACCTCTGGGGCACCAAGGAGAAACGTGGTGGGAAATCTTCAGTGCTCCCTGCCAGCACGGCTCAAGCCCACGCTCCGCAGTCTGGCCCCGCTGGCCCTCCCCAGCTTCAGCTGGCACTGTCCTCCTCTGTGCTTTTGCTTTGCTTCGGCTGTGCCACGTAGCACGTGGGCTCTTCAGTTCCCAACCAGGGACTGAACTCGTGCCGCTTGCAGTGGAGACACAGAGTCTTAACCTGTGGCTCTCCAGGGACCCAACCCTCTGCCTGTACTTTCCTGACTCCAGGGCTCTGTTCCCACTGTCCCTCTGGCCCTTTCTTGGGTAAGGCCTCTCTGAGGCTCTTTTCTATAAAGCAGGAAGCGTCTCCCTTGCTAGGTGGCGAGGGAGCTATGAAGACGAGATAAACTATGGCAAGCGTCTCAAACACTACCCGTGCTCAGTTTTTGTCAGTCCCTGTTTTGAAATCTTAACAAACTTGATATACACGTTATAGTACTCATGGGTTCCTTCCTTGCCGTCTGCCTGAATGAATATGTCAAGAGGGTGAGCCTCGCGAGGCCCAGGGCAGGGTGGGTGGCTGCCCTCTGCATCTGGCTGTCTGTAGTGATGGGGCAAGCACGCCGCTGTTCATGAAGATGACAGCCAGCCAGTCTGATGAGAGGCAGGACGCGTCCATCTGGCACGAGCTGGAGGGTGCTGGGCCGGGCTGGGCAGAGTGTCAGCCTCCAGGGCCGGTCCCTCTCGCTGGCCATGGGGCCACACTGGCAAACGGAGCCCACCCACAAGTCTGCAGCAGAGCTCTTGGGAAAGTCAGACGAATCTGCCCACTGACAATGTGTGGTTCAGGCTGGCTGCCAGCAAGGTCTCCCCCGGAAGGCAGGAACCGGCCGGTTCGAGCAGGGGAGGCCTGAGTGCCCCTCGCCTCCCTTCACGGCCCAGCGGCAGTGACTCAGCAGGAAGCCAGCCAAGGCCCAAGTCACTCACTCCCCTCCCACCACACCCAGGGTTTTCCTCCAAGGCTGGGAAGGCTGCTTATAGCTGAAGGTGTAAATCCTCTGTACCTGGGTCTAATTTCTTCAGCTTAGCACTTACAGGCACAAGATCTGGAGTTAGGCTGCTTGGGTTAGAAGCCTGGTTCTGCCTCTTATGAACCCACAGGAGCTTTCTTAGGTTCTCAGGCTTCTGCCCGTCTGCAAGGGGGAACAGTGACAGTACCTCCCTCACGGAAGAGAAGTGACTCAGAGCGTGCATGGTGCGCCCACGGGCTCCTCCAAGCCCTCTGCCCTTGCCGCTTTTTCCTGCCTAGGTCTTCGCTCCAAAGGCAGCTCCCACACTAAATCAAGATCTTTACTAAAGACTCATTTTCTCGGTGCAGCCCACAACGGCCGCCCCGTCTGACCCCTCCTCTTCCAACGCTTCTCACCTTCCTTCCCGACTTTTCTCCGTAGTGCCTGTCACCATCTAATACGATGATGCATCTTCTGAATTGTCTGCCTCCCTCCACCCACACTGGAATTCAAGTTTCATTTTTGTCTGTTTTCTTCGCTGCTGTATTCCTGAGACCTAGAAAAGCGCTAACACAGAGCAGCTCTCAATAAACATGTGGAATGAGTGGAAACAAATGCCAACTTATTCACTATTATTTGTCACCATTGTCATTGTCATCAATGAAGATCAGCAGTAGACTCGGGCATTATTCTCATTCCGGTGAGAATGAGAGAGAAGTTCAAAGTTTAAAACTATACTAGATTCTGCAAATCTGCCTTTGGTTTGTTTCTACTTGAATTAATAGACTCTCAAAACTTAGAAACATCCACTGTTCGGGTGGAAAATTCTGTTAGCCACAGGGCTGGGCAGATGGCCGGTCATGTAAATACATAAATCTGATGGGGCCAGTAAGGAGCGATGAGAACCCGGGAAGCTGGGAATGGGATCCCCACCTAAAGGCATTTAAATTTAAATTAAAAAATAGCCTATGCGAAGCAAACACGAAGATGCCCTGGAGAAGGAAATGGCAGTCCTCCAGCAGTCTCGCCTGCGAAACCCCGTGGACGGGCGAGCCTGGCAAGGCTACAGTTCACGGGGTCACGAACAGTCGGACACAGCTGAGCAACGGACAACCAAACACAAGTCCAAACGGCACCCCCGATTCCAGACCCTACCTGGAAATTTCTCTCGTCACCCCGAGACCGTCCTGCTCTCAGACTCTCCAGATCGCGACAGGACCCGGAGCCCCGCTTTCTCCCAGCGCCCTGACGCCAAGACTCCAGGTGGGCTGCACTGGTCTCACCCTCAGTTCCAATCTCGTCTTTTTTAACTGGATTCACGTATTCATCTCCGGCTGCACCGGCTCTTCCATGCTGCATGCAGGCGCCTCCCTGGCTGCTGTGAGCGGGGCTACCCTCTAGCGTGGTGTGCGGGCTTCTCCTCGCGGTGGTGTCTCTTCCTGCCGGCCAGGGGGCCCTAGGGCACTCAGGCTTCAGGAGCGGCAGCCTGGGGGCTCGAGAGTTTGGGCTTCCTAGTTGCAGCGCACGGGCTTAGAGGTTCTGAGGCGCGTGGGGTCTCCCCCGACATGGGACTAGAACCTGCGTCCCTTGCGTTGGCAGGTGGATCCTTTTTCTGATTTGTTTCTAATCAGAGGACACCGGCTTTACAACGTTGTATTGGTTTCTGCCATCAGCATGAATCAGCCACAGGTGTGTGTCCCCTCCCTCTGGACCCTCCCGGCCACCTCCATCCCTTCCCACCCCTCTCGGTTGTCACAGAGCACCGGCTGCTGAGCTCCCTGTATGACACAGCAAGGTCCCCTTAGCCGTCCACTGTATCTGCGGACAGGCACACATTTCCCTGCTGCTCTCTCAGTCCCTCCCACCCTCTCCTGCCCTCGCTGTGTCCAGAAGTCTGTCCTCTAGGTCTGAGCCTCTACTTGGCAGGTGGATTCTTAACCACTGGACCCCCAGGGCAGTCCCCGGCAGTTCCAGTCTTAGCTATCCTATTTTGAGCTGCTTTGCTGCCCTTTTAACTCTCCCAGAGTTCAGCTGGGGGCAACTCACCAGTAAATTCCCAAAGCCGAGCAGAGCTTTGGTGAATTAATGAATGACTGGATGACTCAAACCAGTCACATGGGTGCGCGGCAGCTTCCTCATCTCCATTATTCAGTCTGCAAAGACCTCCCACGGAGGCACCTAACTTGCCATTGGGATCTCTCTCTGGGAAGTCTTTCCCCCTCACTCCTCCTCCAGGGTAAAGGGTGGTTAAAAAGACACAGATTCACATCGTGAAAGGGAACCCAATACTCTCTGCTCCATCTGTGTAGAGCCTGGGGTGACCCCACCCCCTCCCCGAGGACAGTGGGCGGGGACTTGCCTCGCGTTTGTATAAAGCCCCATCCTGGTGAAATTCCCTAACAGAGAGAGACTCCTCCCAAAGTACGGGGCATTTACTCCTAGTAACGGAGACTGAGCCGCCCCTCCCCCGCCAGCCCCCCCACCCAGCCGCTA
>SJYX01020362.1:94500-133945 GCA_006410675.1 Oreotragus oreotragus
CCACACCATGGCATTCTCTTGTTAAAGTAGAAGAAGGAATCAAGCCCCTCCGCACACATACACATTCACACACCCAGCGTAAAACTGGGAAACGGAGCTTAGACAGATTAGAGTTCTGACCTTCACTGGCTACGTGACCTTGACATTCCCTGAGTCCCTGCCTTCTCCTCTGTGAACTGGGAAGAAAACTCAAGTGACCTGATTGGGTGCGGGGGGGAAATGACATGTGAGCCCGCCTCCTCCCCCAAGCTTTAACCCACCCTCCACACTCTGACCAGACACGAGTGGTCGCTCTCCCAGCTCGCTCCATGTACATTCCAGCCCCCTCCCAGATATGCACCCCAGCTCCCCAGCCCTGATGTAGACTCATCAACTGTTACAGTCGTAGTGTTAGTCCCTCAGTCCTGTCCCTCAGTCGTGTCCGACTCTTTGTGACCCCGTGGGCGGTAGCCCACCAGGCTCTTCTGTCCGTGGAATTATCCAGGCAGAATACTAGAATGGGTTGCTGTTGACCCACGGATTGAACCCCGGTCTCCTGCATTGCAAGCAGATTCTTTACTGTCTGAGCTACAGGGAAGTCCCCAAAGCTTTGGAGACCCTTGGCACGGGGGATCACCTGGGTAGAGCCACAAGAACTACTTATTTTGGAGGGAGAACAGGTCAGGCTTGGCGTCTGAAGTAAGAGTAGTAGAGGTCACTCCGTCTTTGAGGCCCCATGTCCCAGGCTAGAATACCGGAGTGGGTTGCCATTTCCTTCTCTAGGGGATCTTCCTGATCCCGGGGTTGAACTGTAGAGCCACAAGAACTACTTATTTTGGAGGGAGAACAGGTCAGGCTTGGCGTCTGAAGTAAGAGTAGTAGAGGTCACTCCGTCTTTGAGGCCCCATGTCCCAGGCTAGAATACCGGAGTGGGTTGCCATTTCCTTCTCTAGGGGATCTTCCTGATCCCGGGGTTGAACTGGGTCTCCTGCATTGCAGGCAGACTCTTAAGCACCAGGGAAACTGTTAGCTATTAACTATTACTGTTATTTAGGCTCAACCTGTGAATGAGAATGTGGAACCGAGACAGCCAGCCCACAGTCAGCTGGCAGTGCCGCCACCACCCTGCCTCTCAAAGCAAAGCACTTTGAAGAGCAGGTCTGATGTGACAGGTGCCAGTCTATGCATGGTAAGAGAAAGCACGGCTATCTTTGAGCATCAGCCCACCAGCTCCCTGCTACTCCTGGTTACTGGCNTCAAAGCAAAGCACTTTGAAGAGCAGGTCTGATGTGACAGGTGCCAGTCTATGCATGGTAAGAGAAAGCACGGCTATCTTTGAGCATCAGCCCACCAGCTCCCTGCTACTCCTGGTTACTGGCCCCAGACCCCCACCCACCCCACCCATTATTCCTCTGTAGGCATCATTTCAGTAGAAGTCCTTTAGGATCACTGCTCTCCAGTCCTGACAGCTCTTCCTCTCTCTCTCTGTCACTGACACTACAGCCTTTCGCCTCTAAGGCCTTACGGGGCACGGAGAGAAGTGAAAATATGTAGAAGTTCCAAGGCTGCCCTAGTCTATGAGCTTTGCCACTAAACTGCCTTGTAAACCTCAGAGAAGTAACTTCTTTTCTCTAAACCGTTGGTTTCTGATCTGCAAAGACAGGAAACCAACATCCATTCATGGCTACCAGGTGTTTAGGCGCACGTTCGTATTGTTAACTTGTTTGATCTGCAAAATGAAGGGGTTGGACTATGTAATTTCTGAATTGCTTCTGGGAAAGGTTTCAGAAGTTCCTTTCAAAACCACTGCAGCTCTCAGTCCAGGGAAGGGGCTGTGACCTCGCAGAGAGAGCACAGGGCACAACACCCAGGCTGGCCTGGGTTTAAACCTCTGGTCTGTCCTTTCTCAGCTATGCCGACACTGAGCAAGTCTTGCAGGCCCTCCACATGTCAGTTTCCTCATCTACAAAATGGGAATGATAACGTTCCCTCATAGGGCTGCCTGGAGGGTAAAATGAGATGGAGGAGGGGGTGGGAGCGAGCACTGCACTTCAGACACAATGGGGTTGCAAAGTCAGGCGCTACTGAGCACACACACACACACACAGGCTGCAGTGCGGGTTCCTGCCTGCTTGTGGAACTACCTAAAGATTTGAGGATGTCTTTATGCAAATCATTTCTGCTAACCCCCGAAGGTTTTTGCTTGGGTTTGGTTTGTGAGAAGGAAGCAGAAAGTTGCATCTGATGGTCTAAAAGAATGCTGATGACAAAGGTTTCATTTCTGCAGCCCGTGCCCCGGGCCAGTGTCAGAGGGCCACTGCCACAGACCTGAGCAAAGTCAGCCTTTCCCCGGAGACTCTCCCTTCGAGAACAAATATACTTCTTTCCACAAAAAAAAAAAAAATTTATTTCAATTTTTAAAGTTCCCCTCCACTGTGCTGGGTGCGGTCCGGGATCTGGGTCACTTTCTCTGAGGGGCCCTCTTTGACCCCCTCCTCTGTGTGTCGTTCTAGCCCCTCTTCCCACCTCTGGCCACTTGCCGTTCACCCTTCTGCTCTGCTCTTCTCCACAGCATTGATCACCACACAGCAAACACACCCACACTCGCAGTTGCCCTGTAAGCACTGCGGGGATTAGGGCTTGTGGGCGACGTGTTCACTGCAGGGTTTCCACTGCTGAGAGCAGGCCCTGCACTAGCAGGCACTAAGCAAGATGTGCCGGGAGAAAGAATCTGGACCTGAGTTAAAGTCAAGCTGGCAGTTATGGCCAGATAATAATAAAACCCTCTCCAGTGTTCTTGCCTAGAAAGTCCCATGCACAGAAGAGCCTGATGGGCTGCAGTCCCTAGGGTCGCAGAGTCAGACACGACTGAAGTGTCTTAGCAACAATAAAATATCACATGAGCCCCTCACTTCACAACTTGCAAAGCCCTCTCACAGTGTGCGTTTGATCCTGTTCATCTGATCTGCATATTCTAGGTGAGGGTCCTCAACGTAGACATGACGGGTCTCTGGAAGACAAAGCAAGCTCTCTTGGTCTCCTGGCCTTGAACGAGTCACTTCCCTTCTCTAAGCTCATTTTTCCTTATGGGTGAAAATGACAAGATGTGAACTGGGTCCTTTCTGGGGCTCAGACTTTTAAATTCTTAAATCCTGTGACCTGACTGTTAAGCTTTTAAATGATGCTACCCATAAACCATAATTGCAGAATCAGAAGAAGTTGATGTGTCTGTCCATCTGTTTCCATTTCCAGTCTTCTTCCAGACCTCACACCATGGGGGGACACTCCAGGTGGGTTTGCTGAGACAAACAGAAGCACGCAGTAAATTCTGTACAATGAGTCCTGATCGTTATTTGTGTTCTATGGTCAAGGCAATTCATTTAGTTTAAAAAGAAATGACTCTGTAATTGGCTGGCTTTGCACTAGTCTCCTAACTCAATCATCTCCAGGCTTTCCTCTCCAAACCACCTTACATGGATTGCAGCCCGCCAGGCTCCTCTGTCCATGGAATTTTCTGGGCAAGAATACTGGGTTGCCATTTCCTCCTCCAAGGGATCTTCCCAACCCAGGGATTGAATCTGTGTCTCCTGCGTCTGCTGCACTGCAGGGCCCCCAGGGAAGACCATCTTACACACTGCTTGGAGACTACATGAACAAACCTTGCTTGCAGGAAATCAAAAACCTTCAGTGCCTCCCTGCTACCTACAGCACACACATAGACCCTCCTCAGTCTCATCCTGACCCTTTCAAACAGACCTCTCCACCCTACCCTGCTTCACTGCACAAGAATTCTCTGCTTCAATCAATTCAACTTNTTTTTTTTTTTTTTTTTTTTTGCTGACTGTATAGAGCTCCAACTTTGGCTGCAAAAATATAATCAATCTGATTTCAGTATTGATCATCTGGTGACGTCCATGTGTAGAGTCCTCTCTTGTGTTGTTGGAAGAGGGTATTTGCTATGACCAGTGTGTTCTCTCTGCTAGCCTTTGCCCTGCTTCATTCTGTACTCCAAGGCCAAACTTGCCTATTACTCCAGGTATCTCTTGACCTCCTACTTTTGCATTCTTGTCCCTTATGATGAAAAGGACATCTTTTTTTGGTGTTAGTTCTGTAAGGTCTTCATCGAACCATTCAGCTGCAGCTTCTTTGGCATTAGACTTGGATAATTGTGATATTGAATTTCCTCAGTTTGTTTCCAAATGGCACTTTTCTAATTATTTTTTCAGTACTTATGTTAACTTCTAAGACAACAGACTGGTTCCAAATAGGAAAAGGAGTCCATCAAGGCTATATATTGTCACCCTGCTTATTTAACTTCTATGCAGAGTACATCATGAGAAACGCTGGGCTGGAAGAAACACAAGCTGGAATCAAGATTGCCGGGAGAAATATCAATAACCTCAGATATGCAGATGACACCACCCTTATGGCAGAAAGTGAAGAGGAACTAAAAAGCCTCTTGATGAAAGTGAAAGAGGAGAGTGAAAAAGTTGGCTTAGAGCTCAACATTCAGAAAATTAAGATCATGGCATCCGGTCCCATCACTCCATGGCAAATAGAGGGGGAAACAGTGTCAGACTTTATTTTGGGGGGCTCTAAAATCACTGCAGATGGTGACTGCAGCCATGAAATTAAAAGATGCTTACTCCTTGGAAGGAAAGTTATGACCAACCTAGATAGCATATTCAAAAGCAGAGATATTACTTTGCCAACAAAGGTCCATCTAGTCAAGGCTATGGTTTTTCCAGTGGTCATGTATGGATGTGAGAGTTGGACTGTAAAGAAAGCTGAGCACCAAAGAATTGATGCTTTTAAACTGTGGTGTTGGAGAAGACTCTTAAGAGTCCCTTGGACTGCAAGGAGATCCAACCAGTCCATTCTAAAGGAGATCAGTCCTGGGTGTTCATTGGAGGGACTGATGCTGAAGCTGAAACTCCAATACTTTGGCCACCTCATGAGAAGAGTTGACTCATTGGAAAAGACTCTGATGCTGGGAGGGATTGAGGGCAGGAGGAGGAGGGGACAACAGAGGATAAGATGGCTGGATGGCATCACCGACTCGATGCACATGAGTTTGGGTGAACTCCGAGAGTTGGTGATGGACAAGGAGGCCTGGCGTGCTGCGATCCATGGGGTCGCAAAGAGTCGGACATGACTGAGCGACTGAACTGAAGTGAGGGAGAAGAAAAGGACAGCCACGTGGAGACCTGTGAAGACTGTTCCAGGCAAAAGTGAGGACAAGTGCAAAGGCCCTACTGATGGCGACAAACTTTACATGTGCTTGGGGTGGAGCAAAGGCCAGTGTGGCTAAAGTAACGTGAGGCCAGGAGGAGGTGAGTAGCAGATGAGCTCAGAGAGGGAGGCAGGGGCCCTTTCAAGTAGAGCCTGGTGAGACCTTTGGATTTTATTCTGAGTGCATGGGAAGCTGCTGGAAGATGTTCACAGGAGAGTGACATGATTGCTGCATGACTGGCTGTAGTGTGGAGTGTGGATAGTACAAGAGAAGAAGCAAGGGGACCAGCTCAGAGGCTTTTGAAAAGTCAAGGTGAGTCAAGGTGTTGCAGCCTGAGCCAGGGCGAGGCAGTGCAGATGGGGCCAAGTCGCGGGACCACAGATGTTTCTGGATGTAGAGCTAACACCATCCATCTAACCCATCTAATGACAGATTCATCAGAGGGGACATTGGACTCTCCAGGTGGCGCTAGAGGTAAAGAACCTGCCTGCCAATGCAGGAGACATGAGATGAGGACAGGGTTCGAGCCCTGGGTCGGAAGATCCTCTGGAGGCGGGCACGGCAGCCCACTCCAGTGTTCTTGCCTGGAGAATCCCCATGGACAGAGGAGCCTGGCGGGTACAGTCCAGAGGGTCACAAAGAGTCAGACATGACTGAAACGACTTAGCGGACAGGGCAGCAGAGACAGGAGGAGCCAACATATTAGACTCACGCCTTCCCAGCAAGACTGTGTGCATCGCCTTCATTTTTTCTCCACCGCCACTCTCTGCTCTCCCCTCACCATCTCTGAAACCACCCATGCCCACACGCCACTGACGCCCCACTATTTCAATGGCACCTTCCTTTTCTGCTTTCTTCAGTCCTAGGACTGTTTCTTCACTAGATCTCAGGTTCCTTGTGTGTGTGTGTGTGTGTGTGTGTGTGTGTGTGTGTGTGTATCTGTCAGTAGAAGCTGAGATAAATTCCTCTTCTGATGGCTGTGTCCTCCTTCCCCTATGAGGAGGCTGATTTCAAGGGTAGGGTGGGCACACCAGCAAAACTGGAGCACAGAATATGCCACGTTAGCTACGAGCACAGCCCTCCATTGGCGCCATCCGTCAGGGAACTTACGGACTTCTCTGAGCCTCAGTTACATAGCTGGAGGGAAAAAAGAGAGAGATGGGGTGGAGGTGTGGCTGAATAAATAATGCATGTGAAGTGCTCACTAGCTGCCATGCCTGGCAGAGAGTAAGCCTTCCATTAATCATAGCTGTGGCTATTATTTGCAAGGCACTCATGCTACTGGTGGCTACGACTTTGGGCAAGTTTCTTCCCCTCTTTGAGTCTCAGTTTATGCATCTGTAAAATGGGATGCAGACAGATTCGGCTCTAAGCTTCTCGGTACCTTTATTTGGAAACACTTTAGAATCCACTTGAGGTAACGTTGTCCAAAACCCATGGTACGTGGTTTATTCTTCATAATGTTGCACCGCCCTCTATTGGAGGTACTCTGCCAGGATACTTGCTGGAACCTGAAATCAGCAGATGCTTAAACAGAAGCCCAGAACTCCTTCACCTTTATTCTGACAACTGCCTCTTCTTAAGGAAGATCTCTTTCCCTATAGCTATGGATTATTTTTAAAACAACAAAAAATGGTTTCTTTGCATTTTTAAATTCTGTCCCTGCTGCTGCTACTGCTGCTGCTAAGTCGCTTCAGTTGTGTCCGACTCTGTGCGACCCCAGAGGTGGCAGCCCACCAAGCTCCCCCATCCCTGGGATTCTCCAGGCAAGAACACTGGAGTGGGTTGCCATTTCCTTCTCCAATGCATGAAAGTGAAAAGTGAAAGTGAAGTTGCTCAGTCGTGTCCGATTCTTAGCAACCCCATGGACTGCAGCCCTATTCTCTTCCATTTTTAGAACTTTGTAAAAGTTTTAGGGTTTTAAAAAAAATGTATCTATTTTAAAGTAATCCCAGAGTTACAAAAAAGTTGGAAGGATAACACAAGAAATACACTACATCCTCACCCAGATTCCCTAGATATTTACAACTGATCACATTTGTCTTATTGTTTTCTCTCTGCACACGCACACACAGGTACACACACACACACATATATATAATACATACATATTATTTCTGAATCATTTGAGAGTAAACTACAGACAAGATAAGCCCTTTTATCCCTAAATATTTTATTGATGATCATGTGATAGTATAAAATCTTCAGACTTTGTTCAGATTTCTCATTATCTCAACAGTTTCCTTAGAGCAGAACAAAATCTTGCATCCCATTTTACCTTTGGCTGTGCTGTCTGAAGTTTTATTTACTCTGGAATAGTTTCAAATTTTTTCTTCCTCTCTCAAGACATTGACATTTTTGAAGACCACAGGCCAGGTATTTTGTAGAATATTCTTCTGTTTGGTTCTGTCAAATGTTTCCTAACAATTAAATTCAGGTTATGTATTCTTGGCAATAACATCATGAAAGTTTGGGGTAGTTTTGAGTTTTAAAAATAAAAAATCAATATGTTTAGGAAGGATATGCAATAATGATATACTAGAAATTATTATAATTGTGTATTTATTTGTTTATCTGCATAAACAATCACTTGAGCTCTTTTGAAAAGTACCAAGCCCCACCCCTAGACATTTTTATTATGTTGGGGTATTGCTTGCATACTATAGAAGTTTTTTAAAAACTCCCCAGGTGCTTCTAATGCGGAATTGGGATTGAGTCATTGATTTCTACTCTGCTAACTCAAAAAAGAATATTAGACAAATTACAGAGATCTGTATAAATACTATAAGATAGGATAGATTGAAAGAAGGGAAGGACTCTTGACAGGAGAAGGATCCACATGAAGTCTCCCGGGCTCACTTTGAATGGCCTATAAATTTCTTCCAACAAACAACATGAAGATGATGAAGTAACGTTACAGACTGAGACCCACATTTTTTTTTTTTTTGGCCATTGCAAGGCAGGTGGAATCCAGTTCCCCTACGCAAGGATCAAATGGGCAGCCCCTGCCTTGGAAGGGCACAGTCTTAACCCCTGGACCACTGGAGGAGTCCTGACCGAGAGCCAGTTTTTAAATGCTATATAGCGGGTTCCCTGGTGGTCCAGTTGTTAAGAATCTGCCTCGCAATACAAGGGATACCGGTTGGATCCAAACGCCCTGGAGCCACTGGGTCAGCGCGCCACCACTGCTGAAGCCCGAATGCCCAGATCCGGTGCTCAGCAACATGACAGGCCACTGCAAGGAGCCCACGCACCTCAGTGAAGAGCGGCCCCCCCGCGCCACCCCAGAGAAAGCCCGTGCACAGCCACAGACCCACCACAGCCAAACCACACTAACAGACCTTTTGAAAGATTATATATATAAGACGAAACAACGCTTATGCCTAGAAAAAGAAACTGAAGAAATAGGCTAAAAAATGTGTCAGCGGTTGCGTTTGAATGGTGACGTTATCGGTGATCTTAGTTTTTCCCACACTTATTTTCAATATTTCCTTTAAGTAATCTGAGGTATTTTTAGTAATTAAATTGCTTTCAAAATATCAATATATAATCATTAAAATAATTGTCATTTGCATAAGCACTTAATTTGCAAAGCTCACATTATTTCATATAGTAATATGCAATAAGCAAATGACAATGATTTATTGAATGCTTACTATGTGTCAAGTACTATACTATAAGCTTTACATGCATTCTCTTTAAATCCTAACAGCTACTCTTTGAGGTCAATACTATTATGAACTTCATTTTATAAGCTGAAGAAACACTCAGAAAAGTTAGTTGACTTGCCCAGGCTCAAATAGCTTCTAGGTGTCAGCAAGGATTTTGCTCTAAACCTATAGCATCTAACCACTGAGTACACTATTGTCTAATTGCTAGGAAAAACAGGCACTCTTATGCAAACTCCACTAAATTTAGTTATTTTGCATGTCATTTGTTAAAGACTGCTTTCCATATCGGATGAATGTTTAATATGAAAAATGCCTTGGTATGCTTTGGTTAGTGGCTTAGAAAATGAGATGAAAACTCTTGCTATTACTTTGGTTAGTAGCTTCCCACCAACATGCAAGCACCAGTTATTTTTCTAAAAAAGCAAAGTCACAAAATATTGAATAAATTACAATATTGCCAGGCAATATTCAGTCATTTTGTTTGCAAGGATTTTAAACATGATGCAACATTTTAGAACATTACTAGAACAGAGTCATTCTTCATTCAAAAGACACTCAAAGTATGTCTTTAATTCTTTTCCCATGTATCAAGACCAAAAATTTTTTACTGAGCTCCGTCTAAAAGGTTTAGTAGTAGATAAACAAAATTTAAAAGTCTGGTTTGATTTAATGCAGTTGAGTTTTAATCACTTGTTTTTAAGAAAAAGAACTGGAAAAATATGAGAGCTGTCCACTGTGAGTTACAGAACAAGCAGAGGGCTCAGGGTCAGGAGGCCTGGGTTTTGGTCGTCACTTCCCTTCTCTGGGCTTTTATTTCCTTATTTATAAAATGAAGGGACTGGACCAGTCAACCTCGAAGGAACGTCCCAGCTCAAAAACTCATGATTTTACCATTGGAGTGTCCTGCCTTGCTCTGTGCTAACTGAATCTAATGAATAGCGAAACCGGCAGCCCCTCCTAGCGCTGAGATGGGCAACAGAGGAGAAAGGGACCGAGGCGGCTTCCTCCCTGTCAGCCGGCCATCCGCTGAGGCTGCTCTCAGCTCTAGCCCCAGAAAGAAAAGAAAAGCAGAGGGCACAGGTTCGATCCCTGGTCAGGGGACTAAGATCCCCACATTCAATACACCAGGCAGCCAAAAAAAAAAAAAAAACTAGGAAAGGAAGCAGAATAACTGAATTTTAAGAAGTAAGAGGGTTAGAGGAAGGAGAAAGTGGAGGAGCAGAAAGAAAGTGAAAGGGAAAGGATGTCTCTTTTTGTTAAGGATTTTCATATATTTAAACATCTCAATACTTTATAAGCAAATCAAATTTCATATAATATATTCTGGTATTCCAAATCAGATATAGTAAGTTTATATCTGTAAAGAACACTTTTAAAATACTGCATTTAAACAATAGCTAGAAGGCAAAAAAAAAAAAGAGAAAAGTACTGCATTTATTTAAAATTCTCCCATTTTCATTAAAAGAAAAAATTTTTATTCCCATCACTTCTAGTTTCTAGAGCTGCCCTGTCCAAATTGGTAGCTGCTAGCTCCACAAGTCTATTTAAACATAAATTGACATTAATTAAAATGAAATAAAATGTAAAAGTTAGCTCTTTAGCTGCTGTACTAACCACTTATCCAGTGTTCAGTAGCCACAAGGGGCTACTAGCTATTGTACTAGGCAGTGCAAACTTAGGACATTTCAGTTACAGAAGGAAGTTCTACCGGACACCACTGTTCTTGAGAGTTTGATTAAAGGGAAACGGAGGGACTTCCCTCGTGGTCCAGTGGCTAAGACGCCGCTCCCAACTCAGGGTTTCTGGGTTCACTCCCTGGTCAGGGAACTAGATCCCTCATGCCACAGCTAAGACCCAAAATATTTAAGTAAATAAATATTTTTAAAAAGAAGGGGAGAATGGAGTTCAGAACATTTGAGGGAAGATTAATTCAACAATAGGATAAACGAAAATGATGTAAATAGGCAGTTGTTAATAGCTACAGTGGTTTCAGACGCTGGATTTAGCCATTTATACGCATTCTGTCCCTCCTTAAAATTTCCTCATGAGGTGAACGCACATATTAGCCCCATTTTACAAATGGTAAAACTGAGGCGTAAAGAGATTAAATTGCCCAGGTTCACATAGCAACTGAGCGCACCCGGTTTAAACAGCACCAGACTCCTTGCCAAGAGACTCCTCAGGCACAAACACTCCCGAGAGTGGCACAGCCATCAGAAACGGAAGGCAAACCACATATGCGAGTTGAAATTTACCAGTAGCCTCATTAAAAGCAGCAGCAAATAAACAGGTGAAGCGAGTTTTAATGATGCATTTTAACTCAATAATCCAAATGCTATCATTTCAACATGTAACAATTTTTTTTTAATATTTATTTACTTATTTCACTGCACTGAGACTTAGTTGTGGCACTGTGGCACGTGGTTGAAGCATGTGGGATTTCGTTCCCTGACCAGGGATCGACCCCAAGTCCCCTGCATTGGGAGTGAAGAGTCTTAGCCACTGGACCACCAGGGAAGTCCCTCAACATGTACTAATTATTAGTGAGATGTTTTAAGTTCTCTTTTCATACAAAGACTTGGACATTCAGGGTGTATTTTACACCAACAACACTCCTCCGCTTGGACCAGCCACATTGCAAGCGCTCAAGAACCACATGGGCAAGTGGCTATCCCCAGAACAGCCAAGCCTCTTTCTCCTTCCCTCCGCCTCTGCCCTAGGCCACTTTAGGCTCCGAGATCTCCCTTGGGTGCTGTGCGTTCCTGCCCCTTCCAGGCTTCTTCCCCTTGGAGACATCCACGCCCCCCGCCACGACACCCTGGGACCCACTGGGGACCCAAACTCTCTGCAGTGGGCGTGTCCGGGGTCAGCCTCCTCCTCCACCAAGGGGAGGAACGAGGGGGAGCAGACCCTGTCTCCCCCCGCCCTGGGAATGCAATCCACACGGGGGTTCCTCCTCTTCGGGCAGGGGAGCTGCGCGCCCAGCCCAGCGCATGGGGGAGGGCAGGCGGCTAGAGGCCCTTCGGCTGGAATTTCTGTTCACGCCTCTTTCCAGGAACAGCAGCAACAACAACAAAAAAAAACTCCGGAGCAATTTTGGCTTCCCTCTTACAAGTCAAGACAGTCGACCAGTTCCCAGGGTGGACGTATGTGGACTTCAGCCCCCGCTTTCTTACAGCTCTTCCCCAAAGACTGCCATGTGGTCCTGCTGTGTATCCGCTCTTGCTTCCGCTGTGTCCAGGCTTCCCGATCACCAGGATGCTGACTGTAATTTTATCACCTCCCCCTCAACCCCACACGCTCGTTTCTACCTGTGCCTCTGCACTTAACGGTTGTTGTCTGTTTTGTTTTGTTTTTATGATGATGATTTCCCCTTTGTTTAATTGTTCCGGTGAAATTGGACTCAAAATAGAAAATGAGAGAGTGCTGACACGGAAGGGAAGTAAGTCCTCTAGAACAACTACAAGTCCAACAATTGTTTCCTTACACCTTCGAGTAACAACGCGCCGATCACCGCCCCTCAATATCACCAGCTCACGCACTTATGGACGTGACGCCACCTCACAATCCAGGGGCAGCCCTTTCACTCCCCGGACAGCATGCGTGAGTTAGGGTTCTACTAGGGACAAATGTCTGGGGGAGATGGAAGCGGGGATGGCTGGCAAGGCTTCTACCCTAAAGGGCCTTACAGGGAATAAAGAGAATGCCCGCCCTGACCTTAGAGCAGAAACAATAAGGAACTGCCTGCTTTGCCACAGGAGGAAGGGAACTGGAGAGGCAGGAGTGGGAGAGACATACCCATTTGTAAAGCAACCAGCTTTTGCCTGATTGGTCAATGCTGGTACAGTTGGTTCAAAGGTTTTAACATCATCCCCAAATGAGGCTTCCCTGGTGGCTTAGTGATGAAGAATCCACCTGCCAATGCAGGAAACACAGGTTCAAACCCTGATCCGGGAGGATCCCACATGCTGCAGAGCAAGTAAGCTCGCCACCACAACTATTCCGCCCTCCCTGGTGGCTCAGATGGTAAAGAATCCACCCGCAGTGCGGGAGACCTTGGTTTGATCTCTGGGTTGGGAAGATCCCTTGGAGGAGGGCATGGCAACCCATTCCAGTATTCTTGCTTGGAGAATCCCCATGGACAGAGGTGCCTGGCAGGCTACAGTCTTTGGGGTCACAAAGAGTCGGACACGACTAGCAACTACTGGGCCCGTGCACGACACGCCCGAGTGCCTGGGCTCTGCAGCAGGAGAGCAGCCCCCGCTCGCTGTAGCTGGAGAAGTCTGCGCAGCAACAAAGGCCCAGCGCACCTAAAATAAGGAAAGGGTAAAAACATCACCCCTGGATGGAAGACGTATTATCCCAGCACGGTCTGTCTTCTTCACCGTGAGAGGCAACCTTCCTTGGAGAGCACAGTTGAAGATTATGTTCTCTGTTGCAGAGAGAGAGAGAAGAGAAGGCCTCCAGCCTCTCCACCCCAAGAAACGCATTCCTGCTCTGTAGGGAACCAGTGGATGGGGAGCGTCTGAAGGAGCTCCACATATGAGACAGATGCAGTGCTGCGTTTGTTTTCACCTCTTCTGGAGCTTCTTGGAACCTCTTCCAAGCACATTTCAGATATCCAAGGGCAGCCACGCTTGGTCTCCATCTCCGTGGTCCTTTGCACATGCTCCACCACACCTCCTGGGTTTGACTTTTTTTATTGAGCACTGTCTGAAATTATCTTATTTATTCATTTGGGTTCCAGTTGATCACCGGCCCACAAGTAGGACTGTATTGTCAGAAGAGCAGGCTCTGTCAGGGCATTGCAGTAAACCCCGCCGCCCCGGTTTTGCAACAGTGTTGGCTGAAGTGGGCGCTCAGTAAGTATCTGTGGAAGTCCACAGAGGGCTGAATAGTAGTACCAACAAAGCTACAAAGGCACATGCCCACAAAGGCACTCACAGTGACTGAAAATGAGATCAGGAGGGTGAATCTTATTTTTATTTTCCTTAAAAGAACCAAGAGAATCTCTGAACCTCAGTTATCAAAGTAATCCATCACACCATGGTTTATAATAACAAAAGACTGGGAGAACCTAAATGTCTACTTGGTTATAGACATTTAGGTAAATGAGGACACCTCACATACCTATGAAAGAACAATGACGCTCTTTGTGAACTAATACAGAAGGACTTCCTGAATCTAGATTTTTTTTTTTTGTAGTTGATTTACAATGTTTTGATAGTTCCGGGTGTACAGCACAGTGATTCCGATATATATACATGTATTCCTTTTTGGAGCCTATTACAGGATATTGAAAACAGTGTTCCCTGTGCTGCATGGCAGGCCCTTGCTGTTAACCTATTTTACACAGTGTACCTGTCACCCTAAGCTCCTCGTTTATCTCTGTCCTCTCCTCCCCCTTTAGTGACCTTAAGCTTGTTTTCTATGTCTACGAGTCTATTTCTGTTTCTTAAAGAAGTTCCTTTGCATCATGTTTTGATTCCACATATAAGCGCCATCACGTTTGTCTCTCTCTGACTTACCTCGCCTGGTATGCTAACCTCTGGGCCCACCCAGATCGCTGCACTGGCACGACCTCACTCCCTCCTCCGGCTGAGCAGTGCTCCACTGCACACATGCACCTTATCTTCTCTGTTCGTTCCTTCAGTGAACAGTCAGGCAAACAGAGCTGCTATGAACACTGGGGCACACTGGGGAACCTGTATCTTTTTAAGGCAGAGTTTTCACATTTTCCTGAATCTAATCTTAAGGAAAAAGCAAAGTACAGGACAGTGTTAAAATACGCTATTTAATTTTGGGGAGAAAAAAAAAAAGAGAGAGAGAGGCCATATATTTGTATTTTCTTGTTTATGCAAATAACATTCCTACCAGGGTACCAAAAAACTAGCTATTAACATAGCAACAACCTACACGGAGGCAAGGTGGGCTACTTGGGAACAGGGAAGAATTTTCACCATAAACCTGTCTGTAACTTTTGAGTTTTGAACCCTAAGAATGTATCACCTATTCAAAAATAAAGTCAATCAAACTGATAACTCTATTTATTTAAAATATAGATTGACTGAACCAACTGAGGACTGCAGCTCAGAGTTTCCCTTGGTGGCTTTCAGGAAACGTAAACCAGCGTGCCTCCCATTTTCATCCACAGGCTCAGCCCTGGGCCTGCCCTCACACTTCCTCTCCCTACCTCTCCCTACCACTGAAAGAAGGCCAAATTCCCGAAGGCTGGGCCCCTGAGGGAGCCGTCTCACTCGCTCACAGGAGGAGCATGAAGGACAAGCAGACAGTGGCCTGTGCTGACAGCAGAAACCCCCTGCACCCCAGCGTGTCCGTGTGCACGGAGCGCGAGCGCGTCATCGTGTTTACCTTCCAGGGAGTCTGACAAAAACGACCTTCCTGCTTCCTTAAACTACCAGATAAGAGAAAATAAACTTGGCTCTGCTCTCAATCAACCGGCTTAGTTGAAACCATGGCGTCTGGGGGAAACTGGGGGTAAAGAGGTGGCAGCAGCCGCTTGTGCGCCTGGCCTAATCTGGCTACCAAGAGACAGAGTTGCCATCTAGAGTTAGGATCCCTCTTGAGCTGATGGGAAAAGGGTCTCTTAGAAGCCACAGCATTCAGAAAGATCAGGGCCAGCTCAGAGAATCCAAACTGACCTCCTGGGCTGCCCCTGGAGGCAGCGAGCACGCACAGCCATTTTCGTGGGTGTGCAACCCACACTTAGAAGGACGCCTGCCCTTGGTTCAGTGCTCTGCTGCCGCCATCTTGGATTTCTTAATAAGTGCTTAACAAGCAGCCCACATTTTCGTTTTGTACTGGAGCCCACAAATGAATGTCATCAGTTCTGCAGGAAGTGTCAGAAAAGTCCTTGCCATCTCAAGGTTCTGGTTTATTGTTCGTTGTAAAATATATACTGTCTGTTCTTGCATGTGTGCATGCCCACTCAATCGTGTCTAACTCTTTGCGACCCCATGGACTGTAGCCTGCCAGACTCCTCTGTCCATGGGATTTCCCAGGCAACAATATTGGAGTGGGTTGCCATTTCCTACTCCAGGGGATCTTTCCAACCCAGGGATCAAAGCCCCATCTCTTGAGTCTCCTGCGTTGGCAGGCAGGTGGGTTCTTTACCGCTGTGCCACCTGGGAAATCCAACTTCCTATGAGCACATTCCCGTTTACCAGTAAACCTGGGTTTATCAGATCCTTTCCTGAAAGCCATTTTAGGGGAGCTTGAGGGTCCAGGTACTTGCAACAGTGGACAGACAGGAGGAGAAGGGCAAGGGCAAGGTCGAGGGACAGGCAACTTCAACAACTTGGGTATAACCAGACATTGCCAGCATTTCTTTCTATTCCTGGCTTCCACCGGGTGCCAAGAATTACTGGTTCACACCATAACACCTCTGACGGAAGTCTTCTGTAGAAAACAGAAGGGCAAGACCTCTAACGTTTGCACTTGTCCTTTCTTTCCAGAAATATTTATTGAGCAAATAGGTGCTAGACACACAATAGGAAGGCACTTCCCCTGACTCATGAGCTTACAGTGTATGAAGCTAGCCAATAAGCAACTAAGTGAACACAATCATGGGTATGAATTGCAGTAAGTGCTACAGAGGAAACACACCGCTAAGAGATAAGAACGGGCGGGCAAAGATGAGGGGTAACGGGGCTGGGGTAGAGTCATTAGAGGAGGCTGCTCTGAAAATGTGACCCTTTGGCTGAGACCTGGAGGCCGGACAGAAGCAGCTCTGTGTGAAGAAAAGAGGGAAGAGCCTGAGGTGTGCAGGAACCTGGCCTGTTGATGAACTGGACAAAGGCCAGAGAACGAGGGGGAGAGTGAGGAAGGGGGGGGTGGGGCTGGAGAAGTGAGCAGGGGCCAGTTCCTGCAGGACTTGATAGACCCCACTGGGGAACTTGGCTTCCCCAATGCACTGGGCAGTCTTTCAGGACTAGTAAGAGGGATAGCAACACCATCAGATTCGCATGCTGGCAAGTTCACTGTAGCTGATGTATGTCCCCTTTCACTGCAATGAAGTGGGGCAGGAGACCCCACATGAGAAATAGGAGGCAGTTGCTGGTAAGAGATGACAGTGTCTCAGATAGGTGTGTTAGTGGTGAGAATGGGGGTAGGGGGTAGGGTGGAAATCAGTGTAAATAAATATACTTTAAAAGGGGACTAGACAGGATTTGATGATGGATTTGGGGGATGGGAGTGAAGGGTCATGACCAATAGGTATCTTATTCAATGGCTGTAAATGACATTTACAAAATCAGGAGAAAACAGATTTAGGGGGTGGGCACTGAGATTAAGAAACTGATTCTGAACATTAATTTGAGATGACTGTGAGATATCAGAGTAGAGATGGCTAACTCACTCCCCACTGGACAAGTGAGAGGGCGGCTTCGTCCAAAGCCCACTCAGAGGGACAGGATGCTCAGAAGAGAAGGGCGGGGCCTGGCTTCCTACCTCCTGTGAGTCACTGGGTCCTTGGCCCCCAGCTGAGACTCCAGGACAGACTCTCCCTGCAAAATCTGGAATGACCAGCGGGCTCCTCCTTCTACCCCCACTCCAGCTTCCCAGTTGCCTCAGTTTACAGCCTGATATGGTATTCACGGGCAGAATAACAAGGTTGAGGACAAACGCCCTATAAGGAGCAGCCTTGTGCCCATGGACAGGCTCACGCTCACTGAATGTGGGCACTAACTTTCTCAGAGTGCGGGGTCCCAGAACTGGCCTAGGAGGCAAGAGCCCTGGGCTGGTAAATCCTCCATCTGCATGGCGCTCGGGGGGCTTACAGAGCACTTTCACACCCACTGTCTCATTCTCTGGACAACATTAGAGACCAGGCAGCGATTATTATTAATATTACTTTATATAAGGAGGTTCAGAGAGGTTCATCTAATTTTCCTAGGTCACACAGGTAATTGAGGAGTCAGTCTGTCTGATGCCAAAGCCAAAACTCCTTCTAGAAAGCTGGGTCATTTCATGGCGGGGACTGCTCACGTTCAGGGAAAGCTGCCTTCGTTTTTGAGAAACAGAGAGGCAACTGGGAGAGCCCCACTGCCTAAGACACTACCCAGAACCACAGCCTATTAGAGTTGCAAGCGCCCACAGAGCTCCTAGCCATCTCCTCATTTTACAGCTGACAAAAACAGACTCACAGAGGGAAGGAAGTTCGTGGCAGAACAGGACTAAAACCCCAATCTCTCGCCTAGATCTCTTTCCATTTCACTCAAGGCTTCCTGGGTTTGGCCCTCTTCCATCTACGGAAGAGTCAGCCCTTGTGCTAGGAGAAGTCTGGGGGAAAGAAAGTAGGTAAAAGGTTGCTTGGCAACTAGAAAGGTGGGTGGGTGTGGCACCTGCCATCCATTTACCCTTCTTTCTTGTGTCCTCATCCCCAGGCTTCCTCCAGGGTGGACCACTCCCAACTCCTCTTCAAGGTTCTTTACCTGGACGGAATTCATTTCCAGAGGTCCATGTTACTTCCTGCTTTAGGAGCAGGCCTGCGAGGCAGGTCTGGCCAATCAGAGCATCCCCTTTCTCTGGCCACAGTGATTGGCTCAGAAATGGGCATGTGACCTAAGCTCAGCCACTCGCAATCTCTCCCTCAGGACTGTCAATCTTACGAAGATTCCTTCAGTAGCTCCTGGGTCTGGCGGTGAAGACTGCCTGCTTCCAAAGCAGGGGGTACTGATGTGATACCTGGTTGGGGAAATAAGATCCTACCTGCTGCCGGGCACAGCCAAAAAACTGAAGAAAAAAAAAAAAGAAAAGAAAAGAAAAGATTTCCTCATGGACCGAAGAAATGCCTGAAGTTACTTGTTTTTGCTGCTGCAGCCTATGTCTTTTGGGTTTCCCTGGTGGCTCAGACAATAAACGACTCGCCTGCAATGCAGGAGACTTGGTTCGATCCCTGGGTGGGGAAGATCCCCCTGAGAAGGAAATGGCACCCCACTCCAGGATTCTTGCTGGATAATTTCGTAGACAGAGAAGCCTGGCGGGCTACAGTCCATGGGACTGCAAAGAGTCGGACACGACTGAGTGACTAACACTTCACTTCCTGTGCTTTTTAGCCTAAATCTTTAGCCTTCCTGACAGTTCATCCCAACTGAAGACCCCTCGCCAACTCTTTTGAGGGGGTAGTTGGGAAATCAAACAATAATATCATTTCTTGTATCTCCAGACAAATTGCTCCTTCAGTGAGATGTCGTAGCTTTGTTCCTGAGTATTTATCTGGAAAATGAGACCTAGTGCAAGGAAATGCAGCTGACAAAAGATCTTTTAGTGATTCCTTTAAATCAGTGACTCTCTATATGTGGTCCCCAGATCAGCACTGTCAGCATCACCTGGGAACTTGCTAAAATTCCCTATCTACTGGCCACGCCCCAGACATACGGATTAGGAACTCTGGGGGAGAGGCCAGCAGTCCAGGTTTTCAGGAGGTCCCTTAAGTGCCCAACTGGGTACGCACTAAGTTGCTTCAGTCGTGTCTGACTCTTTGAAACCCTATAGACAGTACCCCCCAGGCTCTTCTGTCCGTGGGATTCTCCAGGCAAGAATACTGGAATGGTTGCCATGCCCTCTTCCAGAGGATCTTCCCCACCCAGGGATCAAACTCACTCTTTTAAGTCTCCTGCATTGGCAGGTGAGTTCCCAGTAGTGCCACCCGGGAAGCCCTCTGACGCCCACCAGAGCTTGAGAACTACTTCTTCAAACCAGTGAGCACACTCCCGTATAGATTTACTAAAACATTCAGATATGAAGAAAAATGACGCTTGAAAGTCATGTCTCATTTCAGGCCAAACTTTGCGGGATCATTTTATGTTACTCTAAGGAGGTAGAGACATCAGACTTAAGTTCTAATCCTCTCTCAGCTCTCTGCTCACTGTGTGACTTTGGGCTAGTAATTTCACCCCTTAAGTTTCTGTTTTCTCATGTGAAACACTTGGAGTAACAACATCTCCCTTATACGTTACCATAGACATGAAGTGAGATCATGACTATAAAATTGCTAGCATATAACAAGCTCTGGATAAATTTCAGCTCATTATTATCACATTCATAGGGCTTCCCTGGTGGCGCAGATGGTAAAGAATCTGCCTGCAGTGCAGGAGACCTGGGTTCAATTCCTGGATTGGAAAGATGCCCTGGAGAAGGAAATGGCTACCCACTCCTGTACTCTTGCCTGGAGAATCCCAAGGACAGAGGAGGCTGGCAGGCTGCAGTCCATGGGGTCACACAGAGTCAGACACGACGGAGCAACTAACACACACACATGATTGTTCAACAGCACTAAGGCTACTAAGTCAGTCAGTTCAGTTCAGTTCAGTCGCTCAGTCGTGTCCGACTCTCTGTGACCCCATGAATCGCAGCACGCCAGGCCTCCCTGTCCATCACCATCTCCCGGAGCTCACTCAGACTCACGTCCATCGAGTCCGTGATGCCATCCAGCCATCTCATCCTCTGTCGTCCCCTTCTCCTCCCGCCCCCAATCCCTCCCAGCATCAGAGTCTTTTCCAATGAGTCAACTCTTCTCATGAGGTGGCCATGCTGGCGTTTCAGCTTCAGCATCATTCCTTCCAAAGAATCCCAGGGCTGATCTCCTTCAGAATGGACTGGTTGGATCTCCTTGTAGTCCAAGGGGCTCTCAAGAGTCTTCTCCAACACCACAGTTCAAAAGCATCAATTCTTCAGTGCTCAGGTTTCTTCACAGTCCAACTTTCACATCCATACATGACCACAGGAAAAACCATAGCCTTGACTAGGCGGACCTTAGTCGGCAAAGTAATGTCTCTGCTTTTGAATATACTATCCAGGTTGGTCATAACTTTTCTTCCAAGGAGTAAGCGTCTTTTAATTTCATGGCTGCAGTCACCATCTGCAGTGATTTTGGAGCCCCCCAAAATAAAGTCTGACACTGTTTCCACTGTTTCCCCATCTATTTCCCATGAAGTGATGGGACCAGATGCCATGATCTTCGTTTTCTGAATGTTGAGCTTTAAGCCAACTTTTTCACTCTCCTCCTTCACTTTCATCAAGAGGCTTTTTAGCTCCTCCTCACTTTCTGCCATAAGGGTGGTGTCATCAGCATATCTGAGGTTATTGATATTTCTCCCGGCAATCTTGATTCCAGCTTGTGTTTCTTCCAGTCCAGCGTTTCTCATGATGTACTCTGCATATAAGTTAAATAAGCAGGGAGACAATATACAGCCTTGACGTACTCCTTTTCCTATTTGGAACCAGTCTGTTGTTCCATGTCCAGTTCTAACTGTTGCTTCCTGACCTGCATACAGATTTCTCAAGAGGCAGGTTAGGTGGTCTGGTATTCCCATCTCTTTCAGAATTTTCCACAGTTTATTGTGATCCACACAGTCAAAGGCTTTGGCATAGTCAATAAAGCAGAAATAGATGTTTTTCTGGAACTCTCTTGCTTTTTCCATGATCCAGCGGATGTTGGCACTTTGATCTCTGGTTCCTCTGCCTTTTCTAAAACCAGCTTGAACATCAGGGAGTTCACTGTTCATGTATTGCTGAAGCCCGGCTTGGAGAATTTTGAGCATTACTTTACTAGCATGTGAGATGAGTGCAATTGTGCGGTAGTTTGAGCATTCTTTGGCATTGCCTTTCTTTGGGATTGGAATGAAAACTGACCTTTTCCAGTCCTGTGGCCACTGCTGAGTTGTCCAAATTTGCTGGCATATTGAGTGCAGCACTTTCACAGCATCATCTTTCAGGATTTGAAACAGCTCAACTGGAATTCCATCACCTCCACTAGCTTTGTTCTTAGTGATGCTTTCTAAGGCCCACTTGACTTCACATTCCAAGATGTCTGGCTCTAGATAATTACTTACGTGTAAACCCTAACTCCCTACACTGGCTGAGAACACATTTCCCGTGTGTCCAAAATTAACCTTTGGCAAAAAGAATGAAATGAGAAGACCTAAGTGTTAGGCCTAGCACTGCCGATAATTTACCATATGACTCGCAGTGAGCCAGTTTCTATCTCTAAACCTCAGTTTCCCCATGTGTTAAATAAGCTGGTTGGGACTAAATAGGCTGCAAGGTCCTTCTGGGCTCAGACAATCTGAAATTCTAAGTCTTAAGCCTTGAACAGGGTTTTTTAAATTGCTCATAGAAAGCGCAGTCTTCAGCCAAAATTATCTGGAAGCAGCTATTTCTTAGGAACTGTGAAAGGAGGGCCACCTCCTATAAGTGGGCGTTAGAGGGAAGCAAGTCTTCCCACAGAGCAAATGTCTCTATAGATTTACTCACTTCTCTTGGGAACCACCCCACCCTCTGCGCTGTATCACCAAGGAGCCACCTCCTCACTCAACCAAGAGAAACACTTTCCCTTTCTCTATCTACTGGTGATTGCTTCATTGCCTGGCTTGGGTTGAGTCCTCAGAACACTCTGGCCAAGGGCCCTCCCAAAACAGAAAGCAGAGTGACCGCTAGCCCGTGAACCTGCCAACAAGAAGAAGAAGTTCAGTCTCTGCTGGGTTTTAAGCCAGACTCTGGTTCATCTTACAAAGTCCCAGGACTGCTTAAGCCAAAACGGCAGGCCATCGAATCATCCCATTTCATTTTCTTCCCTTTGCTTATCTACATTTTCTATGTTTTCCCCCGTACACTGGATGTTTAGCGTGTCTGTTTAAACTTCAAAGCAGTAACTTCAAACAAAGACTCTCATCAAGCACAGGAATGATTTTCCTTGGTGATAACAGTACGGTGCATGGGGGAGGCCCCATTTCAGTACCAGGGAACCGGGTGTCCTGGGAAAGTCGTTTAGCACCCCAGAGTCTGCTCTGTAACGTTGAAACGTAGGGGGAGCAGGACCAGCTCTTGAGCTACACTACTTCCCAAGATGGTAACAGACACCCCTCGAGGTTTGCTGGCTGGTGAAACCTCTGCAGAGTGGTCACCCTACAGATAAAGCCTTGAGTCTGGTCCCGTGCCCTTCGCGACCACAGGCCACTGCCTGGTTTGAGGCAGCTGTTTGTGGATGTGAGTCAGTAGGGAAAATGTGAACTGATCAAGGCAAATCTATCAATGGTACTGCCTGGGTGTCCTGCCAAGGGAGGGGGCATGAATGGGGAGGTCTCGGAAGGCTCACATTGTGCCCCAGACTCCCAAACTCATGAAGGATAAATCGGGAAGACAGTGGCGGAACACTGAATTCACCCTCTCCTCCAGGTTTCAGATGAGGTCCCTGGGGTCCAACCTGGGGAAGTGAGCCTTTAAGGCCACTCAGAGAGTAGGTGACCCCAGGGCACTGCTCAGCCAACAACAGCCTGACTCTGCTTTTATGTCATGAAAGCTAGTAGGTCCTGGGAAATTTTTTTCTGCTACTAAGTTGATAGGTTAGGTGGACCCTTTAGCCCTGCTGGCGGGGTTGCTTGTCAAAACTGAAGAACTGCCTCTGGCACCCCTACCCTCTCAGCAGGAACCAGAGAGGCAGTCCAGACCCTGGCTGCATTTTTCCCAGGCTGTCTCAGACAAAGGGCTGGCCTGGCCTCGCCTCGTTATCTCTCGCTGTTAATCAGCCCCACTCCATTTTCTATCATGATTTATCCACAAAAGCCTCTTTGGTTGCCCAACAGGAAAGCCAGGCTAAGATCCCAGGGTTAGGATGAAGGCCAGGCTGGGTCTGGTTTGATGAGAGAAAATACAACGGCTGTGTGAGGCTTGCAGGCTGCAGGACCTTCAGAAAGCCACATCTCTGTAGAAAGAGGTGGCAGGGGTGATGGAAAGAGCAGGCAGACAGGCCTGGGTTCAGACTCTGAGGACCTCCCAGCTGCATGACTTTGAGTAAGATATTCAGCTTTCTGAGCCTCACTTTCTTCATCTATGAAATAAGGGTGAGGCTTCCCTGGTGGCTCTGTGGTAATGAATCCGCCTGCCAGCACAGAAGACACGGGTTCAATTGGCGGTCCAAGAGGACCCCACAAGCCCCAGAGCGCCTAAGCCTGCACACCCCAACTCGTTCTAGAGCCCAGGAACCACAGCCCCTGAGCCCACACACCACATGCCCTACAGCCCCCACTTGGCACCAAGAGAGGAGCTGCCACTCGCCGCAACTAGAGAAAAGCATGTGCAGCAAGGAAGACCCAGCCCAGCCAAAAATAACAACTAAATTTTTAAAGTAAAATAAAATGAATTTTATAAAATAGGGATGATACCACTGACTGCCCTGTTGGCTCAGGTGGTAAAGTGTCTGCCTCCAATGCGGGAGACCTGGGTTCAATCCCTGGGTTGGGAAGATCCCCTGGAGAAGGAAATGGCAACCCACTCCAGTACTCTTGCCTGGAAAATCCCATGGACAGAGGAGCCTGGTGGGCTACAGTCCATGGGATCGCAGAGAGTCGGACACGACTGAGCAACTTCACTTCACTTCACTGACTTCACTGCTGACCCCACAACTTGTTAGACTGTGTAGGTAATATCATTAGCTCTGAGCCTGGAAAATGGGACTCTGGGCTTGTGTATTTCCCTGATGCTTCTTATGGAGTTGTGCTAGCGAAGAATCAGAGGTTCAGCCCTGACCTGCGGACAAGCCACAGTGTGACCGGCAGAGCCCGTGCATAGGGTTTGAGGATGAGTCTCTTGTTTACCAGCTGTGGAAAACCCCTTCTCTCCTCTGAGATTCAATTCCTAGTCTCTAAGTGGAAAGTTTAATGCCTTTCCTGCACCCAAGATTATGGTTATGAATGTGCTTCATAAACTATATGAAAGGCCAGTGTTATGCCTTCTCATTAACACATACCGGTACATAATCAAATCCTCCTGAGACCTCGGGCAAGTCATTAAACCTCTCTGGGTGTATCAGTCAGGGTCCCACCAGGCAACAGATGGCACATGCAAAGCGGGTAATCCGATTAGAGTATAATAACAGGGCTATTTACAAAGATATGTGCATGAATGAATAGTGGGTATCTCAAGGTTAGTGGCCCCAAGGAGGCTTTACTTCCGCTTGGCCATGAACGAGCAAAAGGAGAAGCAGTCACCAGGATCAGAGGCAGCAGCTGCACTGAGAGGCCACCAGATGGGAGGCTGTGACCCTCAGAGGAGGGGTGCAGCCCAGTCAGGGCACCCTAGCACTGGGGTCCAGTGGCTAAGACTCCACACTCCCAATGGTGGGGGTCTGGGTTCCATCCCTGGTCAGGGAACTAGATCCCACGTGCCACAACTAAAGAGCCTGCGTTCTGCAACTAAGACCTGCTCAAGCCAGATGAATAAATATGAAACTTTTTTTAAATACCTTTACTTCGATTTCCTCCTGCCCCTGGATCTGTGGGTGCTTTCCTTTGGCCTAATCAAACCAGAGTCTTGAGAATAAGGGAACCCAGTCATACAGTACATCCAGGGAAGCCTCCCAGGATACAGCAAAGAGTGGAAAAGGGCGAAGAGAAGGTCTGGAGGGGCAATCGGCAGTATCCAGCACACTGGGCGTCAGTGTCCTCCACAGTTAAAGGAACATATGAAGGTAGCTCAGCTGGTAAAGAGTCCGCCTGCAATGCAGGAGACCCCCGTTCGATTCCTGGATCGGAAAGTTCCCTTGGAAAAAGAATAGGCATCCCACTCCAGTATTCTTGGGCTTCCCTGGTGGCTCAGCTGGTAAAAAATCTGCCTGCAATGCGCGAGACCTGGGTTTGATCCCTGGGTTGGGAAGATGTCCTAGAGGTGCGCATGGCAACCCACTCCGGTATTCTCACCTGCAGAATCTCCATGGACGGAGGAGCCTGGCAGGCAACAGACCATGGGGTCGCACAGAGTCAGACATGAGTAAGCAAGTAAGCACAGCACAGCATGAAGGAGGCAGCCTCTCCTTCTGTCTCACCCTCTGACAGATTCTCAGCACTTTTTCTAAGCTTCAGAGCCAGATCCAGAAAGGTTAGACTTTAGAAGGGAACCCAAGCCCTCTCCTCGGGATATCTTTACTCTTCCCAATTAATCAAGAGCAAAGGCATCCTTTCCTGGCAGCCCCCAATTTCAATTTTCGCCTCTGCGGTCCATACTCAAAGCAGAGAGCAAGCCAGCCCAGAGGGAGTCATTCCTTGGACCACTATATTTTAATACTTAGTTTCCTCTTTTAACCAAAGGGAGCCGGGGGCATGTCTCAAATACTAAACAGATGCTCTTCTGCTTCCATTTATTGGAGGAAATGTAATGCAATGAGGTCTCTTTAGGCCTTATCTTTAGAAATGATAAATTGCATACACGTGAACACGCTGGAGCAATCTAATTTTTTCCAGCACCTTCTAGCTGACAGTCAGCGTGGCTCCCAGGGGAGAAATCAAAGAGCTGAGTAATCTTGAAGAGACAATGGTTCCCGAATCCCCTTTTTTCACTCCATCCCATTCCAGATGGGTGATATAAATCATGTGCCTATAAAAGAAAAGATGAGCGAGCTCTTCCCAGGAAATCTCAACATGAGTAATCTGGGGCAAGAGTTAAACCCGTGGGCTCTAGAATTTTTAAAGTACAGATTCAAGTCCTTTCTGTGTCATTCACTCGTCTTCGTGACCTTGGACAGGTGACCTAAGCTTCAGTCTCCCCATCAGTCCATTTGACAGATCATTCTTACTTAGGACAATAATAATGCTTTACGAGGGTTATCTTGAGAACTGAACAACATAGTACAAACACTTAGCGCATGTAAGCCTTCAGCAGGAAGCAGTGGAGGAGAAGCGGCGTGTGACACCAGACGCATGGTAGCGGCTTTCCCCAGGCCGCGGAGCTGCATCTATGCCTCTTTGAGGGCCTCCGCACTTTCCCTTGCATTTTAGCCATCCGTCGTCCCCTGCTCTCGGCTGTTGTTCAGTCGCTCAGTCGTTCCTTTGTGACCCTGTGGACTGCAGCATGCCAAGGCTCCCCTGTCCTTCATTATTAGCTCCCTGAGTTTGCTCAGATTTCTGACCATCAGGTAGGTGATGCTCTCTAACTTCCACAAGTGAGAGTTGTTTCCACTTTGGCCCAGCTGCTTCCTTCTTCCTGGAGCTATTGGTGGCTGCCTTCTGCTCTTCCCCGGTAGCAAACGACACCTTCCAACCTTCAGGGGGGCTCATCCTCCAGTGTCGCACCTTTGTACCTCTTCACACTATTCACGGGGTTCTCCTGGCAAGAATCCTGGAGCAGTCTGCCATCCCTTCCTCCAGTGGGCCACGTTTTGTCAGAACTCTTCACTCTGACCCATCGGTCTTGGGTGGTGCTGCCCAGCGAGGCTCATAGCTTCACTGAGTTATGCAAGCCCCCTGGCCACATCAAGGCTGTGGTCCACGAAGTGGCCCCCTGCTCTGGAGATGTCAGTCACAGTGCTTGCCACATGCACAGTCCCTTGCTGTGAAGCACCGCCCTCCCCCTGCCAACTAATAGAAATCAAGGATACTTTTTTTTAGCTTCTCAAGCAAATTATCATAATCAAATACTGCGTTTTAGTTAGTCCACGGTTACAGAACACAGGGCAAAGAGAGGCCATCCCAATTCTGTGATGGAGATGGTACCAGAATCTACGGATTTAATCATGAAAGCTGTAGGAACCCTATCAAACAAGCTGTGACGATGCAGAGAGTGCCTGAGGGTGGGCAGCCTGTCAACGCAAAGCGCGCCTGGAAAGGACGGGGGAGAAAAAGGAAGGGGGGTTTGAAACACATTTACTTCAACAGGTTATTTTTCATAAATTTTTATCTATTTTATCTTTTATTTGTTGCTGCTGTTACTGCTAAGTCGTTTCAGTCGTGTCCGACTCTGTGCGACCCCATAGACGGCAGCCCACCAGGCTCCCCAGTCCCCGGGATTCTCCAGGCAAGAGTACTGGAGTGGGGTGCCATCGCCTTCTCCGTTTTATTCATTGGGAACTGGCAAATAGTTTTCCTGTGAGATCATGAGGTGAGGATTCCCATCACAGGAGAACTTTTATCTTTCTTCTTTTTTTTTTTTTTTTAAGTTAAGTAAACTGTAGCTCAGAGAGGGTGATTTCCAGTCACGCAGCTAGAAAAAAAAGTTCTAATCTCAACAAACCAGTGTGCGTGTTTTGTGCCACCCCTTTCACAAATATTTTGGCTCGCTCCCTCTATAAACAGCTCCTGAAGTATGCAGATGAGTCAACACCACAGGCTATTTCTCAAGGTTGGAAAGTTGTGTCGCGATCCATGTGCACTGGGACAAAAATCTGACCTCAGGAGATCGGTCGTCTGATCGGCTGCCTAATAGCTTCCATCCGTCTTTTGTGGTGATGCCCTGCTGCCCGGGAGCAGCCCTTCCAGGAGCTGCGGCAAGCTGCGCCTCCAGCATTGTGCGTGGCGCCCCCTCCGCTCAGGCAGCCTTTAGAAAGCGGCAGAATCTCACGCCGAACACCTGAATCTTCTTTTTGCACACTTTCCTCCTCGCTCCGGCCACACTGCACTTGCTCTGTGTGTGCGTGCATGCTCAGTCGTGTCCGACTCTTTGTGACCCCATGGACTGTCTCCCGCCAGGCTCCTCTGTCCATGGGATTATCCAGGCAAGAACACTGGAGTGGGTTGCCATTTCCTACTCCAGGGGATCTTCCCAAACCAGGGATCGAATCTGTGTCTCTTGCGTCTCCTGGGGTAGGCAGGTTCTTTACCACTGTGCTGCCTGGGGGTAGATTGTTACAATAAACTCTCAGTGGCTCCTCCACTTGCAGCCTCTCACTATTTCAATCTATTTCACTCACATTGATGACTGATTTATCCACAACCCTGCTCATATCATAGTATCTTCCTATTGCCTATAGAAGGAAAAAAATGCCTCTTATCCCCCCTTCAGACACGGACGCTCTCTTTCCACTCCGCCTTTCCAGCACTGACACCCCTGTGCCAGGGGTCCCGGGGCTCTCAGTGAATCCTATTGTTCACTATTGCCCCCCCGCTCCCCGGATGCTCCCAAACAGCTGTGTCCAAGACCCAGTTCCCCTCTCTCTCTGCCCCCCTTTCTCTCTGTCTCTATTTATCTGTCTCTATCTCCCAGCTCTACTTCCCCAGTGAGGGTTCTGTTCTCAGAAGTCTCTCCCCTCGTGCCCGTAAGATAGCCGCCAGGGTCTTCTGAGACCACATGCTTCCACGTCACGTTGGGCGGAGAAGACGAACATCTGTTTCCTGGTAGATTTCATTGTTCGTGACAGGCCTGACTTTCTTCACACCCCCATCCTTTAATCAATGCCTGTGGCCAGGGTTGGGGGAGGGATGGGCGCATGCATTGTAAGAACTCCCTGAAGTTCCAGTCATGAAGCTTTGGGTACGACTATCCCCTGCCTTCAAGCCCAGGGACGACCCCTGACTGCCTTGGGGTAACAGACGCTCTGGAGCCGCTTTCTCCCTTTCCCTGACTCTCCTAACGAGAAAGCAGGTTCCTTTTCCTCTGAACTCGTACAGCTCTTTCTCAGCATTTCTTCTGTTAATGTTGCAGCTACACCACTGTCTGTGCGTTCTGTGTGTGCTTAGCCATGTTCAACTCTTTGCAACCCCGTGGACTGTAGCCCGCCAGGCTCCTCTGTCTGTGGGCTTTCCCCAGCAAGAATACTGGAGTGGGTTGCCGTTTCCTTCTCCAGGGGATCTTCCCGACCCAGAGATCAAACCCGAGTCTCCTGCATCTCCTGCCTTGGCAGGTGGACTCTTCTCCAGGGAGCCACCTGGGAGGCCCGAGCACTGTCTACCTTGCGTTAAACGCTCTGTCTCACCTCTGTGTCCTGGGCATCAGTCAGGGTCACATCAGACCCGCAGTCCTTGGTGAGAATGGCCATGTCCAAGCAGCCAACCCTGAGTTACTCTCTGCGACCGTGTCTGCCCTGTCTCCCTCCTGGCCATGCTGACTGGTCCTGGGGTGGGCAACCTCAGATTGTCTGGCAGCTTCCAGAGTGAAAAGTTCTTCCTAGGGACCCCACTAGTTAGCCTTACAGCCCTGAGTGAACTGCAGTGATGAGCAGAAAGCAGCTCTGTGTAAGCAGAAGCCAGAAGGCAAGAAAAAGCTGCAGAGCAGAGAATGAAGACAGCCATCCTCAGGAATAAGGAAGTGGAGCCTCAGAGAAACCAACTAATCTGCCCAGCAGGCGGTCTAATTCTCAAGCCTATTCTCCCAGCCGGTAAACCACACTCTCAAATCGCCACCCAAAGCAACTGCATTGCATTCGCTGCAGAAAAACCCTTATTATTAGAAGCTAAAGAGGGACATGTTGAAAGGAAACAATAGGGTCATTAGTGGTGGCTTCTTTCCCTGGGATGGTCACCCAGGGCCTCTCTTCTTGCCCATTAGTCTTTCTTTTAAGATTGTCCAGGAACTTTCCCCCACATCATACCCTGAATGCTTTTTATCCACTCTCAGGAATGTTTTTCATCTTCACTGATCCTGCATGTGATGAGCAAAAAGCAAAATGCTGGAAGAAGCCCATGGTCACAGCCTCCTCTGGGGGTGGCTACCCAGCCCACGACAACTCCCACATCTCAGAATGTTTCTCCACTACCCCTGGAGAAGGGACCCCAGCAGCCCTTTCTGGGTACTTTTATTTACAGTGATTTGTCTTATTCTCACAATAGCCTTGAGATGCAAAACTGAGATACGCAGACGTNGCTACCCAGCCCACGACAACTCCCACATCTCAGAATGTTTCTCCACTACCCCTGGAGAAGGGACCCCAGCAGCCCTTTCTGGGTACTTTTATTTACAGTGATTTGTCTTATTCTCACAATAGCCTTGAGATGCAAAACTGAGATACGCAGACATTCCCTGGTGATACAGTGGATGAGAGTCCGCCTGCCAATGCAGGGGACACAGGTTCAGTCCCTGGCCTAGGAAGATTCCACGTGCCGAGGGGCACCTAAGCCCGAGTGTCACAACTAGTGAGCTGGCGTATGGCAACTACGGAAGCCCGCGTGCCCTCGGGTCTGTGCTCTGCAAGAAGAGACGCCGCCGCAATGAAAAACCTGCACACTGCAACTAGAGAGGAGCCCTCGCACAGCAAGAAAGACCCAGTGCAGCCAAAAATGAATACATGAATTCTTAAAAAAAAAACAAAAAACTGAGATTAAGTAAACCACGCAAGACCACAAAACTAACATGCTGTCATTATGATCTTAACACAAGTCTGGTTAACTCCAAAGCTGACACTCTTTCCACCGTTCACTGTTGCCTCCAAAATGGAAAGACAAATGGGACTAGGATACAGCCATACATACGAGCATTAAGGTTCTTAAAAAAAAAACAAAAAACTGAGATTAAGTAAACCACGCAAGACCACAAAACTAACATGCTGTCATTATGATCTTAACACAAGTCTGGTTAACTCCAAAGCTGACACTCTTTCCACCGTTCACTGTTGCCTCCAAAATGGAAAGACAAATGGGACTAGGATACAGCCATACATACAAGCATTAAGGTTGTTGCTTCATTTTCTTTTTATTGGCATCAGTAGTATTCATGACAGACTGTTATCTAGAGCCTTTATTTTGGCAATGACATGTCTGTAACACACTGAGCAGACCCCTGTCTTGCTTAACAAGCTGGCATCATGAGTCTGAGAAGTTTGTGGAGTGGTCATGTCACGGGATACAGTGCCAAAACCAGTGGCTGTCTCTGGGGTACTCAGACAGGATTCTCTTGTGATGAAGATATTACTGATGAGAAATGTTTAAAGGCCTGAGGGAAAACCCTCCCTTGATTATGGAACACTTCCAATATATCTCAGTGCAGTTGGAAATGTGTGTCTAATATTCTGGTGGGAGCTCTTCTCTACGTGTCCAAAGTCATTTAGGCAAGTGGGTCCAGAAGCGCTCTCTAAATGTAGCTAAACTCCAAAATTTAAATGGTTCCTGACCTAGTTTCCAATCATTTCACTTCAGGCTTCTATTTGTCCAGGCTATTCAAATACTATCACACTGATTTGAAAGAAGGAAATATTTTATCTGTTTCATTTATAAAATTCATAAATTAATTCTGAGTGCCAATATGGGGCAGGTACTAAAGATTGAATGAGGTGTTTCTCCAATTCTATACTAGTACAAATTAATGTTTCTTTCTGCTGATGCATTAGAGTTCATTTGAGCATCACAATATTCCTAGGGTAGGCAGAGCTGGTTTTACAATCTCCATATTACAAATAAGAAGCTTGAAGATGAGAGAAGTTATGTGTTTTTCCCAAAGTAACATAGCTTGTAAATAATAGATCTGAGGCTCAAGCCCACTTAATCTAGGGGTCCCTTTTATGGAGTCAGTGTTGCTCTTTGATATTTTACTTTTTGATCATATTTTAGACTTGATATTTCTTGAAGGGCTTCCTCGGTGGGTCAGTGGTAAAGACTCCACTTGCAATGCAGGAGACACCTGGGTCGGGAAGATCCCCTGGAGAAGGAAATGGCATCTCACTCCAGGATTCTTGCCTGGGAAATCCCATGGACAGAGGAGCCTGGCAGGTTACAGCCGTGGGGTTGCAAAAGAGTCAGACGTGACGTAGTGACTAAACGACAACCACAAATTTCTTAAAGGTTCAGTGTTTTGTCTGTGATAGTTTGGAGTAAGAGTTAGCAAGCTATGGTCCGTGAGCCAAGCCTGCTGCCGCCTGTTTTGGAAAAGACAGTTTCCCTGGAGCACGGCTACACACATTCACTTGATTTGATGCTACAATGGTAGAGTTGAATAATTGCAACAGAGACTGTATCGCGCACAAAGCCTAACACAGTATTTCTGGCCTTTTCTAGAGGAAGCTTGCTGACCCCTGTCCACAATATAAATTTAATTTGTCTGCCCCTTGATTTTTATCTTTGGCCAGGGTCATGGGTCAGTCTGATACCAGGATCCAGATTCAGCCTAGGGCTACCCAAGATGCTGCTGCTGCTGCTGCTGCTAAGTCGCTTCAGTCGTGTCCAACTCTGTGCGACCCCATAGATGGCAGCCCTCAAAATTTACCATGTGTCCCTTCCTCTTCTGATAGACTTAGGGCCCCAGGAAAGCATATGACTTCATATCCAAAGGAGGAAATGTGCATAAACAAGGACTTGATTTGCTGGAAAACTGCCCTTATTAACTCTAGCCTATAGCCATGGCCCATTCCATTCTCTGTATGTAGCATCTAACTTGAGAGGAGGCTATCCAAGAATGCAGTTGGGTGCACTGGACCTAGCCCCTGACTCTCTAAGACCAACGCTGTGCTTTTCCAGCTGTGCCCAAATTTGAAATGAGTTCTCCTTACTTTTCAGCTCTAGTGGAAGACCAAGAAAATGTGCATATTGAATGGTCAAGGGTTTCCATTCACCCAGCCCTTTCTTCTCCACCCAATGCGCCCCTTTTGATGTCCTCGTGGCAACTTGAATCCATCAGTGTGAGTCCCTATGCCTGGCACCTTCAGCATGCATCAGTTCGATAAACAGGCCTAGAGTAGGCCCTAAGTTCTCCTTTTGAGGCTAGGTAAGTTGGGGGAACAGATGAGAGCCATCTAATCCAAATCCGTACACTGACAAAGCCCTCAGATTCACTTTTGGCATCATCTACAAAAGAACTTACAGGCTTCCCACATGACATTAGTGGTAAAGAACCCATCCACCAATGCAGGAGATATAAGAGATGCAGGTTCGATCCCTGGGTTGGGAAGATCCGCTGGCAGAGGGCATGGCAACCCACTCCAGTATTCTTGCCTAGAGAATCCCATGGACAGAGGAGCCTGGCGGGGGCATGTTCACGGCGTTGCACAGAGTTGGACATGACTTAGCTTTCCTAACTTAGCAGGCAAGCACACACAAAAGAACTTACATTTAGAGCTACTGTGCTGCTGCTGCTGAGTCGCTTCCGTCGTGTCCGACTCTGTGCGACCCCATGGACGGCAGCCCACCAGGCTCCCCCATCCCTGGGATTCTCCAGGCAAGAACACTGGAGTGGGTTGCCATTGCCTTCTGACTACTGTGCTACATCAGTGGAATTACACTTGATTTGGGGCTGTGGCATTTAGAGTCTACTTTGAATTAATATTGCTTTAGAACTTCTGCCATAACTTGTGAATAACATTACAAAGTGACATTTTGTGCAGTCCAGTCATTCAGCTGTCTCCAACTCTTTGGGATCCCATGGACTGCAGCACATCAGGCTTCCCTGTCCATCACCAACTCCCAGAGCTTGCTCAAACTCATGTCCATCGAACCATCTCATCCTCTGTCATCCCCTTCTCCTCCAGTTCTCAATCTTTCCCAGCATCAGGGACTTTTCCAATGAGTCAGCTCTTTGCATCAGGTGGCCAAAGTACTGGAGTCTCAGCTTCAGCATCAGTTCTTCCAGTGAATATTCAGGACTGATTTCCTTTAGGATTGACGGGTTTCATCTCCTTGCAGTCCAAGGGACAGAGAGTAAAATATTAATTTTTTAATGTAAATGTTTTATATATTAAGTGTATCACAGAGTGTATTACACTTCTTTGTACTGTCTGTATATTTTCATTTATCAGGAGCTACAAAAAAACAAGAATCCTGAACTTTTTTTGACTTCCAGAGCCCTGTATGCCTCAGTCAAATTGATCTCATCAATAAAGATGAGCCAAAAGTGGACACTGAGCTTTCCTAAGACTGTCCCCGAGTTTGACCAGAATTGGGTACGTTTCACTTCCTACTCTCATGTTCCACGTTATTTGTACATCTCAGGATCCGTGTGGGTCAATGAGGAGGAACTCATGCAATTATAGAAATGACTCCCCTCTTCAGCACCTCTCTCCTGGAAAACCAGAGAAAGATCAGCTTAGGTCAGGGCTCATTTTTAAATCTCAAACAGGGGGCAACTCCAGAACTGTGTACTGTATTAATGAAACCAAAATTCAGACTTCTGACACACAGATGTAACCTAATATATATATGTACTCAAATTAGAGTGTGAGCAAGCAATAGAACTGTCTACCAATCAACTATTTAACTTGGCCCAGTGCTTCCCACAAAGCTGATGTTAATATACACGTGTATGTACACACGTATACATGCATATGAAGTGAAGTGAAGTGAGAGTCTCTCAGTCGTGTCCGACTCTTTGCAACCCCAGGGACTACACCGTCCATGGAATTCTCCCGGCCAGAATACTGGAGTGGGTAACCTTCCCCTTCTCCAGGTGATCTTCCTAACCCAGAGACTGAACCCAGGTCTCCCGCATTGCAGGCGGATTCTTTACCTGCTGAGCCACCAGGGAAGCCCAGGAGTACTGGAGCGGGTGGCCTGTCCCTTCTCCAGCGGATCTTCCCGACCCAGGAATCAAACTGGGGTCTCCCGCATTGAAGGCGGATTCTTTACCAGCTGAACTATCAGGGAAGCTCATAAATACTTACAGGTAATATATACGTATTCACACATGTATATAATCAGTTGAATTAACAGTAATTTCTGGAATTTTGCCTCCAGTTTCAGGTGGTAGGGATGAAAGCTCCCGTATTTTTTATTTTTTCAGCCGTGCTGCATGGCATGTGGGATCTGAGTTCCCAGACCAGAGATTCAACCCACACCCTTTTTGGGAGAAACACAGAATCTTAACCACTGGACTGCCAGGGCAGTCGAGAGCCTCTGCATCTTTATGTGATCCAGTGAAACCCCAAGTCTAAAGGGCCACTTTGGGGGTGGGGTGCTCCTTCATTTGGTAAACCCTCATTATGATGTCTAGGGTCTAGGAGCTGAATAAGGTAGCCCTTGCCGAGGAGGGGCTCACTGGGTAGTGGGAGACACCCACTCCAGTGTAAGACCGCAGGAAGTGCCGTCCTCGATACAAACCAGGTGCTGTCGCGTCCCCAAGGAGGAATGCACTGGAGCAATGAATGAACTGAGGCTGGAGGAAGACCTCACCTGGAAGTAAGATTTGGCAGGGCCTTAAAGAATGGGAAGATTACGAGAGAGAGATGAGCAAAAAGGCTTTCTAGAAAGTTGGTTCCTGTATTTTCTTTTAGGTTGTGCTGCATCTTCGTTGCGGCAAGGGCTTTCTTCTCTAGCTGCAGCAAGCAGGGGCCGCTCTTCACTGCAGCGCACAGGCTTCGCATTGCGGTGGCTTCTGTCCTTGCAGATCCCAGGCTCTGGGCACGCGGGCCTCCGTGGTTGCAGCCCCTGGGCTTTCGAGCACAAGCTCAGTAGTTGTGGCGCACGGGCTTAGTTGCTCTGAGACACGTGGGATCTTCCCAGACCAGGGATCGAACCTGTGTCTCCAGCATTGGCAGGCCGATTCTTTACCAGTAAACCAGGGAAACCCCAAGAAGGCTTTTAATTCAACTTAACAAACACCATTTAATCACCTACTCTTTACCAAAAACACTAAATTCTGTGCCTTTCTTGGAAGGTGCCCAGCATATACTAAGTTTTGCAATACTACTGTGATGCGATCAATCGGGGCACACAGGGCCAGCGATAGCCTACAGAGCACCTTAGTTCTTATGAGAAATAGCATCTGTCCTCTAGACGGTCAGAGGTCAAAATCAGGGCTCGTGACCTGGTGGGTCTGGCTAGATTTCAGAACCACTTTCAACCCCACTTACCCTCACACTAAGCTCCTCTGCATGGTGAACGATCTGCTCAACTATACGTGGCAACCCTGGGAACAGGAAACACAAAGATGAATAAGGCCTGACCTCTGCCGTAAGGAGCTCATCTGGTCAAGGGGAAAAAATCACGTAAGATATCATATAAGTGACAAAATAAAGGAATGTGCAAATATTATGGGAAGGAGCAGTGAGAGGGAGATGTGATTCAAGATTAAAGCATGAAACGAGGGACCAGTTTAGGGAAGACTGAATGCTCTTGGGCAGGAAAGGACCGGTAGCTTTATTTCTCTACCCCAGTGGATCCCAAGCCTGGAAGATCACCAGAAACACTTGAGCATGTAAGAAATTACGTGCCCAGAGCAGCTCTCAGGTGAAGCCAGGAACTTCATAATCACAAGTTCCCCCAGGCAATTCCAATCATTTGCTGGATTAGGGACCACAGGTGTGAGCTAAGCATCCAGCCTCTCCTCCCCTAGGACTCAGTTTCTCTTGGTGAAATAATAATGTTCAGAACTTTCTCCCTGCAGTAACAAGGAAATGAAAGTTCTGTGGTTGCTCAAGCTGACTGCCCAGGTGAAATTTCGGTTCTGCTTTAGAAAGAGAAAGGCCATCTGAGAAGTAAGGTGACCAACGCATCTGGGGGGTGGGCCACACCCAGGGTTGTCTGAGTACTTTTAATCCAGCTGTGTGGCTGAAAGGAAAGAGGTGGCCTGAGCGGGAGGGTGACCCCTGGGCGGGAGTCCTGCTCATGAACCCTCGGAGGAAACTGCTGTGGTGTCTCTGACCCTGACAATGATGCCCACACCCCCGAAAGATTCTTCCTTCCTGCTCTCCTTGATTATGACCTTGACCTGTGTACTTGGGGAATTCAGTGCTTGGGTTACCCAGCTGAAAGACAAGCATGCTCCTAGGATACCAGGAAGCAGGCGCGCACACACACACACACAAATAATTCGATGATTTTTAAAAAATCGATCCCTGGCCAGGGTTTAATCCCACATGCCTCAGGGCAACGAAGCTACTGAGCCTATGCTCCCTGGAGCCCAGGAATCACAACTGCTGACGCCCAGGCACCTAGAGATCCTGTACTCCCCAACAAGAGAAGTCACTGCAATAAGCCCACACACGGCCTTGAGAGTGGCCCGGGCTCGCCGCAGCTAGAGGAAGACCGTGCACAGCAGTGAAAACCCCGCGCAGCCGAAAACAGGGAGATACAACTTAAAAATGAATAAAAGAATTCTGGGGAACCACACTCCCACCTTCGTACCCACTAGGAAGAGCGTCCACACTGCCGTCCCCCCTCTCCTTTGGCCCTGCTAATGACAACACAGAGACTCACTCTACTATTTGAAAATTATTTTTACGAAATTAATGTATGCTTTCCTGTTTATAAATGCCTGATTTCAAACAAACAAACAAACAAAAACAAAATGCTCTGGAGAGCTCCCTAGCGGCCTAGGAGTCAGGACTGCAGACTCTCACTGCTGTGGCCCAGGTTCAATCCCTGGTTAGGGAACTGAGACTCCACAAGTTGCACGGTTCGGCCGAAAAAAGTAATGTTTAATAAAAAAAAAATAACAAAAAGCTCTGATGCCATCATAAGAAAAAGATAATATTTCCCTGAGGTTTATCATATATTGTTCTTAGCTCAAATTACTTGTAGGAGTGGAGCTATACCACAATTTTTTTTTTTTTTTGCTTTTTAAAAAATTAATAAACTTTACTTTTTCGAGCAGTTTTAGGTTCACAGTTGAGTGGAAAGCACAGAGTTCCCATATCCCCCCCTGTCCTCACACAAGCACAACCTTGTCCACCATCAACACCCCCACACCAGTGGGGTACGTTTGTTACAGTCAGTCAACCTGAACTGACCCATCATAGCCACTTAAAGTCCATGGTTTGCATTAGGGTTCACTCTCGGTGTTGTATGGGGTCGCAAAGAGTCGGACGGACACGACCGAGTGACTTTCTCTCTCACCCACTCGAGGTTTTATAATCTATGGGTTTGGGCACACACGTAACGGCATGTATCCGCCACTGCAGGCACAGAACAGTTTCACTATCTCAGAAAGTTCTCTGCCTTCTGCCTAGTCCTTCCTCTTCCTGCCTGCAACCCCTGGCAATCCTTTTACTGTCTCCATAGTCGTGCCTTTTCCTGAATGTCATATAGTTGGAATCAAACTATGTAAACTTTTTAGACTGGCTTCTTTCACTTAGTACTATGTATGTGTTTCCTCCACGTCTTTCTGTGATCTTGCTATAATCATTTACTAGTTTGATGAGTTTTTTGCTCGGTTCTTTCAGATTTTCTATATAATTACGTCAGTTCAGTTCAGTTCAGTCGCTCAGTCATGTCCGACTCTTTGTGACCAAATGAACCGCAGCACGCCAGGCCTCCCTGTCCATCACCAACTCCTGGAGTTCACCCAAACCATGTCCATTGAGTCGGTGATGCCATCCAGCCATCTCATCCTCTGTTGTCCTCTTCTCCTCCTGCCCCCAATCCCTCCCAGCATCAGGGTCTTTTCCAATAAGTCAGCTCTTCACATCAGGTGGCCAAAGTATTGGAGTTTCAGCTTCAACATCAGTCCCTCCAATGAACACCCAGGACTGATCTCCTTTAGAATGGACTGGTTGGATCTCCTTGTAGTCCAAGGGACTCTCAAGAGTCTTCTCCAACACCACAGTTCAAAAGCATCAATTCTTCTGTGCTCAGCTTTCTTTATAGTCCAGCTCTCACATCCATACATGACCACTGGAAAAACCATAGCCTTGACTAGATGGACTTTTGTTGACAAAGTAATATCTCTGCTTTTTAATATGCTATCTAGGTTGATCATAACTTTCCTTCCAAGGAGTAAGCATCTTTTAATTTCATGGCTGCAATCACCATCTGCAGTGATTTTGGAGCCCAGAAAAATAAATCTGACGCTATTTCAGATATGCAGATGACACTACCCTTATGGCAGAAAGTGAAGAGGAGCTAAAAAGCCTCTTGATGAAAGTGAAAGAGGAGAGCGAAAAAGTTGGCTTAAAGCTCAACATTCAGAAAACGAAGATCATGGC
>SJYX01020362.1:134361-202017 GCA_006410675.1 Oreotragus oreotragus
CAGAATGCTCTAGCATATTTCCAAGTGGTTTCTTTTCCCCCTCCACCTGCTGGACTTCTGAGTACTTTTCTCCACTATTCACTGGGAGGAACATTGGTACAAAAGTGTGGAGGCCCCCTTATCACTGGGTCCCCCTGGAGCTCTTAACCCTCAGACTTGTCCACACTGACCTTCAGTTATTTCAGTATTTCAGTTATGGTTCAGGTTTTTCCATTATTGGGCTTCCCAGGTCTCTCAGTGGTAAAGAATCCACCTGCCAAAGAAAGAGACACAGGAGATGCAGTTTCCATTCCCGGGTTGGGAAGATCCCCTAGAGGGGGAACTGGCAACCCACCCCGGCATTCTTATGGAGAATCCCATGAACAGAGGGGCCTGGCGGGCTACGGTCCACGGGGTCGTGCACACGCACAGCAGGGTGGTCTCTGCTCCCAGAAGCTGTGATTCTCTGTATCCCCTCATCTGTCTGGTGACTTGCCCTGTGACCTCATTTCTTTGACAGATCTAAGACAAGTTTGTTTTTTTCCTTTTTCAGTTTGTTCAGCTCTTCACTTGCTGTTATGACAGAGCAGCAACTTCTAAGCTCCTTACATGCCAGATAGGAAACTAGAAGTCCCCCACCGTAATTTTTTGAGTACTGAGGAGTCTCTAAAAGACCTTCCTCTGCCCTAGAAGAATTGAATTTCAGTTAACGTTTGTCAAGCACCATCTATGAATCAAATGTCTGGTAGATTCGTTCACACTTGTTATCTCTCTCAGCCCTCGGAACAGCCGTGACAGGTAGGTGTTAAATTGGTCCCCATTTTACAGATGAGGAAGGTGATACTCGAAAAATGTGAATGACTTGGCAAGACTACATAAATAGAAACCAATAGCACTAAGGGTAAAACCAGGTCTTCTTTTAACTCCAAGGCCGGGGAGACAGCTTCAGGAAACTAAAAGTCTGGAGGGATAATTTTAGAAAATTAGGAGTCTCAAGTGATTTCCGGCTCCCCTTGCTCCTCTGGGAACTTCGCTTGCGTTTGGGTTGGCATGGAGGTGGGGACATTGAGGAAGCTGAGTTCCACCCACTGAATCAAGGCTGTGGCAGAGGCTTGAGCAGCTATGGCCAATGCCACTTAGGTTTATTCTGACTTCCCAGAATAAACTGGGGAACATCCTGCCAGAATTAACAGACGACAGTCACAATCCAATTTTAAAAAGCGATTCTCCCATTTTATTCTTGACTGTACAGACCATAGGTTTATAACCAGGGTCTAAGCTTCCTCAAGGATCCCAGGGGCATCAGGAAGTTCGTGAATTTCTTGAAACTATTCTTGCGCTGCATAGGTGTGAAAAAATGAATTTTTCTGAGAAGAGGGTTTCTCTTTCATTAAATGTTCAAAGAGTTCTCTAATGCAAACAAGGTTAAAAAATAATTAGTACAGGCTTTGCCCAAGAAGAGTTTGTTTTTAAACATTCTGACTCCAGCCTAGGGAGAGAACCAGATACTAGTAAAGAATGCAGCAGTTCATATCAGGAAATAATAATCACACTAATACTTCGGTAATTACTTTTTTCCTCTGTGCTGATCGAGACATAGATCTGGCTTTGGTGAAAGCAAGAAAAAAAGAAACCCCAACAATTTGTGCAGAGACCAAGAGGATGCATCTGTTTCCTGAATCAGCCAGATCAAATGAGCCTTGAATCAAACATTGCCTGTGCTGAGGCTCTATTTTCTTCCAAAGAGAGGTGAAGCAGTTGCTCTCAAAGGGGGAAAGAAAAAGAAAAATACAAAGAAAGAAAAAGTAAGTCTAGGCAAAATAAGAATGATAATCTTTACTTCTGGAGTAATGCCAATGAATTTCTTTCTTTCTTTTTCCCCCTTATTTTTTTTTTTTTAATGTACTTTCTTGTCTGTGTTGCACAGAATACGGAATCTCAGTAACCCCACCAGGGATAAAACCTGCACCCCTTGCATAGGAAGCGTGGTCTTAACCACTGGACCGCCAGGGGAGTTCCAACCAAAGGGGTTTTGATACGCTGCCATCTCCAAACTGAAGTTCCCTCCTCACAGGTATTGCTTCTAAAGCGCCTGTAAAGTAACTCCAGTCCCTGAAGTCTTCCACGGTGAAGACTTCGGCTCGGCCCGCCCGGGTTTATTTCAGCAGGTGCTGCGTCGGGCCCTGCCGGCGTCGCCTGCATCTTTCTTGGCCGTGTGCCTATCTGCCGCCATCGAGTCGTGCCCCATCCATCGGCGTGCTTTCGGCTGCCTCTGCACTTTGCTCTTTTTCCCTTCTGCCTCTGCTGTTCCCTCTGAATGGAACACCCTTCCCTCCCTCGTCCCCCTCACTATCTCCTCCTCAGCCCAAGGGACTCCTCTTTGAGGTAGTTTTTTCCCAGCCCCTTCGGAGGAATGTTCTGTCCTTGGCGTCTCTGTAGTGCCCTGCGGGCACCCTTATGCCAACACCCAGTGTACCACCACACTCGAAGCCCCTTGAGGGCAGGAGCTGTGTGTTTCACCTGGTATTTCTAGGTGTGTCTGACACATAAGCTTTTACCGAATACGTGTAAAATGAATGAGCAGTTAGTTTCCCATCCGTACCTAATAAGGGGAATTAAGTAACAGATGCTTGTGCAAATATCCTGCTGTTGAAAGTAATCGAAATAGTCTCTGCTCCCCTTGCTTCCCCATCTCAGAACCTGGAGATTTTAGAAATACTGACCTCTCAATATCAAAAAGCTCAATTTAACACCCCCCCATATCCAAGGAGCTCTAAGGAAAAAAAAAAAATCTGAATTACCATAAGAAAACAGATTATATAATAATTAAAACAAAAGGGAAGTTTTAGATTTTAGTCTCAAAAATATGGTTCCTTTTTCTGTGGACATGACTGTGATGTTCAGGGGTAATGGTCATCATTGACCATTTTTTTAAAAAAATCTGCTGCGTGTGACACATAAATTCCTTTAACGATGTGTTTTCCCAAGAAGCTGGATCAGACCTCTTATTTAGTCATCACGATGCTCAACTCTTAAGTTTGAGAAATGTGGTCACAAAACAGAGAGACTGTGTAAAGCTTTTAACTTCCTTCCTCCCAGAAAGGCAATATGTGGAGAGGAAAAAGGAAAACAGACCAGAAATCAGTGACTTCACTAATTACATCTGATTGGGAAGACCTGAGCCTGCTCTCTGCTCAGTGTGCTTAAGGCAAGTGAAATTAATTGAATCACATACAAGAAGACATATTTAAATCTCAGGAATGAGACTTGAAATAAATCCAAATTTTTAAAGAATAGAATAGTTTCTCTCTTTCCTAAAAGCAGGTAGTTGCATAAAATAACCAGCTGATGCTAGATTTCTCCTTCTTTTTTTGTATTGAAATGGGAGAAAAGCGTATGTTTTTAGATTTTAAAGGGACTTTGAAGATCAGTTACTCCAAGCTCTCACTCTCACTCATTCTGATTTGACTCATTATATAATCCCCGTCATTATATTCCTGGGGAGCACAGGCTGAACCCTACCTAAAATAGACTTTCTCGGAAGGATTTGGTCCTCTGAATACTTGCCCCAAGGATCATCTAGTCTAAACACCATCATTTCACTCACAAGGAAGATGATGTCTAAACATAGGCTCCAAACCAGATGTACCCAAGGCTTTATGATATACAAAGCATGTTCTCCTCACTGCATCTAAATCAAGAAAGAAAGATTCAGAGGCTCTCCAGAGTCACCCAACTTGTTAATTATGGAATCTGGACCAAGACTCCTGGTGTCGTGCCCTTTCTCCTTCACCGTGGTATTTCCTGAAAAGTATCCAAAGTGCTGTTTTGTATGGTTCTGAGCAGGAGAGTTTGGCCATATCCAGGGATAATATGGAGTTAGAGATTTCTGATGTTTTGGGACTTCCCTGGTGATCCAGTGGCTAAGACTCCGCAATCCCAATGCAGGGGGCCCAGGTGCGATACCTGGTCAGGGAACCATATCCCACACACCACAGCTAAAAAGTCCTGCGACAGAGATTCCAAGTGCCGCAACTAAGAGCCCGTTCAGCCACTGCAACAGAGATTCCAAGTGCCGCAACTAAGAGCCCGTTCAGCCAAACAAATAAATAAACATTTTTAAAAAAGAATCTGATGGTTTACAAGGAAATGAACAAATCCCTTCAAGGGCACACTGTAAACAGCCCTTGCGGAAATGTGAGACATCTCAAAGCTGAGGAGAAACTGGTGTTATGCTTCATTTTAGAGCTTTTCACAGGATTATAGGAGAGGATGTGTTGTAAGCATCACTTTCAAACTTAATGTATGTATAAGCATCTCAGGATCATGCAAATGCAGATTCTGATTCACAAAATCTTGGATAGGGCCTGACAAAAGACTGTCCACTGGAGGATACTCCAGTATTCTTGCCAAGAGAATCCCATGAACAGTATGAAAAGGCAAAAAGAAATAGCACCAGAAGATGAGACTTCCAGGTCAGAGGGTGCCCAGTACGCTACTGGGGAAGAGTGGGGGGCAACTGCTAATAGCTACAGAAAGAATGAAGCAGCTGGGCCAAAGTGGAGATGGCGTTGTGGGCGTGTCTGTGGTAAAAGTAAAGTCCAATGCTGTAAAGAACAATATTACATAGGAGCCTGGAATGTCAGGTCCATGAATCAAGGTAAACTGGAGTGGTCAAGCAGGAGATGGAAAGAGTGAACGTTGATATTTTAGGAACCAATGAACTAAAATAGATGGGAATATGTGAATTTAATTCAGATACCATTTTATCTACTACTGTGGGCAAGAATCCCTTAAAAGAAATAGAGTAGCCCTGATAATCAACAAGAGTCTGGAACGCAGAACTTGAGTGCAGTCTCAAAAATGACAGAATGACCTCCATTCATTTCCAAGGCAAACCATCACGATAATCCAAGTCTATGCCCTTACCACTAATGCTGAAGAAGCTGAAGATGAACAGTTCTATGAAGACTTTTGAGGCCTTCTAGAACTAACACCAAAAAAAGATGTGCTTTTCATCATAGGGGACTGGAATGCAAAAGTAGGAAGTCAAGAGATACCTGCAAGAGTAGGCAAATTTGGCCTTGTAGTACAGAACGAAGCAGGGCAAAGGCTAATAGAGTTTTGTCAAGAGAACATACTGATAATAGCAAGCACCCTCTTCCAACAACACAAGAGAAGACTCTACACATGGACATCATCAGATGGTCAACACCAAATCAGACTGATTATATTCTTTGCAGCCAAAGATGGAGAAGATTTATACAGTCAGCAAAAACAAGACTGGGAGCTGACTGTGGCTCAGATCATGAACTCCTTACTGCAAAATTCAGACTTAAATGGAAGAAAGTAGGGAAAACCACTAGACCATTCAGGTGTGACCTAAATCAAATCCCTTATGATTATACAGTGCAGGTGATGAATAGATTCAAGAGATTAGGTCTGCCTGAAAAACTATGGACTGAGGTTCATAACATTATACAGGAGGCAGTGACCAAAACCATCCCAAAGAAAAAGAAATGCAAGGAGGCAAAGTGGTTGTCTATGGAGGCCTTACAAATAGCTAAGAAAAGAAGAGAAGCAAAAGACAAGGGAGAAAAGGAAAGATATACCCATTTGAATGCAGAGTTCCAAAGAATAGCAAGGAGAGATAAGAAAGCCTTCAGTGAACAATGCAAAGAGATAGAGGAAAACAATAAAATGGGAAAGATAGAGATCTCTTCAAAAAAATTGCAGACACCAATTTCATGCAAGGATGCAAGACATTTCATGCAAGGATGGGCCATAAAAGACGGAAACAGCAAGGACCTAACAGAAGAAGAAGAAATTCAGTAGAGGTGGCAAGAATACACAGAAGAACTGTACAAAACAGATCTTCATGACCCAGAAAACCACTATGGTGTGGTCACTCACCTAGAGCTAGACGTCCTGGAGTGTGAAGTCAACTGGGCCTTGGGAAGCATGACCACGAACAAAGCTAGTAGATGTAATAGAATTCCAGCTGAGCTCTTTCAAATTCAAAAAGGTGATGCTGTTGAAGTGCCACACTCAGTGTGTCAGCAAATTTGGAAAACTCAGCAATGGCCACAGGACTGGAAAAGGCCAGTTTTCATTCCAGTCCCAGAGAAAGGCAATGATAGTGTTCAAACTACCGCACAATTACATTCATTTCACACACTAGCAAAGTAGTGCTCCAAATCCTTCGAGATAGGCTTCAACAGGACATGAACCAAGAACTTCCAGATGTACAAGCTGGATCTAGAAAAGGCAAAAGAACCAGAGTTTAAAGTGCCAACATCCATTGGATCATAGAGAAAGCGAGGGATTTCAGAAACACATCTTCTGCTTCCTTGACTATGCTAAAGCCTTTGACTGTGTGGATCACAATAAACTGTGGAAAATTCTTAAAGAGATGAGAATACCAGACCACCTTACCTGTATGCAGGTCAAGAAGCAGAAGTTAGAACTGGACATGGAACAACAGATTGGTACAAAACCGGGAAAGGAGTACATCAAGGCTGCATATTGTCACCCTGCTTATTTAACTTACATGCAGAGTACATCATGCAAAATGCCAGGCTGGATGAATTACTAGCTGGAATCAAGATTGCTGGGAGAAATAACAACCCCAGATATGCAGATGATACCACTCTAATGGCAGAAAGTAAGAAGAAGTAAACAGCCTCTTGATGAGGGTGAAAGAAGAGAGTAAAAAAGCTGGCTTAAAACTCAACATTCAAAAGTCTAAGATCATGGCATCTGGTCCCATCACTTCATGGCATGTAGACAGGGAAACAATGGAAACAGTAACAGACTTTATTTTCTTGGGCTCCAAAATCACTGAGAACAGTGACTACGGCCATAAAATTAAAGACTCTGAGTCCTTGGAAGAAAAGCTGTGACAAAACTAGACAGCATATTAAAGAGCCGAAACATCACTTTGCTGACAAAGGTTTATGTGGTCAAAGCGATGGTTTTTCCAGTAGTCATGTGCCAGCATGAGAGCTGGACCATAGAGAAGGCTGAGCACCGAAGAACTGATGCTTTTGAACTGTGGCGCTGGAGAAGACTCGTGAGAGTCCCTTGGACTGCAAGGAGATCCAACCAGTCCATCCCAAAGGAGATGAGTCTTGAATACTCGTTGGAGGGACTGATGCTGATGCTCCAATACTTCGGCCACCTGACGAGGAGAGCTGACTCACTGGAAGACCCCGATGCCGGGAAAGAGTGAAGGCGGGAGGGGAAGAGGGTGGCAGAGGGTGCAGTGGCTGGGCAGCATCACTGGCTCCAGGAACCCGAGTTTCAGAGAATTCCGGGAAATAGTGGAGGATAAGGGAAGCCTGGCGGGCTGCAGTCCATGGGGTTGCAGAGTCAGACGCCACTGAGGGACTGAAGGACAACATGCCCTTCTCCCCGCATCTGCCAGTGCTGCTGCTCCACAGAGCACGCAGCTACATGCCGCGAGCAGCTGGTTGTAAGGAAGAGCTTCGTCCTGGAAGCAGAACACTTGGATCCAAGGCTCCGCTATACATTTACGAGCCACGTGAACCTGGGCAAGTCACACTCTAAGACCGTTTCCGTGCCTGAAAGGTGGGGGTTATAATCGTGTCTCTATGTACTCCGAGACCCTTAAGGCTGTCATCTGCCATCCCTTTTCCGGGACTCTGTCCTAATGACAGGACATTTTGGACCATCAGAGATGTTTCTCACAATACTTTCTATAACAGCGAAAAACAAGGAGAAACCTAAATAGCTAAAATTACGGAAACATTTTAGAGCAAGGAAGACTAGATCCATTGCATTAAATATTGAGCAGCCGTCTAAAATCCTGTTTAAGGAGAAGACTTAAGAACATGGAGTTGGGGCTTCCCTGGTGGCTCAGTGGTAAAAAAGAAAAAAAAAAAAACTACTCACCTGCCAATGCAGAAGACATGGGTTCGATCCCACATCCAGAAGGATCCCAGAAGCCATGGGACTAGCGCCTCTGCTCTGCGTCAAGAGAGGCCACTGCAAAGGGAAGTCTGAGCACTGCAGCTAGAGAAAGTCTGCACAGCAATGAGACTCAGCACAGCCAAAAACAGAAATAAATAAACATACATGTAGCTTAGTGAATATGGAGGGGACTTCCCTAGTGTCCAGTGGTGGAGAGCCCACCTTTCAAGGCGGGGGACAAAGGTTCAGTCCCTGGTCTGGGAACTCAGATCATACTACTCGGCCAGCTCACCACAGCCACATACAGGGCCCAGGTGGTCCGGAGCCCCCTGCCACAGCTAGAGAAAACCCACATGCTGCAGCTAAGACCCAACGCAGCCAAAAGTTAAAACAGGTAAATTAAACAAACAAACAAAAATACATATATATATATATATACTACACAAAATCTCTGCCCTGGCTGACCCACAGGGACACTGAGAATCAAGTGAGACAATTGATAATGCAGTATATAACTATGAGGTATTATATAATTACCATCAAATAGCATTGAGAAGGCAATGGCACCCCACCCCAGTACTCTTGCCTGGAAAATCCAATGCACGGAGTAGCCTGGTGGGCTGCAGTCCATAGGGTCGCTAACAGTCGGACAGACTGAGCGACTTCACTTTCACTTTTCTCTTTCGTGCATTGGAGAAGGAAATGGCAACCCACTCCAGTGTTCTTGCCTGGAGAATCCCAGGGACGGGGGAGCCTGGTGGGCTGCCAACTATGGGGTCACACAGAGTCAGACACGACTGAAGTGACTTAGCAGCAGCAGCAGCAGCAGCATTGAGAAAACCCAGGTCAGGTCTCATTGCCTGGTTTGGCAGCCTGCCCTAATTGTGCAACATAATGTTCCCTAGAATGGCCAGCTTCTATCTGAACAGTCTCTCCTAGCAGGAAGACTTCATTCGGACTGTGATTAAAAATATGAACCCAAGAAGCAAAGAATATGCATTTCCTATTTCTGTTGTAACCTTTGAGAAAGAGGAAGAAGATGATTTTTTAAACGTTTCTGGGGCAAACTACTTACAAGTTGAGGTGGAAAGGGCAGAAGGTTCTTTTAAGATCAAATCTGAGTTTGAATCCCAGCCTTGCCAGGTATCGGTGGCGGGAGTGTGGGAGAGGACCTTGAACAAGTCAAAACAAATTTCTTTTAGCTTCAATTTCTAAGTCTTAAAACAGCTTTCATAGTATTCATCTCCCAAGGTGATCTGAGGATTAAATGAAATAATGAATGAAAAGTGCCTGGTATAGTTTCTGGTACGCGGCAGACTCTCATTAGTCACATTGCTAATTGTGCAGGACATGCCGTGGGTGTGGATAGGACCTGTGACGTGCTTGTAACCAGAAGAACTAAAACTGTGATTGGAGTTACAGTTGTGTTCCTGTTTCCACCCCAAAAGCACATGCTAGAGAGACTCACTCTCTGTTACAGGCTTGGAAAGAATAAGCTGCCATATTGTGAGATGGCAACTTGCAGGACCGTAGTTCCCCCAACCAGGGGCTGAACCTAGGCCCCGGCAGTGAAAGTACCAGGTCCTAACCACTGGCCCACCAGGGAATTCCCTGTGAGAGCGTTTATGGGGAAAGTCACACACTAAGGAATTGTGGGCAACCTCTAGTAAAGAGTAAGGAGGGAGGAACGTCCAGGGAGGGATGTTCAAGAGGGAGGGCACATAAATATACCCATGGCTGATTCATGTTGATGTATGGCAGAAACCAACATAATATTGTAAAGCAATTACCCTCCAGTTAAAAATAAAAATTAATTTTGATAGAAAGAAAAAGGGTAGCCCCAGTTTACAGCCAACAAGAAAACAGAAACCTGGATCATGCAATCAAAAGGAAATGAATTTTACCAACCACCTGAATGATCTTGGAAATTAATTCTTCCCTAATGGAGTCTGCAGATTAGACTATGGAGATCTGCAGATTAGACTATGGAGATCAACTACCATGTTGATTACTGAGATCCTGAACAAATGACCCAAATAAACCATGCCAGATTCCTGAAACACAGGATATGAGACAATAAATGTATTGTTTTCAGCCTCTAGATTTCTGGTAGTTCGCTACACAGCAATACAAAGCCAATACAGAATATAAAGTAAGTAACTAACCTTTGTCTTTTGCCCGCTGCTTGCAATGAACAAGTTCACCTTCATTTCACTGTTTATTGAGTGCCCACTATTCTGTTGGAGCCAAATGAAAGAATAGAAGACAGAGTCTGCCTTTGAGGGGCTAAAGGTCAGTGGAGGAGACAGGAAAGCAAAAAATTAAAAGCAATAAGTGGTGAAGACTTTGCCTTCCAGTGCAAGGGGGTGCAGGTTCAGTCTCTGGTCAGGCAGCTAGGATACCGCATGCCTAACCACCAAAAAAAAAAAAAAAAACACATAAAACAGAAGCGATATTTTAACAAATTCAACAAAGATTTCAAAAATGGCCCACATCAAAAGAATTTAAAAAAGAAAAAACAAGAAATGAGTGTTATGATTGACATAGCAGAGCTTCACATTTCAGCTAGATCATGAAGAATCTGGCTGAATTAGAAATCGGCCGGAAAGAAGGAAATGTATTCCAGGCTGATGGACACGTCAAAGCTCAGGGATGAGGGGATACAAACTACATCTCGTGAAAACTAAGTGGTTGATACAGAAAATTTTCCCTGGACAGAAGCATTCTAGGGGGATTAGAATATGACATCAGCAAGCCAGTGATGTCTCTTTCTCTCAGAGACTAATGTATGAATAGTGGAAGAAAGCCTGTCTTCGAAGGCATTAGGAAGCTGGAATTCTATAAGCCGGGAGCTCATCAGTCATTTTCCCATGGACGCACAGGGAAAGATAGTCGACAGTCAGAGAGAATGACCTCCAAATACATCAGGAGGGAGCAGAGTTGAATTACGGAAAGAGAGAGGGAGATAGAGAGGACATCACTTGATCTCGATCAACACCGTTCAGTAGAAATACAATGTAAGCCATAAATACAAGCCGTGTCAGACTCTGTGTGACCCCATGGACTGCAGCATGGCAGACTCCTCTGTCCATGGAGATTTCCAGATAAGAATACTGGAGTGGGTAGCCATTTTCTACTCCAACATACAAGCTGCCATACGCAATCTTCAGTTCCTAGCATCCATGTTAGGAAAAGTAAAAGGAAGCAAAGGAAATGAATTTCCATGCTATGTTTTATTTAATTCAGTATTTCCAAAATTTTACTTCAATGTGTCTTCAATATATAAGATCACTAATGAGATGGTTTTCTTTTTCATGCTCTTTGAAAGCCAGCCTGTACTTCACATCCCATTTCAATTCAGCTAACCACATTTTGAAGTGTTTGCCAGCCACACGTGGCTAGTGGCAGCTTTGTAGACCACACCGCTCTAGATCCATTCCTACCGAAGCCAGCTCTCGTCCTGTGTTTTCTTCAGTTCAATTCGGTTCAGTCACTCAGTCGTGAATCACAGCACATCAGGCCTCCCTGTCCATCACCAACTCCCAGAGTTCACCCAAACTCATGTGCATCGAGTCGGTGATGCCATCCAGCCATCTCATCCTCTGTCGTCCCCTTCTCCTCCTGCCCCCAATCCCTCCCAGCATCAGGGTCTTTTCCAGTGAGTCAACTCTTCCCGTGAGGTGGCCAAAGTATTGGAGTTTCAGCTTCAGCATCAGTCCTTCCAAAAACACCCAGGACTGATCTCCTTCAGAATGGACTGGTTGGATCTCCTTGTAGTCCAAGGGACTCTCAAAAGTCTGCTCCAACACCACAGTTCAAAAGCATCAATTCTTCAGTGCTCAGCTTTCTTCACAGTCCAACTCTCACATCCATACATGACTATTGGAAAAACCATAGCCTTGACTAGATGGACCTTTGTTGGCAAAGTAATGTCTCTGCTTTTCAATATGCTATTTAGATTGGTCATAACTTTCCTTTCAAGGAGTAAGCATCTTTTAATTTCATGGCTGCAGTCACCATCTGCAGTGATTTTGGAGCCCAGAAAAATAAAGTCAGCCACTGTTTTCCCCTCTATTTCCCATGAAGTGATGGGACCGGATGCCATGATCTTCGTTTTCTGAATGTTGAGCTTTAAGCCAACTTTTTCACTCTCCTCTTTCACTTACATCAAAAGGCTTTTTAGTTCCTCTTCACTTTCTGCCATAAGGGTGGTGTCATCTGCATATCTGAGGTTATTGATATTTCTCCTGGCAATCTTGATTCCAGCTTGTGCTTCTTCCAGCCCAGTGTTTCTCATGATGTACTCTGCATATAAGTATAAGCAGGGTGACAATGGTGGTTCAGACGGCAAAGCGTCTGTCTGTCTACAACGTGGGAGACCTGGGTTCGATCCCTGGGTCCTATCCCTGGGTCGGGAAGTTCGCTGGAGAAGGAAATGGCAACCAACTCCAGTACTCTTGCCTAGAAAATCCCATGGACGGAGAAGCCTGGTGTCCATGGGGTTGCAAAGAGTCAGACAAGACTGAGCGACTTCACTTCACTACAGGGTGACAATATACAGCCTTGACGTACTCCTTTTCCCATTTGGAACCAGTCTGTTGTTCCATGTCCAGTTCTAACTGTTGCTTCCTGACCTGCATACAAGTTTCTCAAGAGGCAGGTCAGGTGGTCTGATATTCCCATCTCTTTCAGAATTTTCCACAGTTTATTGTGATCCACACAGTCAAAGGCTTTGGCATAGTCAATAAAGCAGAAATAGATGTTTTTCTGGAACTCTCTTGCTTTTTCCATGATCCAGCGGATGTTGGCAATTTGATCTCTGGTTCCTCTGCCTCTTCTAAAACCAGCTTGAACATCTGGAAGTTCATGGTTCACGTATTGCTGAAGCCTGGCTTGGAGAATTTTGAGCATTACTTTCTAATATGTGAGATGAGTGCAATTGCGCAATAGTTTGAGCATTCTTTGGCATTGCCTTTCTTTGGGACTGGAATGAAAACTGACCTTTTCCAGTCCTGTGGCCACTGCTGAGTTTTTCAAATTTGTTGGCATATTGAGTGCAGCACTTTCACAGCATCATCTTCCAGGATTTGAAATAGCTCAGCTGGAATTCCATCACCTCTACTAGCTTTGTTCGTAGTGATGCTTTCTAAGGCCCACTTGACTTCACATTCTCTGGAACTCTCTTACTTTTTTGATGATCCAGCGGATGTTGGCAATTTGATCTCTGGTTCCTCTGCCTTTTCTAAAACCAGCTTGAACATCTGAAAGTTCACGGTTCACGTATTGCTAAAGTCTGGCTTGGAGAATTTTGAGCATGACTTTACTAGCGTGTGAGATGAGTGCAATTGTGCGGTAGTTTGAGCATTCTTTGGCATTGCCTTTCTTTGGGACTGGAATGAAAACTGACCTTTTCCAGTCCTGTGGCCACTGCTGAGTTTTCCAAATTCGCTGGCAAATTGAGTGCAGCACTTTCACAGCATCATCTTTTAGGATTTGAAATAGCTCAACTGGAATTCCATCACCTCTACTAGCTTTGTTCATAGTGATGCTTTCTAAGGCCCACTTGACTTCACATTCCAAGATGTCTGGCTCTAGATGAGTGATCACACCATCATGATTATCTGGATTGTGAAGATCTCTTTTGTACAGATCTTTTTTTGCAGCTTGTCACCTGACTGCTTCTGGGTTCAGCTTAGACATCATCTCCTCCAAGAAGCCTTTCCAGCCTCTGGTGCTGGCTTAGCCCCCTTCTCTGGGCACAGGCCCCACGGATGCCACTTCTAATTACTCAGTACACTGAGCATTCTAATTGTCTGTTTACTGTCTCTCTTCCTGGCACCAAGGACAACATAAGGGCTGATGCAGTTGTATTCCCCACCCAGGGTCTGGGGCCTGGGGCCTGGCCACCGGGTGACCACGTGCTGGAGGACAGCAACGATGGAACAGATGAACGAGCACTAAAGGCGCCCCCGAGCGCGGGAGGACCCCCAAGCCTGATGGCACTGTCTCCCCAGGGCCAGACCCTCCTGATCAAGCCTCCCTGGGGAGCCCCCTGGCCATCCCACCCGGCCCATTCAAGCCCATCCCCATTCTCTGCACTTCCCCGGCCCATTCAAGCCCATCCCCATTCTCTGCACTTCCCCGGCCCATTCAAGCCCATCCCCTTTCTCCGCACTTCCCCCGAGCTCCCAGCACCTGTCTGTCCCGTCATGGCCACAGCCGACCCTCACAGCCCCATCTGCTCTGGCTCGGCACACCGCGGAGTTGTGCCCACAGCTTCCGAGCAGTTCCCAGTGCCCGGGATCCAGGCCTGGAACCAAGACCTCATGGCAATCACAGCCAAGGCCATGTTCCAGCCACAGAAGAATCCAGACTCCCCATCTGTAAAAGGGGAGTAACCACTTCTCCATTTATTAAACACCCGTGATGGGCCAAGCCCAGCGCTGAACGTTATGTGTCTGATTTCACTGAACCCTCAGAGCCACTCCACAAAGGAGGCAGTGTGGCCAGCCTGCTTTGCTGTTGTGCAGTCACCAAGTCCTATCTGACACTTTTGTGACCCCAGGGACCGTGGCCTGCCAGGCTCCTCTGTCCACGGGATTTCCCAGGCAAGAATACTGGAGTGGGTTATCATTTCCTTCTCCAGGCGATCTTCCCGACCCAGGGACTGAACCCACTTCTCCTGTATTGCAAGCAGATTCTTTATGGCCGACCCACCAGGGAAGCCCTCGGCTCCATTTTACAGATGGGGAAACTGAGGGTCAATGACTTGACCAAAACATATAGGTGGTCAGCGATGGACACAAAACTGGAAGTCGGGTCTCAGGGATGACAATGCCCAAGCTGGAGCCAAGCTGTCTCCATGGTGGGCGATGTCCCCTGCTTCCTGGGACTCTCACACTTGAGGTCTCTCCCACCTACCAAGACCAGGGTTGGTCCATGTGACCTATAGGATATATGATGGTATGTCACTTCCAAGACTGCGACTGGCTATAGAGACTTACTTCCCTGGTGGTCAGATGGTAAAGCATCTGCCTACGATGTGGGAGACCCGGCTTCGATCCCTGGGTTGGGAAGATCCCCTGGAGAAGGGAATGGCAACCCAGTCCAGTACCCTTGCCTGGAAAATCCCATGGACGTAGGAGCCTGATAGGCCACAGTCCGTGGGGTCTCAAAGAGTCAGACACGACTGAGCAACTAAACTAAGCTTTTTCATCTTGGAGTCTCTCTCTCTCTGTCCCTCTCAACTCACTTTCTCTAGGAAAACCCATGTCACAAGGAACCTTCCAGGGAAGACAGTAAGGGTAAGGGACAGAGGCTTCCTGACCAAAGCCTCGTACATGAACTTAGGGTGGATCCTCCAGCCCCAGTCAAGCCTTCAGATGACCACATCCAGCGTAATAAGTGCCTTCCCGTGAGAGACCCTGAGTCAGAAGCAGAATCCTAACCCTCCAGGACTGTACATCAATAGCTGCTCACTATTTTAAGCCACAGAGTTTCAGGGCTATTTATTACACAGCAAGTGGGAGCGCATACACCATCTCCCTCTAAAATCCCTGTCCCACGTGCTCTGGATCCAAAAGATGCAAATTCCCCACTGGCAGGCTACAGCGTAGCATTCCCTCCTCGCTGCTCAGAAGTAGGGCAGGTGGCAGGGTACAAGCAGGGACAAGGTGTACACTCACGTCCAACCTCCAGCCGGATTTCTGCCGAGGCGTCGCCCAACTCATTGACAGCTCGGCAGGTATAGATGCCAGCATCCCTCTCACGAACCACTGGGATTCGCAGCATCCCAGAAATGGAGTCCTCAGAGGCCAGAATCATTTCAAGATCCCCTGGACCAAAGATGAGAAAACATCAAGCAGGTACCCATGCTTGCCACAGGAGGCCTGGGGCTCAGGCTGCCTTCCTGACCCTGGGTTTCTGAAGCTCCACAAGGCTGGGACCTCAGAGGGGTGTGGGTGAGGTAAAGACACCCCCCTCACCCTGCAATCAGGACCCCTATTGTTTAATGGGTGCAGATTTTCAGTTTTGCTAAATGAAAAGAGTTCTGGAGATGGGTGGCAGTGATGGTTGTACAGCAATGTGAATATACCTAAAAATGGTTAAGATGGTAATGGATACGTTATGCACAATTTACCACAATTAAAAAAAATTTATTTTAAATCAGCACCCCTGAGTCCAGTTCCCTGAGTCTCTCCGTTGGCCAAGAGTGAGTCTCAGCCTGCCCTCCTGCGTGTGACAGGTTCATTACCCAAGAACGCCCCACCTGGGTCTCCCTCCTGGGTCCCGCCCTCTGCTCAGGGGCAGACTGAGGCTTGGGTCAGCTCTGGGAGAAGCCCCACACCACCCCCTCCAGTTCTGCCTCTCCTGGCTTCATTCTCATTTCTCTTACTGTTCCCTGACTCCCACCCCTCCAGGCTCCTAAGGCCTAAGGGATCACCCTGATTTTGAACTTTTTTACAACTTAATTTAATTTTTGTTTGTTTTTAAAATTGTGGTAAATATACATAACACAAGATTTTACCGTTTTAAGCACTGAGTGTCCAGTTCAGCGGGATCAGGTACATCCCCATGATCCATCCACAAAATTTTTTCATCTTCTCAAATGGAAGCCCTACTTATTAAACACTAACTCCCCAAGCCCCTGGTATCCATCTTTCTTCTCTCTGTCTCTAAATTTGCACATACTAGGCGTCTCTTAGAAAAGATCCCTCTCAGTTAAGTGGAATCATATAATACTCGTCCTTCTGTGTCTGACTTATTTCACTTAGCGTCATGTTTTCAAGGTTCATCTATGATGTCTCAAAATTGCATTCCTTTCTTCCAAATTAAGAAAATTTTTTATCTTCTCTTTTAAGTTTTTACTACTTAATTACCCCACATTAGAGCAAATGTCTCTGAAAATGTCACAGATAAAAGATTTTTTTCTTCATTTGGCCAGTTAGAAGTAGGGGGAAATTTCTACACAGTAGCTGCTATGGGCCTGATTTTTTTTTTCCCAATTTTTTTTTTCTTTATCCTTGGAGTCAAATTAAAAAATTTGATTGTAGCAAAAAAGAAAGTCATAAAACTTATTATCTTGATCATTTTCAAGCATACAGTTCAATGGTAACTGCTGATTTAGAAGGTAAAATCTTGTGTTATGTATATTTACCACAATTTTAAAAACAAGTCGTATAACTTGAATGTCATGCCTTCTTAAGACTGAATAACATTCCACGGGGTGGTGGGTGTGCTGTGTTCAGTCATGTCCGACTCTTTGCGACCCCATGGGCTGTAGCCCGCCAGTCTCCTCTGTCCATGGGCTTTTCCAGGCAAGAATACTGCACTGGGTGGCCACTGCCTTATCCAGAGAGGATTTTCCTGACCCAGGTCTCGAACCGGCATCTCTGGCGTCTCCTGCATTGGCGGGCGGATTCTTGACCACTAGTGCCACCTGGGAAGCCATTCCCCTGGGAGATCCCCCGTTAAGAAGGTGGCTCCTGGGCTGGGCTGGTAGAGCTCCCAGCCGCGACAGGCAGTGAGCACACCCTGAGGAAGGAGTCCCGAGGCCTCTGCCACCACTAGCTGGTGACCACGGACAAAATGCTCAAACTCTGAGCTAACACTGTCCGTCAGTGTCAAGGTGAGGCTCTGCTGAGACCACAGACAGGTGCTGCCAAGGCTGGAGGGCGTCTGGGTGGGAGGGGGCTGTGCTTGAGAAGGAGCCCAGGGTTCTGCCCTGGGACCCCAGTCCACTGATGTGGGGGCAAGAGTGGCTCCTGTCGATCAAACTCCAGCTTGGGGTCCAACACACAGAAAACCCTCTACACTCACTAATTCAGAAAAGCCTCACAACAGAACACTCAGCACGACTGCCAGCTCTCTGATAATCACAGCATCTTCATCACCACCATTAGGGACACGGAGCCCAGGCCATGGGCCAGGCTTGTTCTAAACAATTTGCACACATGGACCCATTTAATCCTCACACAACCCACCTGTCTCAGAGACTGGTGGTCCTCTGGCCGGGACCTTGAGCTCCCGGTGCAGGGGGCTCAGGTTCAATCCGTGGTCAGGGAGCTGGATCCCACCCACCACATCTAAAGAGCCTAAATGTACCAACTAAGGCCCAATGCAGCCAAATAAACAAGAGAAATGTCAGGGAAAAAACCAGCTGTCTTTGACTTCCCAGCTAAGGAAGCAGGCTCGCAGATGTCAAGCCACTTGTCCGAGGCCACTCAGGGGGCCAGAACTCAAACCTGGGTCTCTTCTAAATCCCGCTCCTGATCACAGAGCCAGTCTGCATCAGTTATATATGGATACTGGGCTAGGGGTGATGGGGGCTGCTTGAAACAGTCCATTCTCCCAGACACCCCATTCCGAGTGCCCCCCATGACCGTCCTGGAAAGCTGATCCTCCAGGGCCCCCCGCAGGCCCCTTCTGCAGGCCCTTCTCCCCACCCAATCCGTGTACCTCGATACCAGACGACCCGGGGCGGGGGAACCCCGGTCGCCTCGCACGCCAGCACCGCCTCCTCCCCTTCGGCAGCCAGCACCACGCCGTTTACAGCCGACACGGATGGTGGGTCTGTGTGGGGAGCAGATGGGGAATTGGCTCCCTAGAGCAACAGCACTGGCCTCCCCAGCTGAGGGAGGGGCAGAGGGGCCAGGGTGGGGCTGAGCCCCTGCCTCCTCCCCACCCGCCACCAACCGGGACAGTCGCCCCCAGAAAGGTGCAGCCTCGGCCGGTGTTAAAAAGCCAGTTACTCCCGGGACTAAACTCCCTTCTTGTCCTCTTTTTTTAAAAACTTTTTATTTTGAAGTAATTTCACAAAGGGAAGTTGCAAGAACAGGAATAATACAAAGGTTTTTCATGTACCTTTCGGCCATCTCACCAGATGTTAACACTTCCGCCGTATTTGTTTCCTTTTATCATGATGGAATTCTCTCTGTATTCTTTTTTTTTTTCTGAATGGCTGAGAATAAGTTCTAAATATGATATCCCTTTACCTCTAAACAGTTTAATGTATATTTCCTTTTTCTTATATATAATTTTTAAAGATAATTTTTATTGAAGTATACTTGATTTACAGCATTATGGTAGTTTCTGCTTGCGGCAAAGTGAGTCAGATATACATACACTTTTTATTTTTTATTTTTGTCCTCTTTGAACCTGGCGTAAAAGGTGAGATCTTACAAGGTTCTAAAATGCACCACAGGGGCTGGCTGCAGCTCCCTGACCCCTGACTCCAGCCAGCCTCCTGCTCCTTGCAGCCCCTTGGGGACCCCAAGGGCCATTCCTACCTCGAGGCTTTTGCCCCACCCTGTCTCTCTCCCTGAAATGCTGTTCCCATTCCTGTCTGGGGCAAGGGTTTGATCCTGTGTGTACATTTCCTTCTCTGCCCAGCTACACGTCGCTCCATCACACCACCCTGCTCTGTGCTCATCCCATACCTTCACCAACTGAAAGTACCTTATTTATCTGCTTGCGTTTTGCTTCCCCATTAGAATATAACCTCTACCTGGACGGGGACCCTGTGTTCACTATTGTATCCCAGTGTCTGCCACACAGTAGATACTCTTAAGTACCTGTGGACGAGAGGGAGAAAGGGGGGGGTGGGGGGAGGCAGGATTAGGGACCCTCTTCTGCAGATGCCCTACTATACACGTACCTGTATAGAAGAGGGTGACCGTCTCTTCATCTCTGCCAATCTCATTAGCAGCCTGGCAGCTGTAACTCCCAGCATCCTCTGGGGCCACCCCCTGAATGATCAAGGTTCCCTGGGCATCCACACGGACCCTGGAGTCGTGCCACAAAAGGTGTTCAACAGGAAGGGGCCAGTTAGGTTGGGTCGCATGGGGTTGCCCCAGTCATTATTAAAAGCAGATTAATTAACAACATTACCAGTGACACCATTTTACACTGACTGCTTGCTCTGTGCCAGGCTGTGGGTTCATCACTTTTTATGTTCCTTTTTCATTCATCGGGCTCAGAAAGGTAAGGTGACCTGCCCAGGGGCATACAGCCTGAATGGCAGAGGCAGAATGCAAGCACAGGTCTGCCGGATTCTGTGGCTGGAATGCCTGGCTCCAGAGCCAACATGAGGCATCGCTATGCTTCCCCAGTGATCTTACTCTTGAGTCTCAAATCATCAGGAAGAAGGCGGGACAAATGACACTCCCCCATTTGCTACAGTTAAGAAGACTGAGGCCCAGAGAGGTCCCTGAGGCCCTCACCTGCTGTCCTCCTGCAGGGTGCGACCCTCGCGGCTCCAGGAGATGTGGGGTGCAGGGTATCCGGAGGCCGAGCAGTGGACTCTCACCTCCATGCCCTGGGAGAAGCGCTGTGACCTGGTGTGGATGCTGACCTGTGGGGCCTCTGGAGTTCAAAGAGTGGACAGGTGGGGAGGAGCTTGTCAGAGCAGCCGTGTTGTTCCAGGTACCCAGCCCGGGGGCCCCTGCTCCTCCCCGAGGCCACAGACAGCGGAGACACAGGAAAGAAGGGCCCCGAGGGACCTGCATCCTTGGGAGCAGCTTCTCGAGGAACTGGGGTTGACCAGGCAGCCCCCAGGCACATTCCCCAGGCCACACGGGGACCTGAATTCCCAACAGTCCCTGGTGGGAGCCTTGAGCTCCCTGAATTTCTGCTGTAAGCTGAGCCCCTCCTATACCAGCAGCCATGATATGGCCTCAGAATCTTTCTCAACACACTTTAAGCAGCCAATCCAGAGTCACTGGCACAAGAGTGAAATTTGTTCCAACACACTCACTTTTATACTTGGGGGAGACAGTTCCCTAGAGAAGCAGGATCTGTCTAAATCCTGTGGACCTAAATCACAGGTGAGTACCTAATTCAGACACTAACCCTCTGGACATGTTTCCTCTCACTGCCTTCTCCACCCCCAGCTGGTTGGTGCTACCCAAACCCTGCTGAGCACATCTGATCTCTGGGCTTCCAGAGGTTTCCGGTGTCCCATCTCTGTCCTTCATAGCGAGAGGGCTGGACAATGGACGTGCTCAATGGCCCGGAAAGAGGACAGGACACAGTGAAATTGGCTTGGCCGATAGCAGTAGAAATTGAGGCTAGATATGAGGATGAACTTCCCAGCAGTGCTGAACCACTACACTTAGGCTGGGAGGCTACAGAATCCTCTTACTCCGAAGGGTGAGAAAACCCTGGAAGGGCTGATGCTGCCTGCCGGAGCTGATGTCCAAGCAGAGGGGTGGCCGAATGGGCTCCTGGAGAAATGGCAGGTAGTGAGCAGCCTCACCTCGCACCAGGAGCCAGACGGATGCCCTCGTGACTCCATTGGGGTTGCTGGCCATGCACTGGTACCGGCCGCCGTCGCTGGGGGTGGTGTTCCTGACCTCCAAGGATAAGTTGGCCAGCTGGGTGACTCTGCCCGTCGAGGCCGACAGGACTCGCCAGTCCCGGACCCAGGTCAGGTTGTAGGGGGCCTCACTCAGTACCAGGCAGGACAGGATGGCGGTCTCTCCGGGGGACACGGTCACATTGGGGACAGGGACAAGCTGCGGCGGGGGGTCTGCAGGAACAGGAGTGCAGGAGGCACCAAGGGGTTGGCATGGGAGGGGGACATCCTGCAGACCCTGGTGGTGTCCAGACCCCAGAGTCCACTGTCTCCCTCAGCAGAACAGCTCACCAGCATCTGCTCACTATGCCTGGACGATGCCACCACACAGCCATCTCACACCCGCCTGGGGGCTGTGTGTGTGTGTGTGTGTGTGTGTGTGCGCGCGCGCGCGTGCAAGCATGAGCGCCTGATTTCCATACAACAGCCAATGGCAAAATTTAGCAAGAGTTAGCCCATTCTTCGGGGCTTTCCCAGTGGCTCAGTGGTAAAGAATCCACCTGCCAAAGCAGAAGACGCGGGTTCAATCCCTGGGTCGGGAAGATCCCCTAGAGAAGGAAATAGCAACCCACACCAGTATTCTTGCCTGGAAAATCCCATGGACTGAGGAGCCTGGCGGGCTCCAGTCCATGGGGTTTCAGAGTCAGACATGATGTAATGACTAAAATAAACAGCCCACACTTCACACCCTTTGAGGCAATAATTCCACAAGGGTACATGCTCGGTCACTAAACTGTGTCCAGCTTTTTTGTGACCTCATGGACTGCACCTCATCTCTGTCCATGGGATTTCCCAGGCAAGAATACTGCAGTGGGTTGCCATTTTCTTCTCCAGGGGATCTTCCTGACCCACAGATTGACCCAGTTTATCCTGCACTGGCAGACAGATTCTTTACCACTCAGCACCTGGGAAGCCCCAATAATTCCACACTGGTGGATAAAGTCTTGGAAGTCACTCTCAACTGGAAAAGAGCAAACAGCAGCCAAATGTGGACTAAGTAAGACCACTGCCCCCAAAGAAGAAAGAGCTTAGAAACTCACACTCTCAATTAGAAAAAACCATTAAGAAGTGACAGCTCAGAGACCAGGTCACTAAATTGTGTCCGGCTTTTTTGTGACCTCATGGACTGTAGCCCACCAGGCTCCTCCCTCCATGGGATTTTTCCAGGCAAGAATACTGGAGTGGGCTGCCACTTCCTCCTCCAGGGGACCTTCCCAACCCAGGGATTGAACCCATGTCTCCTGCATTGGCAGGCGGATTCTTTACCACTGAGCCACTAGGAAAGCCCATCAAGGCAGCTTAGGTTCATTATTTTAAAAATAAAGCCAATTTCATTGTAAGAGGATCTTTTCCAACCTTCCTGAGTTCAATGCTGCCATGGTGGCAGGACCTGGAGGCATTAAGGGCTGGGGACAAGGTAGACGGTGGCCCATGTAAGGGCCTGGGGGCTGACCAAGAAGTCAAGGGTGGGATTGGAGCTGGGGATGGGGAGGCAGAACCCGAGCAGGTGTTCTCAACCTTCCTGCAACCACAGGCCATTCGTGGGGCAGACAGTCCAAACCGGAGGCCAGCACGCAGGTGCAGTGTGGGTGTCGGGCTCCGGATGATGGACGGTCCCTAAGCAGCTGGCTGGCACACTCACTCACAGATGGGGAGAGTCCGGGAGGGAATCCTACAGGGGAGAGTCAGGACGGGTGCAAGGGGACAGACCTGTGACGACGATCTGAGTCCTTGCTCGTCCAGTCCCAGCCCGGCTGACTGCCGTGCACTCATACGTGCCTTCTTCGGCCTTGGAGGCCCGCGGAATCTCCCAGCTGCTGTTCCCTGACTCCCTGCAAACACAGGACAGCTGGCAACGCACAACTGCACTGCCCCATCAGGGTACCCCGGCCTCATCCAGGCTTCTGGATGGGGGCTTGGCCCCCTGAATCTTGCCCAGAAAGAGGCCCCCAAGCCTCTCAGAGACTTGCTAAGAAGAGACAGGCAGCTAAGGACGTGCAAATCCCAACGATATCCTGTGTGACTCTGAGAAAGGCCCTTCCCCTCTCTGAGCCCCGGGCTTCCAACCATAGGAGGGAAGGTCTCAGAGGGTCCTTCCTGCACTGACCAGCACAGAACCAGGCCTTCACAGGTTGAGTTTTCAGAATCTGAGGAAGGCCTATGGCTCCTCCAAGGAGTGATGGCCCAGCAGTGGTGGGAGCCTCAGGGATCCACTCTCCCCCAGCCCTGGCCAAGCTGGGAGGTGCTCAGCAAGACGACCAAGGTCCCAGGGGTGCCAGCCACCACCTCTTAGGTCCCTCCAGGGCATCAAGTCCCCAGGAGCCCTAGGGCTGGGGACAGTGGGCAGCCCTGAGCCACTCACCGAAAGCGCCTCTCCTCCCCCAGCCTGGCTCCGTCCCGCCGCAGCTGTAGCCGAAAGGGGAGGGCGCTGTGCACAGAGCAGGAGATCTGCAGGGGCTGGTGGAGGTAGCCATGGATCCTGGGGGGCATGCTGACCAGGGGTCTCAGCAGCAGCAGCGTATACACGTCAAAGTTACCCTCCCAGTTCATCCCACCCTCCCCGCCCCCGACTGTCCCACATGTCTGTTCTCTATGTCTGGGTCTCTATCCTGCCCTGCAAATAGATTCATCTGAAGCGTTTTTCTAGACTCTGTGATGACCTAGAGGAGGATGGGGGATGGGAGGAGGTCCAAAAGGGAAGAGATATATATATACAAATAGCTGATTCACTTTGTTGCACAGGACAAACTAACACAGCATTGTAAAGCAATTATACCCCAACAGAAAATAACAGTAATGTTTGCAGTTGGGCTGATCAGCAGCCTAAGTTGTGAATTTTTCTTCAAAAATAACAAAAGAAAAGGATCTCCCCAAACTCTTGAGACAGTTAGAAACCTTTGGCATGTAGGTACTACTGTATTTAAAAACACATTCTTTTCTGGTTGAAATATAAAAAGCAAGGGCGGCCTTAGAATGCCAGAGTTTCAAATGGAAAAACAATGGAGAAGTTGGGCGTATCCAGGGAGGGCAGCAAGCTGACTTCCAAGAAGCCTCATGCCTCTGGCGTGTGTGTCCCAAGCCAAGGCTGTCCTCCGCCTTGTCGTTCCGAATCCAGAGCTTGTCAGCTTTCACTTCAGCCCTTAGGGTCAGATGTACTTTAGCTAAGTTTGTAAGACTGATGGATAAAAGTAAGACGCCAATTTATTCAACAGTATGCTTTGGGTTTTTTTGTCAAGATTTATTTACTTTTACCTTTGGTTGGGCAGGGTCTCCGCTGCTGCACACGGGCTTTCTCCAGTTGCAGAGAACAGGGACTTCTGTTGCAGAGTGCGGGCTCTAGGCCTGTGGGCTCAGTAGTTAGGGCTCATGGGCTGTAGGCTTGTGGGCTTCAGTAGCTGATAAGCTGCTCTGCAGCATGTGGGATCTTCCCAGACCTGGGACCGAACCCGTGTCCCCTGCCTTGGCAGGCAGATTCTTAACGACTAGACCAGCAGGGATGCCCATCAGTAGACTTTAAATAGTAGGCTCTGGTTAGCTGAGCTAAGACTCAAACACAATATAACAGGACTCTCCAAAGCATCATCACAATAGTAATAACGAAAGCTAGCGCTTATCCAGTACCTACTGTGTGCTAGCCACTATGCAAGGTACTTTACAGGAATTTTCTCGCTTAGTCTGAAACAAGTTCTGTCTGTTTGTTTGACCACACCACGCGGGTTGTAGAATCTTGGTTCGTCAACCAGGGATTGAACCTGGGCAACGAAAGCACCAAGTCCTAGCCCCTGGACCACTGGGGAATTCCCTGAGATAGGTACTTTCATTATCTCCACACTCCAGAGGAGGAAACTGAGGCACAAGGAGGTTAAGTAACGTGCCCAAGGTCATATGTCGACCTCCCATCTGGCCCTTGAACTGGAATTGAACAGGACAGAAAGGCGACAGAAAACTTGAGTGGGAGACTCTATGAGCTCCAGCATCACTCTCCGAGGTGTGGCCGGCGCACTCTGCACCTCAGTACCTCCACCCAGACCCGGCCCCGCTCCTCGCCCGGGTGCCCGGCGCGCCAGGGGCCTGGGAAAAGGCCCCGCACACACGTGGGTATCCTCACACTCAGACCCGCTAACCTTGGCCCTCAAGCAGCCTCAGCAGCGGGGCATTTAGACAAGCGGAAGCCAGGGTCAGAGAGGAAGGAGAGGCAGACTGCAGGNGATAGCAGTAGAAATTGAGGCTAGATATGAGGATGAACTTCCCAGCAGTGCTGAACCACTACACTTAGGCTGGGAGGCTACAGAATCCTCTTACTCCGAAGGGTGAGAAAACCCTGGAAGGGCTGATGCTGCCTGCCGGAGCTGATGTCCAAGCAGAGGGGTGGCCGAATGGGCTCCTGGAGAAATGGCAGGTAGTGAGCAGCCTCACCTCGCACCAGGAGCCAGACGGATGCCCTCGTGACTCCATTGGGGTTGCTGGCCATGCACTGGTACCGGCCGCCGTCGCTGGGGGTGGTGTTCCTGACCTCCAAGGATAAGTTGGCCAGCTGGGTGACTCTGCCCGTCGAGGCCGACAGGACTCGCCAGTCCCGGACCCAGGTCAGGTTGTAGGGGGCCTCACTCAGTACCAGGCAGGACAGGATGGCGGTCTCTCCGGGGGACACGGTCACATTGGGGACAGGGACAAGCTGCGGCGGGGGGTCTGCAGGAACAGGAGTGCAGGAGGCACCAAGGGGTTGGCATGGGAGGGGGACATCCTGCAGACCCTGGTGGTGTCCAGACCCCAGAGTCCACTGTCTCCCTCAGCAGAACAGCTCACCAGCATCTGCTCACTATGCCTGGACGATGCCACCACACAGCCATCTCACACCCGCCTGGGGGCTGTGTGTGTGTGTGTGTGTGTGTGTGTGCGCGCGCGCGCGTGCAAGCATGAGCGCCTGATTTCCATACAACAGCCAATGGCAAAATTTAGCAAGAGTTAGCCCATTCTTCGGGGCTTTCCCAGTGGCTCAGTGGTAAAGAATCCACCTGCCAAAGCAGAAGACGCGGGTTCAATCCCTGGGTCGGGAAGATCCCCTAGAGAAGGAAATGGCAACCCACACCAGTATTCTTGCCTGGAAAATCCCATGGACCGAGGAGCCTGGCGGGCTCCAGTCCATGGGGTTTCAGAGTCAGACATGATGTAATGACTAAAATAAATAAACAGCCCACACTTCACACCCTTTGAGGCAATAATTCCACAAGGGTACATGCTGGGTCTCCAAACTGTGTCCAGCTTTTTTGTGACCTCATGGACTGCACCTCATCTCTGTCCATGGGATTTCCCAGGCAAGAATACTGCAGTGGGTTGCCATTTTCTTCTCCAGGGGATCTTCCTGACCCACAGATTGACCCAGTTTATCCTGCACTGGCAGACAGATTCTTTACCACTCAGCACCTGGGAAGCCCCAATAATTCCACACTGGTGGATAAAGTCTTGGAAGTCACTCTCAACTGGAAAAGAGCAAACAGCAGCCAAATGTGGACTAAGTAAGACCACTGCCCCCAAAGAAGAAAGAGCTTAGAAACTCACACTCTCGATAAGAAAAAACCATTAAGAAGTGACAGCTCAGAGACCAGGTCACTTAATTGTGTCTGGCTTTTTTGTGACCTCATGGACTGTAGCCCACCAGGCTCCTCCCTCCATGGGATTTTTCCAGGCAAGAATACTGGAGTGGGCTGCCACTTCCTCCTCCAGGGGACCTTCCCAACCCAGGGATTGAACCCATGTCTCCTGCATTGGCAGGCGGATTCTTTACCACTGAGCCACTAGGAAAGCCCATCAAGGCAGCTTAGGTTCATTATTTTAAAAATAAAGCCAATTTCATTGTAAGAGGATCTTTTCCAACCATCCTGAGTTCAATGCTGCCATGGTGGCAGGACCTGGAGGCATTAAGGGCTGGGGACAAGGTAGACGGTGGCCCATGTAAGGGCCTGGGGGCTGACCAAGAAGTCAAGGGTGGGATTGGAGCTGGGGATGGGGAGGCAGAACCCGAGCAGGTGTTCTCAACCTTCCTGCAACCACAGGCCATTCGTGGGGCAGACAGTCCAAACCGGAGGCCAGCACGCAGGTGCAGTGTGGGTGTCGGGCTCCGGATGATGGACGGTCCCTAAGCAGCTGGCTGGCACACTCACTCACAGATGGGGAGAGTCCGGGAGGGAATCCTACAGGGGAGAGTCAGGACGGGTGCAAGGGGACAGACCTGTGACGACGATCTGAGTCCTTGCTCGTCCAGTCCCAGCCCGGCTGACTGCCGTGCACTCATACGTGCCTTCTTCGGCCTTGGAGGCCCGCGGAATCTCCCAGCTGCTGTTCCCTGACTCCCTGCAAACACAGGACAGCTGGCAACGCACAACTGCACTGCCCCATCAGGGTACCCCGGCCTCATCCAGGCTTCTGGATGGGGGCTTGGCCCCCTGAATCTTGCCCAGAAAGAGGCCCCCAAGCCTCTCAGAGACTTGCTAAGAAGAGACAGGCAGCTAAGGACGTGCAAATCCCAACGATATCCTGTGTGACTCTGAGAAAGGCCCTTCCCCTCTCTGAGCCCCGGGCTTCCAACCATAGGAGGGAAGGTCTCAGAGGGTCCTTCCTGCACTGACCAGCACAGAACCAGGCCTTCACAGGTTGAGTTTTCAGAATCTGAGGAAGGCCTATGGCTCCTCCAAGGAGTGATGGCCCAGCAGTGGTGGGAGCCTCAGGGATCCACTCTCCCCCAGCCCTGGCCAAGCTGGGAGGTGCTCAGCAAGACGACCAAGGTCCCAGGGGTGCCAGCCACCACCTCTTAGGTCCCTCCAGGGCATCAAGTCCCCAGGAGCCCTAGGGCTGGGGACAGTGGGCAGCCCTGAGCCACTCACCGAAAGCGCCTCTCCTCCCCCAGCCTGGCTCCGTCCCGCCGCAGCTGTAGCCGAAAGGGGAGGGCGCTGTGCACAGAGCAGGAGATCTGCAGGGGCTGGTGGAGGTAGCCATGGATCCTGGGGGGCATGCTGACCAGGGGGGCACCTGTGGGCAAGGGCCAGCACTCAGGATTCCTCCCTGGCCTCCACCCGTCAGCCTGCCCTCGACACACCTAGCAACACAGAGACCCACAAGGATAACTCAGGGGCCAGAAGTCAGGGCTTCAGTCTTTGGCTTCACCATCCGGTGGCCACCAAGAACAGGGGGCATTACCTCCCTAAGCCTCAGTTTTCACCTCTGTAAAACGGGTTAATGGCATTAGTGACCTCACTGAGTTGTGGTGAGCTGCTGGTGAGAGGTGGTGAGTGGGAAGCCCTTGGCACACGCATGTGGCAGGGCCAGCTCCTTCCATGAAGACTCGTGGGGGTTTTATGGCTTGTGCCACCATTGTGTCAATTGTGTGGGAGATAGAGAAGTCAAACCAGCCCTCAAATCTGATGAAATGCTCCCCAGATGGGACTCTCCAGGGGCCTGGGGAGGGCTGTGCATCACTCGCCCCTCCTGCAGGCTCAGTTTTACTCACAATCTGTGGGCAGGAAGCCTTTTTTTATTATTATTTAAAAATCATCCTAGTTGGAGCATGGCTGTGAATACAGAGATCACACGCATTTTCAAGATAAAATAAGAGATTTCCATGCAATCTCACAGCTTCAGATGAGCCTCTGGGGACCCCCATCAGAGACACCACTGCCTCCTACTGCCTGACCCTGGCCTCGGTGTGGCACATAGTCTTTCCTTGGCCTTTGGAGTCGCTTCAGGGGAAATATCTGAGAAATGACCCACAGGGTCAGTCTGGGGCCGTCTGTGGCTCGCTGGGCGATCGCAGGCTTGTGGGGAACCCTTGTGCTGCCCTCTCCCTGATCCACCCCAGAGATGCTCCGAGGGTGAGACAATGGGCCGGACCTCCTCCGAGCACAGCGCCAGGGGTGGGAGGGTGGTGGTGACATCATGTTACGGGCTCCCTGCCACGTCCCAGGGGAGAGGGGTGTCGGACCATCCAGCCACGTCCTCAGCTGTGCGCGCGGCAGCCACGGCTCACACCCCGCCACACACACTGGAAGCCTCTGGCTCCCTCTTCCTTGGGCTGAAAGAAGCCCGGGGACCCCACCACCCCACATATCTCCAAACACAGTGTCTTGCTCCCAATCAAACTCCCAGCCTTCCAGACCTGGAAGGTGGTGGTGGGGGCCAGCAAACCACCCACCCGCTGCCAAACCACACCCTTCCCCCACTCCGCCCCCATCCTTTGATCTAGAGCTGACATGGAGACAAAAAGCCAGAACTTAGCTCCCCAGCTCTGGGAGCCATCTGAGAAAAGAGAGAGAGAGAGAGGCTGCTTTAGTCCCCCTACTGAGATTCGTGCCTGAAAATGCCTCCTGAGAGCTGCAAAAGCCAAGGCAGGAGGAGCCCCAGGGACCACAGCCAGCGGGTGGAGGCCAGGAGACTGGAGGCAGGGGTCCCAAGCCCCCAGCCCTGCGATGCCCTGCCCCATTCAGGCCCTCAAAGTCCCCCACCTCCCCACGGGCATCTCAGCACCCTCTCTGCATCCCTAAGTAAAGTGGCCGGGGGAGTCTGAAAGCCCGAGCACCACTGATGTGGGAGGTCAGTGTCACCCACCTCTGAGCTCCTCCTAGGTCACTACCAGCGCAGTGGGAAGTGGGCAGGAGGAGGGAAGCAAGCCCAGTAAGGAGGCTGGTGCCCAGTGAACTCAGACTCCACTCCCCAGGACCAGAGGCAGATCTGCCGCCCTGCCCTCTGGGAGCCTCCAGCCTGGACGCCGAGACCTCTGGGACACACGGGAAACTCGCAAAAGCCACACAAGTGGGAGACGGCGCAACACGACCAAAGGCGGGGGGCACGGGGGACTGGTGCCTGCAGTGACATCACAGTGTCAGCAGCCGCGTGGAGCGGCGTGGCTCATGCTTCCTACACACTGGGTGCAACCTCTTATGTACAGTAGCTTATGCAACCCTCGGAGCAGCCCTGGGAAGTCAGTGGTCTCAGCTTCCCAGCAGCACAATGGAGACACTTCTCAGAACTGGGTGTAAGAACACAGGGAGGTCAGCTCAGTGCTCTGTGACCTAGAGGGGTGGGGGCGGGGTGGGAAGGANGTTCAATCCTTGAGTCGGGAAGATCCCCTGGAGAAGTTGTCAACCCACTCCAGTATTCTTGCCTGGGAAATCCCATGGATAGAGGATCCTGGAGAGCTGCAGTCCATGGGGTTGCCAGGAGTCAGACATGACTTAGCAACCAAACCCCCTCAATGGTTTGGAAGACAGACCAGGAGGGTAAGAGAGGAGAGAGAGGCCACTTCCAGGCCCAAAGGGGCTACACAGCTTTGTGGTGCGGATTCCCCAAACTCTTGTGCCATTCTCAGGCCGCTGGGTGTAAAAGGAAAAGGAAGGGATGTGGGCATTTGCTGCCGCTGAGAGCGCCCTTTGTGCTGCTCGCCCTGGAGGGCGTTTTTTTGGGAAGGGGTGTGTTCTGAAAGTAGGGAGGAAGTTGCCACCCCATTGGAAAGAATCTGCCACCCTGCCTTCCAGCTGAAATATCAGATAGAGTCTGTCCTTCTCCATGGGCAGCAGGGAATGGAATGGTCAAAGGCTTTTTTCTTCTTTTTTTTTTTTTTTGAGGGATTGTATGAAAGAACATGATGTCTTAGGTTCACAGAGGGAAAAAAGATAAGGGAAAAGTGGCAAGTTAGAAAGTCTATTGTGTATGTTATCTCTGTTATTTTAGATTAAGAAAAAGTAAATATGGCAGACTGGGCTCACAGTTGATGCCAGTCTGCTCCAAAATCATTGCTTTTTTTTTTTTTTTTTCCTCTGGTTTTTGCATTTTGGCAGAGGGTTTTCCCTGGGCCTTTTCTGGCGCTCAACACTGCACTGCCTCACTAAGGAACACAATAGGTGGCCCACCGAGTCAAGCAAGAGAGTGGTGGGGGAAACAAAGATCTCCCAGAGCACTGAACGGAGTTCCCTGTGCTGTACAGCAGCTTCCCACTAGCTTGCTATTTTATGCATGGTGGGCTGCCGTCTATGGGGTCACGCAGAGTCGGACATGACTGGAGTGACTCAGCAGCAGCAGCGTATACACGTCAAAGTTACCCTCCCAGTTCATCCCACCCTCCCCGCCCCCGACTGTCCCACATGTCTGTTCTCTATGTCTGGGTCTCTATCCTGCCCTGCAAATAGATTCATCTGAAGCGTTTTTCTAGACTCTGTGATGACCTAGAGGAGGATGGGGGATGGGAGGAGGTCCAAAAGGGAAGAGATATATATATACAAATAGCTGATTCACTTTGTTGCACAGGACAAACTAACACAGCATTGTAAAGCAATTATACCCCAACAGAAAATAACAGTAATGTTTGCAGTTGGGCTGATCAGCAGCCTAAGTTGTGAATTTTTCTTCAAAAATAACAAAAGAAAAGGATCTCCCCAAACTCTTGAGACAGTTAGAAACCTTTGGCATGTAGGTACTACTGTATTTAAAAACACATTCTTTTCTGGTTGAAATATAAAAAGCAAGGGCGGCCTTAGAATGCCAGAGTTTCAAACGGAAAAACAATGGAGAAGTTGGGCGTATCCAGGGAGGGCAGCAAGCTGACTTCCAAGAAGCCTCATGCCTCTGGCGTGTGTGTCCCAAGCCAAGGCTGTCCTCCGCCTTGTCGTTCCGAATCCAGAGCTTGTCAGCTTTCACTTCAGCCCTTAGGGTCAGATGTACTTTAGCTAAGTTTGTAAGACTGATGGATAAAAGTAAGACGCCAATTTATTCAACAGTATGCTTTGGGTTTTTTTGTCAAGATTTATTTACTTTTACCTTTGGTTGGGCAGGGTCTCCGCTGCTGCACACGGGCTTTCTCCAGTTGCAGAGAACAGGGACTTCTGTTGCAGAGTGCGGGCTCTAGGCCTGTGGGCTCAGTAGTTAGGGCTCATGGGCTGTAGGCTTGTGGGCTTCAGTAGCTGATAAGTTGCTCTGCAGCATGTGGGATCTTCCCAGACCTGGGACCGAACCCGTGTCCCCTGCCTTGGCAGGCAGATTCTTAACGACTAGACCAGCAGGGATGCCCATCAGTAGACTTTAAATAGTAGGCTCTGGTTAGCTGAGCTAAGACTCAAACACAATATAACAGGACTCTCCAAAGCATCATCACAATAGTAATAACGAAAGCTAGCGCTTATCCAGTACCTACTGTGTGCTAGCCACTATGCAAGGTACTTTACAGGAATTTTCTCGCTTAGTCTGAAACAAGTTCTGTCTGTTTGTTTGACCACACCACGCGGGTTGTAGAATCTTGGTTCGTCAACCAGGGATTGAACCTGGGCAACGAAAGCACCAAGTCCTAGCCCCTGGACCACTGGGGAATTCCCTGAGATAGGTACTTTCATTATCTCCACACTCCAGAGGAGGAAACTGAGGCACAAGGAGGTTAAGTAACGTGCCCAAGGTCATATGTCGACCTCCCATCTGGCCCTTGAACTGGAATTGAACAGGACAGAAAGGCGACAGAAAACTTGAGTGGGAGACTCTATGAGCTCCAGCATCACTCTCCGAGGTGTGGCCGGCGCACTCTGCACCTCAGTACCTCCACCCAGACCCGGCCCCGCTCCTCGCCCGGGTGCCCGGCGCGCCAGGGGCCTGGGAAAAGGCCCCGCACACACGTGGGTATCCTCACACTCAGACCCGCTAACCTTGGCCCTCAAGCAGCCTCAGCAGCGGGGCATTTAGACAAGCGGAAGCCAGGGTCAGAGAGGAAGGAGAGGCAGACTGCAGCGGCAGGCGCGCTTGCGAGCGGGAGTGAAGGGCTTCTCTGGGGTCGCTTGCGTCGCCTTTGGGGGGAGGCTCGGCTCCCACGTTCGGGTGTGGCCAGGACACCTTGAGCGCACATGAGCGACTCCGTTTGCATATGCTGCTTCTAGAAGCCAGGTGACGGGCTGACACGCACCGGCGAGACGTCCCGTGGGGACCCAGGTGCCCCTACGGCAGGGCCGGGGCGTTCGCTTCCTGCAGGCGGGCCCACGGGGGACAGAAATCGTCATCCACTCGAGCGTCACTTCCTCAGAGAGGCCCCCCCGTCTTCGGGGGCCATCTCGCTGTAGTAGGCACGCGCCACCCTCCACTGGTGTTTCTGGCACTTACCAAGTGAAGCGGAGTAAGTCTGGGGGCCGCCTCTCTTTGCTGGACTGTCAGCCCCTGAGGACAGAAGCCCGGGTCTGTGGGCGCCTCTGCTTCACCCTGGCATCCCACGATGCCAGAGCGCAGTGAACAGCCGACAAGGGCCGCGCCTGCCCTCTTGAGCACAGCCAAGCTGCTCAGGCCGCCTTTCTCCCTCACCACCCATTCACCCGAGCTGCTGGGGCCCCCACGTCATTCTGCAACCTCCACACGGCCCAGTCCAGCTGACACCCGCAGTCCTGACTTACTAGATCCAACTTAGACGCTGAGTGTGCTTTGTCTTTCTGACTTCGTTCCTGTGAACGTAAAACGGGGTTAGCAGCAGCAGCCACCTCAAAGGCTTGTTTTCAGGATTCGATGATGTGATGAGTGGGCTCTCAGCTCGTGTTAGCGGCTAAGAACCCGCCTGCCAGCGCGGGAGGCATCAGAGACACGGGCTCGATCCCTGGGTCGGGAAGGTCCTCTGGAGGAGGCTGTGGCGACCCACTCCAGTATTCTTGCCCGGAGCAGCCCATGGACAGAGGAGCCCGGTGGGCTACAGCCCACGGGGTCGCAGAGAGTCAGACCCGACCGAAGCGACTTAGCACAATGTAAGGTATGCCTAGCACAGCACAGGCACAGAGGAGGGACTCAGGGAGCAGGCCACCTGGTACCTCCTTACCCACTCGCCCAAGGAATCTGAAGGAGTTCATAAATATTCAAGTTCGGGGGAATCTTGACCTAGTGTATGGCAATAAGACGTACAAACTCAGACATTCTGAAAACGGGAAAGCCTCTCTGGGGCCATCTTACAGGACTACCTGTTATGAGGATTAGGTTAAATGAGTTAACATGTATGAATGCTTAGCACCGGGTCCAGTACACAGGAAGCACCACGTCAGGATGGGCACGTGATAGTATTTCCATCACCATATCCGTGAGGTTGGCATTAGTTGTCTGTCCTTAAAGGGCTCTGTGGTGGCTCAGATGGCAGAGAATCTGCCTGCAATGCAGGAGACCTGGGGTTGATCCCTGGGTCAGGAAGGTCCTCTGGAGAAGAGAATGGCTACCCACGCAAGTATTCTTGCCTGGAGAATTCCATGGACAGAGGGACCTATAAGTCTACACAGTCCATGGGGTCGGAGAGAGTCAGACACGACCGAGCGACTGACACAGAGGCTATGAGCAGCTCCATGTAAAATGTTACCATGTGACTCTGTCTCCCTTCCCTGAGACACTTTCTGTGTACAGGGTAACTGGCAGTTTCACTGCACCCATCTGTGCAGTTTTAGTGAAGCTGGGAATTGCCAGCATGTTAAAGGGGCTATGTGCCACCCTGCAGCTGAACAAGGAAGCACAATCACACGGTTTATTTGAGGATTCCTAACTGTGCAGGCCTCTTTCCAAAAGTTCTCNACTGGCAGTTTCACTGCACCCATCTGTGCAGTTTTAGTGAAGCTGGGAATTGCCAGCATGTTAAAGGGGCTATGTGCCACCCTGCAGCTGAACAAGGAAGCACAATCACACGGTTTATTTGAGGATTCCTAACTGTGCAGGCCTCTTTCCAAAAGTTCTCTGTAGAATTTTCAGGACAAAAATAGGTGTGAACTGTGCGCCCTTTAGAAAGGAATGAGTTGGCCACGGTAGCGCTATGATTGGTATTGTTCAGAGAATGAAATTCCTGTTCACTGATGTTGTTTTGGGTTGGGCTGACCTTATGAACTGGATTTCTTTTCAGATGGGTGTATTTTTCCTTATTGCAAATTTCCTTCAATTCATCAGCAGAAATTCTAGCTCCTTTGCTGGGAGCTTGTGACCCTGGTTTGGACAGCTTCTGTACTCACCTTTCGACAAATGTGGGTTTATTTATTTGTATTTTTTTCTAGCTTCTGCCTGGCACTTCCCATTTCCCTCTGGGTCGCCATCCTTAGCCTTCTGTCACCACTCTCTGTTTTCGTCGCCTGTGAATCACTTCCTTTGGGTCACTTGAGTTTTCCCTGCTGCAAGAGAATCTCATCTTTTTCAACAACCAACTTTAAAAAGACATTCTCTTCCTATATCCCTGCTTTTCCATTCATTCACTGACCCAAGGCTGTAATTCACATATCGATGGTCATATTTATCCATACTATAGGCAATGCCGTGGTGCTGAAAGGGGCGTTGACTTTTTTAACATAATCCATACCAAACTGTGGCAGTCCTAAGTCAAGGTCTGTTGCCTGAAAGAACTCATTGTCTCTGAATTTTCCTACCCACAAATGTTTATTTTCTTATTAATCTGCAACCTATTTTCTTTCAAGAAGACTTTAAGGCTGCTTATAAAAATGCAAACACTATGAAAGTGTTAGTCACTCACTCGTGTTCAACTCTTTGAGAACCTATGGACTATAGCCCGCCAGCTTCCTCTGTCCACAGAATTCTCCAGGCAAGAATACTGGAGTGGGTGGTCATTCCCTTCTGCAGGGGATCTTCCTGACCCAGGGATCGAACCTGGGTCTCCTGCATTGCAGGCAAATTCTTTACTATCTGAGCCACCAGGGAAGCAAACACTTACAGGAATATCAAATAAATTTGAAACAAGAAACATGAGGGAAAGCAAGGTATAATTAAGATGCAAGACATGGAGTCTTTGCTATCAATGAGACAAAAGTTGGCTCAGAGCCTCCTGGTATTCCACACAAGAGAGAAAAATGATGAATTACAAAATACACAGGGTCCCTGAAGGATAAACACACCAACTGCATAGGCACAGCATGATTGTTCTAAAACTATGGAGTATCCCGTGGATCATTCCAAAGGAATTTCGTGGGGAGTATCCTAATAACATCTTTCTCAGAGCATAGTGAAGGGTGGCCTGGATCCTCCTTGCAACAGCAGAGCCCAAGATAGAAGCTCTGATATTTCTACCTGAGTCCACTAAACGGGTCACCTCTGCTGGCACCACCCGGGAGTGAGGGCGAGGGCCTGAGGGAAGAGAAACGAGTACCTGGTGCTGGCCCTCAGGCTTTTGGGACTCTGTAAAATGCCAAAGAGGGTGAGATGGTCAGGCAGCATGGGTGACTCAAGGTACATGAATTTGAGCAAACTTGGGGAGATAGTGGAGGACAGAGGGGCCTGGTGTGCTGCCGTCCATGGGTTGCAAAGAGGTGGACACGACTTAGTGAAACAGCAGCAAAAGTGTCAAAGACTACTCAGGAGCCGAGGCTTGGATCCGATCTACTACGGGGGCTGTGACGGCCACAGAACCTTTTGTTTCCTTAAACTCAGTCATCTGAATTCCACAGCCAGGCCTTCCCTGGTGAGAATCCACCAGGGAATCCACCTTCCGATGCAGGGCACACAGGCTCAATCCCTGGCCTGGGAAGACTGCACGTGCCAAGGGCAACAGGTCTGTGCGCAGCTACCGAAGCCTGCGCGCCCTGGAGCCAGGCTCTGCAACGAGAGGCCGCTGCAGTGAGAAGCCTGAGCGCTGCGCCTAGAGAAAGCCCGTGGGCATAGATCCCAGCACAGCCAGAAAAATAAGCAGGTAAAGTCAAAAGGAAACGAAACTCAACAGCCATCCCCCGCCCCAGTCTCTGGCTTTTGGGGGGCCTTTTTGTTCCCACAGAAGAAGAATGGGAAAGGAGGTGGTCAGCCTTGAGAAAGGCTGGGGGGCAGCCCCAGGCAGGAGTGTGAAAGAGGGCTTCGCTCACACGGGGCCAGATGAACTTCCACAGGTTCTTGGGCCCACACTGACTTTCTTTACTGGTTTTTAGTTTTTATGAAATTCAGTTGAATCCACTGTGCGTGCTGACGCTGCCTGGCAGAGATGGCAGTAAATCCTGAAATTTGGATAATTCACTATCAAAGTTTGCACAGTATCTTTTTCACTAAAACCTGATGTAGCTCTTTCCTATCAAGGCCCATTGGTTTAAATCTCATGTCCAGGAGATGGACAAATTATTTTTTCAGTTGTAAAAAAATAGTTTTTTTAAAACTTAGATCAATAAAACTCAGCTTTTGTGGCCATTTCTTAATTATTGTTAGTGTGAAGTTATAGCGTTTTCACTTTGAACCTCAAAGAAACCAACGGGTAATTGGCACATGATTTTCATAATTGTCCTGTAGGGTGTATGAGAACCCAAATTCATTCAAGAAAGCAAGGCTCATAAGGGGACAGGACAGGGACAAGAATGAAAACCCAGAAATAGTGACGAATCATCATCAAAAATTGAAAATCCCTCAAAATGAAGGATGAGAATAGCTTTCTCTGAACCACACTCAGTCTGCACAGAGTATCATCACCAGCAGGCATCCTGCATTTACCAAAAAAAGGAAAGAGAAAGCATTTTTTTCTAACTTCTTGTTAGTAGATTAATGGCTAACTTAACCTCCACTATAGTAATTCAACATAATCTAGAGCTGATAGAAATGCTTCTGTACAGGCTAGGGTTTATTAGTAAATTTAATATTTTTTATGAAAAGATGTTTTTAAAGTATGTGTTACCAAACTTAGAAATTGAAAAAAAAAATTTTTTTAGGACTTTCAAAACTATATGTTACTAAAAATAACACTGACCCTTGGTATTTGTCTGAGGAAGAATCTCTGGAGAGAAAAAGATTTCATCCCTTGGAGATAAATGGGGCCAACTCATCTGCAGTCTTTGGTTTAATTAGCTAAACTTTTCCAGATGGAAAGCATTCGAAGCAAGGGAATAGTTCTGAGCCCCCTGGAATTGTTTTTTTTTTAAAGCATAACAATATGTTACATGTAAGAGAAAATATGTGTCTTTTATCTTTGCCTTTAAAAGGCAAACCAGGAAGTACTTGGCAGCATTATGGTTTCGATTTGATGATTGAAAACGAAATGCTCTAATTTTGTTCGATATTGAACAAACACTGAGTGTTTGCTTTTCTCCTGTGCTAAACCCTGGGGAAGGAGAAATCAGACAAGACCCCTGGACTTATGGAACCTATAATTCAACTGTTAATAGAGGCTGCAGTCCCGAGACCTGGCACACCACAGGGGCTGGATGACTTCACTGCATGAGCGAGTGACGGATAGAGACACTTGAACAAGGAGTTGCAGTAATAAAGTTCTGAACAAATGACTGTGGTCAGAGGGGAGCGTAGGGGCCTCAAGCTGTCAGAGGCTTCACAAAGACCATTTCTTAGGTAGGAGCACAAAAGACTTCCAGACCCAGAAAACAGCATGTGTAAAGGCGAGCAGAGAAGAAAGAGTGCCATGTATTTAGGCAACAGCCAGTGTGCCTGGAGTTACAGAACATGGGGATACACGGGGATACAGAACATTCCTGGAAGATAGTGAGGCCCATGAGACGGATTAGGGCTCATGTGAAAAGGACCCTGAAAGCCTAAGTTTGGACTTGATCCTTTAATAGGTGTTTTAGAAAGATGGCGAGAGACACAGTACCGAGCAGGCACAGAAGGGGGAGAGGAAGTAACAGGCACCAACGGTTAAGTGCCCTGTTTCTGACTAGCACTAGGATAGATCCTCTACACAGTTACACTAAGTCTCACTCCATCCTTGCAACACACCCAGTGCGCGCGTAATATTGTCCCCCAGTTTCCAAGGAGGAGACTCATGGAGGTTAAGCGACTTTCTCCAAATCATACAGCTAATACAAGATGGAACTAGGATTTCAGACCAGGCTTCTAAAAAATCTTGATGGAGAATAAAATAAATACCATCGGACTCCCACAAATTAGAAAAAAAAATATACAGTGGAAGCTTGGAGAAAGTTTAGTGAATATGAAGCAAGACAGAATGCATGGGAGACACAAGGAAAGCATGACTCTACAAAAGGATATTTACAGTAAGGGAGATACAGCACAGGAAGTGGGAAGATGATCATAGAAAAACCACAACATGTGTTTTTAAAATGCAAAGCCCCAGGGAGGAGAAAGCAAACCAGACAAGAACGCCATTCGCTCTGGTATTCTGTGCTCTTTACTGCTTTTCTTTTTTTTTTTTTTAACTTTAAACAATTTGTTCTGAGAGTAACAAAGATACAGCGCATGATCTTGCAACTCTAATGCCCTAAATCAGAAACAGATGGTGCCTAGTTTCCTAGAAACTGCAGAATTTTGAGGACAACACCCTCTACGCACTGCACCACTAATTTCAGTTCCTTCACAGATACTAATATGTGACTAAATAATGTGGTTGCTGGGCATTGTATTGGAACATCTGTTTTTCTTGCTCCAGGATCTTTCTGAAGGTTTAAACTTCTCTCCATTTTCGTGGTATGCTTCTTTCTGACTTCCAGAAAAACTTCATTTTTATCATTTAAAATTTGGAAAATATTGAACAAGGCAGAAAATTTAAATCCCCCTAATCCTTCCACCCAGCAGTAACTAATGACCCTGGTTAACATTTTGACAGTAGTAGTCTAATCCTCTACCCACACAGGGGTGTGTACACTTTATAAAAATACAATGTATCAGTTCAGTTCAGTCCCTCAGTCCTGTCTGACTCTTTGCGACCCCACGAATCGCATTATTCCCATCTCTTTCAGAATTTTCCACAGTTTATTGTGATCCACACAGTCAAAGGCTTTGGCATAGTCAATAAAGCAGAAATAGATGTTTTTCTGGAACTCTCTTGCTTTTTCCATGATCCAGCGGATGTTGGCAATTTGATCTCTGGTTCCTCTGCCTTTTCTAAAACCAGCTTGAACATCAGGGAGTTCACGGTTCACGTATTGCTGAAGGCTGGCTTGGAGAATTTTGAGCATTACTTTACTAGCATGTGAGATGAGTAATGACTGCTTTTAACCTATTTGTTCACTGAATTTATCACTAGCATTTATCCATATCACCAAACATTTATGATGACTGCTAGTATTCTGTCTTATTGCATAAATTAATTTTTTTAAATTGATCTCTTCTCATTCAACCAATTCTACCTGTTGAACTATGTGTTCTATGTACCAAAACTATTCTTGGCACTGGGTGCATTGTGGTGAGTGAAACAGGCAGAGTCCCTGCCCTCAGGAAGACTACAGTCCTATTATTGAAAAGTTTTATTATTAAAAAACACCACGGTGAGGGGATTCCTTGGTGATCCAGTGGTTAGACTCCGTACTTTCACTGCAGAGGGGCTGGCTGGGTTTAATCCCTGCTCAGGGAACTAAGATCCCTCAAGCCATGTGGCACAGCCAAAGCAAAATAGCATGGTGAAACCTGGCAAATACCACCTGCTATCTGATTAACATCATCAGTAAACATTAGGTAGACAGGTGATACCCCTGATATGATGTAACGAGAAAGGCAGCTCACATCTGTGATCTTTCTCCCAGGAAACAGTCTATTCATGACTTTTCTGTTTTTAATAAAATCAAACCAACCCAAATCAAGACATTCTACAAAATAGCTGACCGGTGCTCCTCAAAACTAACTAGATCATCAAAAATCAGGAAAAATCAGAGAATCTCCCACCATCTTGGGGAACCTAGGGAGATGTGACAACTAAACGTTATGTGGTGTTCTGGACAGAATCCCTGGAACAGGAAAAAGAAATAAGGTAAAAGTGGGGAAATCTGGGTAAAGGATGGATTTTCGTTACTAATGCATCAATATTAGCTCATTAGTTGTGATAAATGTATCCTGGTATACTAATGTAAGTTGTTAATAGTAAAGGAAATGGGGGAGGAGGAGTATATAGTGCAGCAGGACCTCTCTGCACTATCTTGGAGAAGGGAATGGCAACCCACTCCAGCATTCTTATCTGGAGAATCCCATGGACAGAGGAGCCTGGCGGGCTCCAGTCCACGGGGCTGCAAGGAGTCGGAACACGATGTAGTGACTGAGACAACAGCCGCACTATCTGTTAAATCTAAAACTGTCCTCAGATTAAAATTTTATTAAACAAACAAACAAACACCGCGATAGTCATTCTTGTATCTTGAAGCACACCTCTGATTCTTTCCTTAGGATAGAGCCCCCAAAGTGAAATTGCTGAGTCAAAAGGAACACGTATTTTTACTTACCAGAGATTATTCTTTTTTTTTTTTCCCAGAGATTATTCTTTTAAAGTGCTTTTTATATGTAGATGCTTTGCCAACTTCTTAGAGATGTCTTAGCCTTATGTCTCCATTTCAGCTTTTTCCTATGTGACTGATTGGAAAAGACGCTGATGCTAGGAAAGACTGAGGGTAGGAGGAGAAGGGGGCGACAGAGGATGGGATTGCTGGATGGCATCATTGACTTAATGTACATGAGTTTAAGCAAACTCCAGGAGACAGTGAAAGACAGGGAAGCCTGGCCTGCTGCAGTCCATGGGGTCGCAAAGCGTCAGACATGACTGAGCAACTGAACAACAAGACTTCTTGAAGCTGAAAGGAAACCAAAGAGATCATGAAACTCAGCTGCCCTGCTGAGGAGGAAACTGGGGTCCAGAGGCCTGAAGTGACTTGCCCAAGGTCAAGTGGCAAGTGAACAGTGGGAAGCAGAACCCGTTTCCCTGTTGACTCTTATCTGTGCTGGGCTGTCCTTGGGTGTGTCCACATGAAATCAAATTTTCTGACTCACGGTGGAATTGGAGTCAACACTCAGACCTGTGTCTTTTTCTGTAAGTAAGTGTTTGCTTCCTTTGTCTTGGACGTGGTTGCTGGAAGCTCAAAGGATTTTTAAATAAAATTAAAGAATGGACTCAGACACAACTGACAGAATCGCTTGACTAAGTCCTTGGGCATATCAGTTTTCCTTTCTGAGCCACTGTTCCTGATCAGAAAAAATAAATTGGAATTCCAGCACCTACTTCTTAGCATCTGACAGGTACCTTTAGAAACTAAGCAGCTAAGTGTGGATATATCTGCAGAAGCCTGAGAAACGTCATTTAAGGAAAAGGCATTTAAATGGGAACAAAGGGCACATTCTCTGCTAAGTGGTCTGTCATGTCCCAAGAAAGTTCATTTCCTTGCCCATATAGTCTCTAGACAAGGAAAAAAATCCCAGACTTGGCATGGGTAAGGCTGAAGAGGGAGATGGAGAGGAAGGGAGAGAATTGTTAGACTTCTTGGCTGGAGTTCAGAAACAAATAGTTCCCGAGCCTGGCATTGTTGGGGGCCGGTGTCAGGACCAGACCAAGAAGGCAGACAAGGAACTTGACCGTTCCTGACTTGGCTCCGCACACCGTTACTCAATAGAAACTGATGCGTAAGCAGGATTCTTGAGGACGCAGGAGAAGTATGAACAGTCACTGGGTGCGGTGGGGCTGCCTGTCCCAAGATTGCAGCCATCCATTTCTGACTTATTTAATTTCCAGACATTCTTGCAGGATTTGGGTGATGACAAAAGCTAGTTGAAACAATACTCAAGTCTGGGATTTAGAAAAGCACTGGCCTCTGACCTCAAACCAGAGCCTCTAATCAAAGTCCTGAGCCTGACTCAAGTCAGTGAGCGTCCTCCCTTACCAATATGGAAATGACTTATTTTATTTGCCTGTAAGCATCTGTCAGCACCTGCACCAGACTGAAACTTGGCAGGCAAAATGAGGAAGGGGTCATACTTCTTAAAACTCTATTTTTATGGTTTGAACCTTTTTACTCTTTGAAGGAATAGAACAGGGGGTCGAGTTAGAGAGCTCACAGGAGGAGATGAGAGAAGAAAAAGTTAAACGGGCGGCAATGTCTTCGGATGGTTATTAACTGCCATCAGCATTCTCTAGTGGAAGAGGCAAAGACCCGGGTAGGTTGGCTGGCACTGCCTACGATCTCGGAGCAACAGAAGAAGGGACAGCCCTGAGGTTTTAGGGAAGGACAGAATGAGAATGGAGCATCTGAAGTGGGTGCAGCTTCGCAAGAATCTAGATTCAAATAAGAATCTATACTTGGAAATCTGAATCTCTAGGTTCTTAACTATGTGCTTTTACAGGAAAAAGCATCTCTGGGCTTCATGTATATGCAAGTAAAACTCTTTACTGGATCAGCTTTTTTTTTTTTTAATTATTTATTTTGCTATATTGGGTCTTAGTTGCAGCCCCTGTGATTTTCGTTGCATCGTGTGGAGTATTCTGTATGGCCCATGGACTTTCTAGTTGTAGCACCTGGGCTCCAGAGTGAACAGGTTCCAGCAGTTGTGACCTGCAGGCTTGGTGGCTCCAGGGCATGTGAGATCTTGGTTCCCAGATCAGGGATGGAACCTTGCATTGCAAGGCGGGTTCCTAACCCCTTGACCACCAGGAAAGTCCCATTTACTGAAGCAGCCTTGATCCTGGTCTTGAAGTTCAATATTAAACATATTTTACTGAGATGACTTAACTGTCCCTGTTGAGCCTGCCGAAACATCTGCTTCCTTACTGATGCCTCCAATTCCACCGTCCCTTTGAATTAGATGGTGAATTGATTATGTATCACATGTCAATCCCCGTCAACTGGTAGCAGCTGTCTGAATGACTATGTCGAAACAACAATGAGGTAGGAAAGGACTCCCCTAGCTGATTAGCAAGATGAGCAAGAGAGAAAAGAGTGACAACGCTCCGTGGGTTAAGGCAATGTGCATTGCAGGACCCATACCTCTGGCAAGGGCAATTTATCAAGCTTTTATATCATCAGCGTCTCAGGTGAATTCATATCAGATCATTTCCAGCGCTGGTTTCACTAGGCACAGCACACTTCATAAAAGCAAAAGTCAGGATAGATGGTTCAAGCAAGGTTTTGCTTAATTTGCCTTTTTTTTTTTTCTGATTTTTGTGAATTAAATAATATATGCAAGCTCTTACAAAGATATAAAACTAACATTTAAGTAAGCATGTAATGAATCACAACATACTGAAATTTATGGGAAACATTATAGGAAAGGTGGAAAAAAAATCCAAGGCATACAGTCCCCAAGGATAAATGCAAAGCCCGGGAAGATCAGGTCTGGGTGGGAACTCTAAGCTTTAAGAGGCCATCAGAAGGCCCTGGTGTCTGAATCAGGGTGGTTTCCTAACTGGGTAGAAAGAAATCATGAAAAGGGAAGTGAGATGTCACCGACACACTTCGCTTAGTCCACAATTTTGCTTTTAAAAGAAACTTCTCCTGCAGGGCTCTGCTCTGGGGGTTTCCTGGGGAGAATTTCAAAATTCTAGACAGCATGTTGGGGCAATTATTAAGAACTTACAATGTCAGCCTGGCTTCCCCATGAGTTACAAAGCATACAGTGATGTCTGCTGTGTTCCAACAAGGCCCACGCATATTAAGTTTTTCTATACTGGGATCAGATCAACCTTTCAAAAAAACCTTTAACTATTTACAACATTTTAGTTTGAGATCCAATAACATTATTACACCACACCTACAATGACAATGTATAATTATCTTATATAATGTATAATGATAATGTAAACTCCTCAGTAAGAAAGGAAAAGCTCTCGAAAAAGGTCCCCAGCCTTCTTACTCCAGTTCTCTCCATGCTTTTTAAGACTTTTTGCCTGGAATGCTCTTTCTCCTTTTGGTACACATCTCTTTTATATTAATTAGCATATTTTACTGTCCTTTCTCCTTTGTCTCTCTATGAAAACATTGTTGTTGTTCAGTTGCTAAGTCATGACCAGATTTTGTGACCCCGTGGACTGAAGCACACCAGATTTCCCTGTCCTTCACTGTTTCCTGGAGTGTCCTCAAGCTCATGTCCATTGAGTCATTGATGCTATCTAACCATTTCATCCTCTGCCACTTTCTTCTCCTTTTGCGTTCAACCTTTCACAATATCAGGGTCTTTTCCAATGAGTTGGCTCTTTGTCACCAGGTGGCCAAAGGATTGGAGCTTCAGCATCAGTCCTTCCAATGAATATTCAGGATTGATTTCCTTTTAGGGTGGACTGGTTGGATCTCCTTGCAGTCCAAGGGACTCTCAAGTGTCTTCTCCAGCAACACAAACTGAAAGAATCAATTCTCTGGCGCTCAGCCTTCTCTATGGTTCAACTCTCACATTTGTACATGACTACTGGCAAAGCCATAGCTTTGACTATACCGACCATGGTCAGCAAAGTAAGTGATGTCTCTGCTTTTTAATTTGCTGTCTAGTTAATACGATGTCTAGGTTTGTCATAGCTTTTCTTCCAAGGAGTAAGCGTCTTTTAATTTCGTGGCTGCAGTTGGGAGACTCTCAAAAGCAGAGTGTTTGAAAATTTTATTCTGTCCACATATACTTCATGAACACTGAGGAAGTGCTGGTCACCACGCCAGGCACCAGTGATACAACAGAAAATGAGGCAGACAAGACCCCTGACTGCACAGAGCTGTACCCTAAGGGATCTAAGCCCAGTGACTAGCACGTGTCTAGTGCAATCAAGACGGCAAGTCTAAATAAACACAAGGTAAATGAAGCTACTGCCAGGAATTTGAAATGTAGTTGCTATGATTAATTCGGCAACACATATGTGAAAGGTAATTTAAAAAAAAAAGAGCAGAAATAGAAAATTTCAAGTCATTTGCATTGTCATTCTGCTATCACTAGCAGCTATTATTGAAAGCATGGAAGGAAATGACATTCCTAGAACCCAAGTAGATTTTGTAAAAAGTAGTCAATGTGAAATGATGCGAATATCAAAAAAATGATTACCAGGCTTCCCTGGTGGCTCACTGGTAAAGAATCTGCCTATAAATCCAGGAGACACAGGTTCGATCCCTTATCTGGGAAGAGCCCACGGGCCACAGAGCACCTAAGCCACAACTACTGAGCCTGCGCTCTAGAACCTGGGAGCCGCAACTCCTGAGCCCACGAGCCCCAGAGCCCGAGCTCCACAAGAGAAGACCCCACCGAGAGAAGACCACTCACCACAACCAGAGAAATGCCAGCAGCAAACACCCAACACAGCCAAAACTGAATACAGTTAATTGAAAGAAGGAAACCAGAACTGAAAGAGACACGTGTACCCCAGTGTTCATCGCAGCACTGTTTATAATAGGCAGGACATGGAAGCAACCTAGATGTCCATCAGCGGATGAATGGATAAGAAAGCTGTGGTACATATACACAATGGAGTATTACTCAGCCATTAAAAAGAATACATTTGAATCACTTCTAATGAGATGGATGAAACCGGAGCCGATTATACAGAGTGAAGTAAGCCAGAAAGAAAAACACCAATACAGTGTACTAATGCATATATATGGAATTCAGAAAGATGGTAACGATAACCCTGTATGCAAGGCAGCAAAAGAGACACAGATGTATAGAACAGTCTTTTGGACTCTGTGGGAGAGGGCGAGGGTGGGATGATTTGGGAGAATGGCATTGAAACATGTATATTATCATATGTGAAATGAATCACCAGTCCAGGTTCGATGCATGAGACAGGGTGCTCGGGGCTGGTGCACTGAGATGATCCAGAGGAGTGGGCTGGGGAGGGAGGTGGGAGGGGGGTTCAGGATGGGGAACACGTGTACACCCGTGGCGGATTCATGTCAATGTATGGCAAAACCAATACAGTATTGTAAAGTAATTAGCCTCCAATTAAAATAAATAAAGTTATATTTAAAAAATTTTTTAAAGAAATTACCAAAAAATTAACTAAGATCCTTATAAATGTAAGGCATGACTACTGACTTCCTACAATGTGCCTTGAATTCATTGTGTCTAGAACATGGACACGAAGGCCAGAAAAGGCTTTGTAGTCAGGAAGACAATATGCAGTAATAGGGTGTTTTTGGTTTTGCTTAGAATCTTTCTTTTATTGATAAAATGTAGTAAATTAATCTTAGTGAATTTTCCCATTCCTTAGTAAGCCCAAACATGCTTCCATACAAACAAGAAGTCCCCATACCCACCACAACAAAATGAAAAGTCTGGATATTTTAATATATGAGGAACATGAAAATACAGCAGTGTTTCCCCCAATTTTTTTCCCATAGAACAGTGGTCCAATGAGTTGTTCCTTGTAAAGAGTATGAGTTGTTCCTTGTAAAGAGTGTTTGTCACTAAGTCATGTCCGACTCTTTGCGACCCCATGGGCTGCAGCACTCCCTGGCCTTCACTACCTCCTGGAGTTTGCTCAAACTCATGTCCATTGAGTCAGTGATGCCATGCAACCATCTCATTCACTGTCACCCCCTTCTCCCCCTGCCCTCAATCTTTCCCAGGTTCAGCGTCTTTTCCAATGAGTTGGCTCTTCGCATCAGGTGGTGAAAGGATTGGAGCTTCAGCTTCAGCATCAGTGCTTCCAGTGAAAAGAACATAGAGTCTGGGAAACGCATCACTCGTAAGGCCCTCCTGGAGTTTTACAAAGCACACCATCATATTAATGTCTCTGAAAAGTTCTGCAGGAAAGAAATATGTTGAACTTTGTCATCATCTCCCATGCTTATTTCAAGCACTGAATTCTTCTTTGAAGTAATAGCTATTCAGTTAGTGTAGGAAAATCTGCTTTGAAGTTCAATTTACAATATTCTTCTACTTAGTGGTGATCTGGCAAATCAAGACATTCTCGAGGTAAAGCAAGATAATACGGTCAAGCAATAAAACTATTTTTCCTATGAAAGTATTTGTAAGTAAAACATGCTGCACAAACAACAATCTTATTAACAGTCTGCATTTTATTTCTAAATGAAATCATCATCTCACCACTAGATGGCAACATAATTCCATTTAAGTTACTCTATGTGTGTCTGTGTGTGTGTGTACGCGCGCACGCAAAATAATTTCGTTTACGTTAGTGTGTGTATGAAAGTGAAAGAGGAGAGTGAAAAAGTTGGCTTAAAGCTCAACATGCAGAAAACTAAGATGATGGCATCTGGTCCCACCACTTCATGGCAAATAGATGGGGAAACAGTGGCTGACTTTATTTTTCTGGGCTCCAAAATCATCGCAGATGGTGACTGCAGCCATGAAATCAAAAGACGCTTAGTCCTTGGAAGGAAAGTTATGACCAACCTAGATAGCATATTCAAAAGCAGAGACATTTCTTTGCCAACAAAGGTCCTTCTAGTCAAGGCTATGGTATTTCCTGTGGTCATGTATGGATGTGAGAGTTGGACTGTGAAGAAGGCTGAGCACTGAAGAATTGATGCTTTTGAACTGTGGTGTTGGAGAAGACTCTTGAGAGTCCCCTGGACTGCAAGAAGATCCAACCAGTCCATTCTGAAGGAGATCAGCCCTGGGATTTCTTTGAAAGGAATGATGCTAAAGCTGAAACTCCAGTACTTTGGCCACCTCATTGGAAAAGACTCTGATGCTGGGAGGGATTGGGGGCAGGAGGATAAGGGGACGACAGAGGATGAGATGGCTGGATGGCATCACCAACTTGATGGACTGGATGTGAGTCTGAGTGAACTCTGGGAGTTGGTGATGGACAGGGAGGCCTGGCGTGCTGTGATTCATGGCGTCGCAGAGTCGGACATGACTGAGCGACTGAACTGAACTGAAGTGTGTGTGCATGTGTGTCCATGTGTGTTTTCCTTCGTGTCTCACTCTTTGCAACACCAGGGACTGACACCTGCCAGGCTCCTCTGTCCATAGAATTTTCCAGACAAGAATACTGGATCGGGTTGCCATTTCCTTCTCTGGGGAATCTTCCTGACCCAGGGATCGAATCCAAGTCTCCCGTTTCCTGCATTGGCACATTGGCAGGCGAGTTCTTTACCAGTTGAGCCACCAGGGAAGCCCCATTTATGTTACAACCAAGCCAAAAAAAATTTTTGAGTTTTCTAGGAATGTATATGTGCATTTATTCACTGTTAATCATTCTTTCAAACAACTTATTAGGAACTTTTAAGTTCTGGGAGCTCTGATGAATGTTGAAAATAAGAGGAAAAATGAGACAGCTCATTGTAATTCAGAGGACTCGCTGGGATACTGGGTCTTTCTTCGGCATCTACGGAGATGTGAGAAGAGAGCTGCAGGCTGAAGTTTAAAAGGAACAAACGGAGCTTGGAAATGGGTTAAAGATGTTAGCTGTGGACTTTGAAAAGTTACATGAAAACCATCATCCAAAGATGTAAGAATCTGCGTGATGAAGTTTACATAACCAGTACAGTCTCGCCTCAGTTTGAGGCCAGAAAGGATGCTCCAGGAGACACTGGCAGCGGTGCCTGATCACTGCCCTGTACCCACTCCAGTGTTCTTGCCTGGAGAATCCCAGGGACGAGGGAGCCTAGTGGGCTGCCGTCTATGGGGCTGCACAGAGTCGGACAAGACTGAAGCGACTTAGCAACAGGAACACCATGATTATGTTATGGACCATGTGCAGAAAGAATAACCTGGAACATCAGTGTATCTATGCATGATTTTGTTCTTTTTCCCTCACCTCAGTGTCTTGTCTTTTACACAGCAAAATATGCATATAATATACTTCCGAGATGATTTTACCCTAAGAATGGATGTGCTTTAGGATTAATTAGATTTTGGCAATTAATATCTCATTCTGATAATACAACTATTGATTTATTGACCTTTTATTTGTCATTTTTAGTAATGGCTGATGACATTGGTTTTTTTTAATTTTATGGATTGTAATTTCAGAGCCAGTAATAAAGCACTGATGAATAAATTATGGAGGGGGGGGAGGATTGGTAATCTCTCCACAAGGTGAATACATTTAAACCTCAAAAAACTTAGTTCACTTTCCCAGCCACGTAAAGAATTAAGGAATAGAAAATAACACATTTTAGCTTCATGTTAATCATTTTAAGTCACCAGAGAGACAAAGCCATTTGTCCTCTCTTAAGTGTCTAAGTCCATAGAGTTTCAAAATAACAGCTACTTACTCAAATTCAGTCCAGAAGCAATTTTCATCATAAAGGTGATGGACGTTTGTACCTAGTTACACTTTAGCTGAAAAGAAAAAAAGGAATTGTCCTTTACTCCTGTTTGCTGTTTCTATGTTTTAAGAACAAAATACCCACTTCAGTGAAAGTCTATCTTGTCAGTTAATTTTTTGTTGCTGAATAGTTATATGTTTAAACAATGTTTCTTTGGGAGCATCATACTAAATGGGCCCTCAGGGATGTCAGATGCAAAATGATAGCCGGTGAGATGATAGACAACACTGCTGGGGGAGCCCGAGGTGTCATCCATTCCTCCAAATAGCTTTGAATTATAGTTTTGAAAATATTATCTTTCCAAAGGAGAGACAGGGAAAATGAAGCATGTAAAATCATCCTTTGGGAGACACGTATAATTTAGAGGAAGGAAAAGAAGTTCCCACAACACAAAGACATTAACAACAACAACAGCAACAAATATTGATAAAAGGTAAGTTGTTGGAAAAGAAACTGAGAACCAGGAAAGAGAAACTGCCCATAAATCACAAGAGGAACATCAACAAGCAAGCATCGGGGTAGAGATGAAACACCATCCACCACAAGTTGGCTGCGGCCCAGGTGCATCATATATGCGTTCTATCCATTCATCATTATGTTATCTAACTGCCCTATGTGGGAGGCAATTTTTTTCAACATATAGATAATAAGATTCTGGTTTGGATTAAGATTCTCAGGTGCTTCCCTGGTGGCTCAAGTGGTAAAGAATCTGCCTGCAATGCAGGAGACCCAGGTTCAATCCCTGGGTCCGGAAGATCCCCTGGAGAAGGAATTGGCAATCCACTCCGGTATTCTTGCCTGGAGAATTTCATGGGCAGAGAAACCTGGCAGGCTACAATCCATGGGATCGCAGAGTCAGACACAATTCTGTTTAAATAAAAAATATAATGTCATGGATAACCAACCAGGACCTACTGTATAGCGCATGGAGCTCTGAGCAGTGTTACATGGCAACCTGGATGGGAGGGGAGTTTGGGGGAGAATGGATATATGTGAACGTATGGCTGAATCTCTTCACTGTTCATCTGAAACTATCACAACTGTTAACTGGCTATATCCCAATACATAATGTGCCATTTCATTTATTCCTTCCATTCATGTGAGAAAAAAGGAAGGACAGGGAAGCCATGTGTACTATAGTCCATGGGGTCACAAAAAGTTGGATAGGAGTTAGTGACTGAACAACAAATAAAATTTTAATCAGTAATTTCAAAATCAATACTTTTTATGAAAATATAACTTATTAATACTGGCTCAAGAATAAATTTTTTAAAACTATAAGCCTCTGACCACTAAATAAATTGAATTTGTACTGAGAAATCTACCATTCTCAAGAACACACTATATTGTTCTAGTCCCATAAAAATTTAAAAACCTTTTACTAAAATTCAAGGGACAGACAATTTTCAGAGACCTGAAAAGTTGGCAATATCCCTTAAACTCATTTTATTAGGCCAGTGAAATTTTGGCACTCAAATTGAGAAGTCTGTAAAAATAAAATCACTTTAAAAATTAATATAGATACATAAACCTGTATCAAACAACTAAAGAAATGTATGAAATCATAGATTGTATTGAAACATTTGTGTTTCACAGGAAAGCAAACGATATAACATTAGAATCTCTATTATGTCATTAATAGATACAAAAGAAAATATAAAACCCCTTTATGATCAAAACTTAGCTAAAAGTAGAAGGGACCTTATTTAATATGACAAATGATGTCCAGTAAAGACCTACTTGGCATACTTAAACATTTATAATACAGAAAGATAAAACCATAACAAACCAAATTACTCCTATCAAATTCTCAAAAGAAAAAATTACTCACTAGTAAGACTTTAATCAACATATACTGTTAGTCTTTTCAAGTACAAAGTGACAAGACAAGGACATATAAAAGTATTGGAAAGGAAGAAAAGGGTATTATTTATTGACAATCTAACTGCCTTCTTTGAAAACCCAAGAGAAATTACAGATAAATTAGCACTACTGTTAAATGCCAGAAAGAAAACCAAAATATGAAAATCCAATAGTAGCAAATATCTAGACAATTTATATAGAACAAATGATTTTTAAAAGAAAACACTAACAAAGGAACAAAGCCAAGTCAATGTCTAGTAATAAGTCTAATTAAAAATGCATTAAGATCTGTATAGCTTATACATATTTTGGAATGACACCTTATATTTATTCATAGACATTTAAGTTACACGAGTATATGACCTTTTGGACAAGAATGTTTCCACGTTTAGAGTTTTTAATTAACCGTTTAAGTCACACAAACTTTATTTTGAGGGGTGGTGTAAACTCCTCGAATTTCTACTTGAAATTTTACAACACATTTTTACTTGTCAGTACTTCGATGTTCTTTTAATCCTTCTTACACTTCTTATTTTCTCCTGTCACTTTCACTTCAGCGAGTCAGTACAGACTGAGAAACGCTGGGGTACCTGACATTGGATGGTCCGAGGAGACAGGTACCCTAAGAGGTCCGTTCTCATGACCTCACGTGACGGTAAAGGAAGAGGTCTTCTAGAAGGTCTAGGTCCCTAGCTTGGGCCCAGAGGTCGGTGGTAGACTCGGTAGCCTTGACACAGAAAGATATAAATTCGTAAGGAAAACCATAATTATGTCGTTCTCTTCGTATACAGTTACCTTGTCTTAACTATTGGATCTTTCTTTTTAATAGTTTTCTTCGAGAACCTTAAACTGTTTCCCTCGTAATTTTTAGTCACCTATCGATTAATGTTATCGGTCCTTCACCTTCGTTGGATCTATAGGTATCTACCTACCTACCTATTTTTACAACACCGTGTATATGTGTTACCTTATAATGAGTCAGTATTTTTCCTTGCTTCAACTCAATCAACATCACTACACCTACTTGGATCTCAGACAGTATGTCTCACTTCATGTAGTCTTTCTCTCTTTGTTCATAGTATATAATTGTGTATATACACTTTAGATCTCTTTACCATGACTACTTGGATAAACGTCCCGTCCTTATCTCTGCGTCCGTATCTCTTACCTGTACATCTGTGTCGGCTCTTTCTTACAACCCCCTACTTAACTCTCGTGACCGTTATATATGTAGTGGTGCACATTTTATTGATCGATCACCCTTCGACGACATATCGTGATCCTCGAGTCGAACCACGAGTTACTACTAAGTCTCCCCACCTTATCCCCCCACCTACCCTCCCTCCGAGTTTCCCTCTCCGAGAAACATACGAATAGGGACTAAGTGTAACAACATGTCGTCTTTGATTGTGTTGTGACATTTCGTTTATGTGCACGAGTCAGCGAGTCAGTACAGACTGAGACGACGTTACCTAATATCGGGTGGTCCGAAGAGACAGGTACCCTAAGAGGTCCGTTCTTATGACCTCATCTACTGTAAAAGAAGAGGTCCTCTAGAAGGACTGTATCCCTACTTTGGGCTCAGGGGACGTAACGACCAACTAAGGAACGGTGACTCGGGATTCCCTTCTGAGATTTCGTTAATATGTGGTTAAAAATTTTTTTTAATCACTCCTCCTACCCGTTAAGTTGTTCGATTTACACACGTACGATTCAGCGAAGTCAATACAAACTGAGAAACACTGATCTACCCCACATCGGACAGTTCGAAGAGACAGGTACCTTAAGAGGTCCGTTCTTATGACCTCAACCAACGGTAAGAGGAGGAGGTCCCCTAGAAGGACTGGGTCCCTGACTTGAGAACAGCGTGCAGAGGACACAACCGTCCGTCCAAGAAAATGACGATTGTGGTGAACCCTTCGGGACATTTCGTTAATATGAGGTTAATTTTTTATTTTAGTCACCCGTCCTACCCGTTAAGTTGTTCTTTTTATGATAAGTACATTCATTTTCCATTTTACTCTAATTACGAATCAACGGGAAGTCAAATCAAGCCAGTGAGCCAACACAGACTAATAACCGCTGGGGTACCTGACGTCGTGCGGTCCGAAGGGACCGGTAGTGGTTGAGGGTCTCGGATGAGTTTGAGTACAGGTAGTGTAGTCACTACGGTAGGTTGGTAGAGTAAGAGAGAGTAGGGGAAGAGGAGGACAGAAGTTAGAAAGGGTCGTCGTCCCGGAAAAGGTCACTCAGTCGAGAAGCGTAGTCCACCGGATTCATGACCTCAAAGTCGAAGTCGTAGTCAGGAAGGTTACTTATAAGTCCTGACTAAAGGAAATCCTACCTGACCAACCTAGAGGAACGTCAGGTTCCCTGAGACAAGAGTCTTCTCCAACACTGCAGCTCAAAAGCATCAGTTCTTCGGCGTTCAGCTTTCTTTAGAGTCCAGTTCTCTCATCCATACATGACTACTGGAAAAACCAAAGCTTTGACTAGATGGACCTTTTTTGGTAAAGTGATGTCTCTGCTTTTTAATATGCTGACTAGGTTGGTCAGAGCTTTTCTTCCAAGGAGCAAGTGTCTTTTAATTTCATGGCTGCAGTCACCATCTGCAGTGATTTCAGAGCCCCTCCCCCCCAAATAAATATGTCACTGTTTCCATTGTTTCCTCATCTATTTTTCATGAAGTAATGGGACCAGATGCCATGATCTTAGTTTTCTGAATGTTGGGTTTTAAGCCAACTTTTTCACTCTCCTTTTTCACTCTTATTAAGAGGCTCTTTAGTTCTTTGCTTTCTGTCATAGGGTGGTGTTCAGAAACAAATACTTCAATTTTGGTTAAGTGCTAGAAAGTTATATTAGTTTCCTAAGGCTGTTATAATAAAGTACCATGCACTGGGGGACTTAAAGCAACAGAAATATATTGTCCCTCAGTTCTGGAGGCTGGAAATCTACAATCAAGGGATGGCCGGGACCATGCTCCATCTGAAACCTGTAGGGTATCCCTCCTTGTCTCTTTCTGGCTTCTGGGGTTTTGCCAGCACTCTTTGACATTCTTTGCCTTTTAGATACATCCCTCCTATCCTCCGTATTCACAGGGCATTCTCCTTGTGTATCTCCATCTCTTCTCTTGGTGAATGGTGACCATAATTAACAATGCTGTATTGTGTATTTGGGGCTTCCCTTGTGGTTCAGTGATAAAGAATTCACTTGTTAATGTAGGAGACTGTGGTTTGATCCATGGATCAGGAAGGTCCCCTAGAGGAGGAAATGGCAACCCGCTCCATATTCTTGCCTGGGAAATCCCGTGGACAGAGGAGATTTAGATTCTTCTTTGCTTTCTGCCATAAGGGTGGTGTTCAAAAATCAATAATTCAACTTTGGTTAAATACTAGAGAGTTGTATTAGTTTCCTAAGGCTGCTGCAATAAAGTACCATGCACTGTAGCCAGGGCCTACAGTCCCTGGGCTCACAAAGAGTCAGACGTGACTGAGTGACACACAAAGGCTAAAAACATATTAGAGGAGCTAATAGGCTTCTTCTAATGAAAATGGATAGAATGTCTGGGCATTTGGTCATTCAAAATAAAAATGCTGTAATAATATACAGTCAGAAAAAGGGCTTGGCAACGCAAATACTGCATTCCCACTGAGTTTAATAAACAGGGTGAACAATACAAAGAACCCATGAGATTAAGAGGTCAGTGGGAAACTTTCTGCCTCTGGGGTTACAGTGCCATTCACAATAGTCAACAGTTAAATTCAAAGAATTAAAGGTGGATACAACTCAAATGTCCATCAACAGATGAATAAACTAATATTGTATATACACACAATGATGTTATTCAGCTTTAAAAAAGAGTGAAGTTCTCACATGTACTACAACATTCAGAGCCTTAAAAACTTTATGCTGAGTGAAATAAACCAGATACAAAAGTACAAATGTTATATGGTTCCAGTTATATAAAATCAGTAGGCAAGTTCATAGAGACAGGAAGTAGTTAAGAGGCTAACAGGGGATGCGGAGAGAGGGAATGGAAAGCTACTGCTTCATGGTTTCAGACTTTCTCTTTGGAGTGATGACGCAGTTTGGAAATAGATGCTAGAGATGGTTGCACAACACTGGAAATGTAAACTAATGCCTCCAAAATGTGCACTTAAATGATTAAGATGGCAAATTTTATGTTATACCTTTTACCACAGTAAAAAAATGAAAACAAAAAAAGAAACAACCACAGCTGTGATGACTAATACTCATCTTGTTTCTCACCACTGAGGTGACCAGACTTTATTTACTAAAAGGTAGAATATTAAGAACTCTACTATAAAGTATATTTTACTAAAATATGTCATATTTCATTATTTTTTACTCCTACTACCCACAATTCTAGGCTTCTTTGCAGAAGTAAAAATCTTGTACTATGGGCTTCTCAAAGCACCATATAACTCCTCAATAAAGGCAGTGCCAAGGAGCACATTCATTTGAAACTATAAGGCTTTTATCTATAATATTTGACTTGAAGTCACTAGAAAATCATGTAATAAGAAGCCATGTTATGAGTCAATTCTGCCTCCATGATCCTGAAAGAAGCTGCTCAGTGAGATAAGCACTTCATTTACCTCATCCCACCATGCAAACAAAGAAGCCACTCTTGTGAGTCAGTATACAGAGTCAGTATACAATGTCATCTATATTTTAAAAATCCACTTTAATAGCATATCTTAGAGGCATACATTTGGAGCTATGAATTTCTTGTGAAAATTTTTCTCTTTATATTTCTTAAAATAGCAATAGGAAAATAAACTCTTGCCCTTTCTCTAGAAGCTGAAGAGGGAATACGCTTGCAGGTGAAATAAATTGTCTCCCTTCTGTTGAAATGAAACTGTAATCTATGTACTCCATGGCATATGCAAATAGCAGATTGAAACTTGGTCACAGAAAATCTTCCGTTCCCTACAACATCTGTTATACTTGACAGATGCTCCGTTGCCAACATCACACCAAGTAAAGTGAGACTACAAGAAAGTCAAAATTCCCAGTGTTCCAGCTTCTTTTCTGAACAAAAACACCATGAACTTGGAAAGTAGGTTCTGAACTGAAAAAGCATACATAATGTTTGCACTTTGTAGATGTAGAAGCATCTGTGATTTCAGTGATTAAAATATCACATCCCTCACTCCCTGCTTTCTGACAGACAAAAGTTCTGGCTTCTTTAATTTTATATTTGAGTTCATAACATTTCATAATGTTTTCATTTTTTTCCCCATGATTATCAAAGTAAGAAATGGAATATCTGAAAAACGTGAAATGTTTATGCCCAATCATAAGAACATCACAAGGCTAATAAATGTACATGCAAAGAACATGAACAGTAAAATGGCTCAAGAAAATGCAAATAATAAACACATATCAGACTGATTTTTCTAGAATTAAATGAATGTGAGTTAACAAAAATGAGGTATAATATATGACATACACCTTAAAATAGAATATGATGCCAAAAACTAGTGATAGTACATTAAGTCGAGAGTACTGCTGCGTGGACTGCAGAGGAGGAGAAGTACACTTTTATGTTCATTTTGGAAAGTCTTTTGGCATGTCAAAGGTCATTTAAAAAATGTAAAAAGACTTATTTTAAGAAAGTGTTGGTTAACTTTGTGATGATAAACAAGCACCAGCTGTTGATTTCCTCCACAAAATTCAATCCTGAAGAAACCAAGGAAAAAAAGAAAATATATATTCTAGAAATCATAAAAAAAAAAAAACCCAGAAGCAACCCATTCAGAGCATTAAATGTATTGTGAGTTGTTTATAACAGGAAGATGAGTGGCTGTGGGCTATGAAGGAAAAGAGTGGATTGATGCTGTGGTGAGTAGGCAGGCTGGATTTAAGTTTCATTCTTTTTTGGAAATATCGTGTATTAATAGTGAAAGTCACTCAGTTGTGTCTGACTGTTTGCCACCCCATGGACTATACAGTTCATGGAATTCTTCAGGCCAGAATATTGGACTGGGTAGCATTTCCCTTCTCCAGGGGATCTTCCCAACCCAGGGATCAAACCCAGGTCTCCCACGTTGCAGGCATATTCTTTACCAGCTCAGCCACCAGGGAAGCCCAAGAATCCTGGAGTGGGTAACTTATCCCTTCTCCAGCAGATCTTCCCGACCCAGGAATTGAACTGGGGTCTTCTGCATTCCAGGATTCTTTACCAACAGAGCTATAACATACAAATAAGAGTACAGCTCAGCAATGATTATGAATATAACCCCTTCCAGTTGAAGAGAGAGAATATTACTAAGGTGAAGAGGATCAAAACCAAAATATGCCACGTTGACATGAGGATTATTTTGAGCTGAAGGTAATTGAGAATCAACACATGCAGGGAGAGTGCTCCGCCTTCCCCTTATGTACCTGAAAACAGGGTATAAATTTCCCTTTGTGAAGATGTCCATCCCCCTCTACCCTCCTTTCAGGTCCCATCCCCAGGACAAGAAGACTGCTCATCTCTAGAGACGGACGTTTTTGTTGTTGCTTAGTCGCGAAGTCATGTCAGACTCTTTTGCAACCCCATGGACTACATCCTGCCAGGCTCCTGTGTCTATGAGATCTCCCAGGCAAGAATACTGTAGTGAGTTGCCATTTCATTCTCCAGGGGATCTTCCCAAACCAGGGATAAAACCCACATCTCTGGCACTGGCAGGTAGATTCTTTACCACTAAGTCACCAGGGATACTCTGGAGACCGAGAGCTGACCCCAAAATGAGCTTGCACAAACAGATCTGATTAAAATAAGACTTTACGGTCCAGGCTTCCCAGGTAGTGCTGTGGGTTCAATTCCTGGGCTGGGAAGATCCCCTGGGGAAGGGCATAACAAACCACTCCAATACTCTTGCCTGGAGAATTCCAAGGAGAGAGGAGCCTGGCAGGCTACAATCCACGTGGTTGCAATGAGACTGAAGCGACTTGTCACACAGCACATTGTCCTTTAGTTCCTCCTGTATTTCCTAGTAACTTCCGCATGATTCATTATTACTGGAAGCCCGAACCTCCTTTCCTTACGTGGACACATTGTGAGAAGGAAAGGGTGAGACGAACTGAGAGACTAGCATTGATCTCTATTGTGTGTAAAAGAGACAGCTTGTGGGAAGCTGCTGTATAGCACAGGGAGCTTAGTCCAGTGCTCCGTGCTGACCTAGAATAATGGGATGGGGGTGGTGGGCACAGGAGGGAGTTTCAAGAGACCCATGTATACATACAGCTGATTCACATTTTTACACAACACTGTAAAGCAATTATATTAAAAAAGATGGTGTAGAAGCTCCCCAGTCTAATCACTTCTTTGAGTTTCACTTCTTTCCTATGAACTGTGGTGTACATAAATATTAAAATTGTGTACCTCTTCTACTGCTTAAAAAAACAAAAGCAACAGAGAGAGAGTATTATGAGCATCAACACTGAGACAGGGAACATTGCCAACATCCAGGAACCTCCCTCCTGCTCTGACCCAGTCTGCTTTCCCCAGAAAGGGCAACAGATAGGTTTTGGCTATTTTTGAACTTCAGATAAGCAGAGTCATACTCTTTTGTATCTGGCATGTGTAGCTCAAAATTACAATGGATAGATTCAGTCATTTTATTGCATATAATGCAGTACTTTATTAATATTAATTTATACTATTTAATATTTTATTATTACCTTGTATTTATACAGCCTTCCCTGGTGGCTCATACAGTAAAGAATCAGCCTGCAATGCAAGAGACCTAGGTTCAATCCCTAAGTCAGGAAGATCCCCTGGAGAAGGGAATGGCAACCCACTCCAGTATTCTTGCCTGGAAAATCTCATGGACAGAGNTTATTATTACCTTGTATTTATACAGCCTTCCCTGGTGGCTCATACAGTAAAGAATCAGCCTGCAATGCAAGAGACCTAGGTTCAATCCCTAAGTCAGGAAGATCCCCTGGAGAAGGGAATGGCAACCCACTCCAGTATTCTTGCCTGGAAAATCTCATGGACAGAGGAGCCTGGTGGGCTATAGTCCATGAGGTCGCAGAGAGTTGGAATGTATGCCTATGGTACTTATTATTTTATTAAATATAGCAATAGTTTATGAAACACTATATAGTATTTTGCTATATGTATATTTAAAATCTTTCAAAATCATTCTCTTATTGGGCATTTGGGCTGTTCCAAGTTTTTGTTATTATAAAATAAAAGCTGATAAAATTTTCTTGTAATACTTTTCAGTGCAAATACACATTTATTATATTGACTCTATATGTGAATGTTATAATTCTTGTCTTCTTAAGGAGAAAACAGTGATAAATTTAAGAAATCACAAAAAATTAATTAAAAAGTCATACAAGCTTAATTTTTTTCTAGTTCACATACTTATATTGAACAATAGAAAACTTGGTCGCTCAAATATGAAAAAAGAGCAGAAAGAATATACAAAGGCGGCGTTCACATCAGAAGATGTCAGAATGGACAGGTGCCTCCTTCCACTGCCATATTGCTGCAGTTCAAAATAAGTTAAGTGCCCTAGAGTTTAATGAAGTGATTAGACATTGTATATTTATATTCACATTAAGTGTTCCCACACTATAACAATAACCATTTTCCCATATGATAAGAATAATCCATTAACTGTAGAAATAGGGGAAATGGCAACCTATTCCCTCCTGGGTTGAACAAGGGCATCAGGTTGCCTTTCACTGGACTACTCCAAGGCATTTTATTCATTCATTAATAGTAATAAAAATTCATGAATACTCATCACCCAAATTCAGGTTACTTTCAGACACCTAGTCCTGTATATTCCTAGCCAAGGAGGGATGGTTCCCCAGAGAAAAATCAGGATGCCATTAACAGAGGAAGAGAGAACTGACTTGGAACAGATATGAAACACAGATGTCTGCCAGAGTGAGTCATTTAAAGACAAGCACAAGACACCAAATAGTTAAATTTATAGACACAGTTAAACACTAATTGTGAAACATCAAATCGTAAGAAATAAGAATAAAATAAACAGTATTTGTAAATTCTTGAAGGGAGATTCTGAGCTTAAAACTGATAGGACAATCCAGGAAAGAAAGATGGATAACACTTTCAAATTTTCATTTTCTGTATTCAAAATGAATGTAGCCACATTCTGCAACAGTTATTCATCTATATTTTTCCTGATTTTGATATTTTTGACATAAAAATTCTACATTTTTATTGCATCAACTATGTAAGTTTTATGGCTTCTTCTATTGATTTCATACTTTAAAAACCTATCACTATACACAATTTTGGAGAAGGCAATGGCACCCCACTCCAGTACTCTTGCCTGGAAAATCCCATGGACGGAGGAGCCTGGTAGGCTGCAGTCCCTGGGGTTGCTAAGAGTCGGACACGATTGAGCGACTTCACTTTGACTTTTCACTTTCATGCATTGGAGAGGGAAATGGCAACCCACTCCAGTGTTCTTGCCTGGAGAATCCCAGGGATGGGGGAGCCTGGTGGGCTGCCATCTGTGGGGTCGCACAGAGTCAGACACGACTGAAGCGACTTAGCAGCAGCAGCAGCAGCATACACAGTTTAGGCTAAGCATTTGCAACAAAATTTACAATAATGTATGAAACAATATAATGGAAAAATACCGGAGGGATTAAAAATATGGTAAAATGATATATATTATTTATCCACTATACACTCATTCATTTTTTGAAAAATATTTCTTGCATGTATTGAATGTGAGTTAAGCACCATTCCAGGCATTGGGTGTAAAGCAGTACCTAAAATTAATGAAAACATTCCACTCACAGAGCCACCATTCTAGGGGAGGAGACAGATAATAAAGAAAATAAATTTGCAAAATAAATAGTATGTTGGATAGTGATAAAAACAAGGGATAAAAATAAAGAAGGGATGTCATACTGTGAAAGTGAAATTTGAACAAAAATCTAAGCGAAGTGAAGGAGCACGGCATAATTGTAGCTGGGGAAGAATATTCCAGGCATAGGACATTGCCCTTGAGTTGCCTGCATGTCTAATACATTTGAAGAGAGAAAACAGAAAAAATTGATAATAATTAAGCAAAATTTAAAACTAGCTTTAAAAATTTAGTGAAAAAAATAGGGCATATGTTTGTGAAGAGTATGCTCACAACCATGTACACATATGTACGTATAGAAAAAGCCTTGTTGGAAGAACAAAAAATGATTAAAAGTAGGATTAAGGGTGATTTTTGTTCAATTTTTACTTTTTGTTGTTTTAATTTTTCCTAACAACCATAGCTGCCTTTCACACTAGAATTTTTAATTTTAAAACTCACCAGACAGGGATGGATTGAGCACCTGGAAGAAATGTACAATTATAAAATGAGGATAATAAAACCACCAACTTGATATTAAATATCAAATTTTATGAATACATGTAAACTCATGCCAAGTTCTTGGTCTTATACAACAAATGATGAAGAAAGAGCCCCATCAATAAAATCATTTTCACTCTCTTCCCAGAAGAATTGCTCAGCCAACAAATACCCAGACAGGAAACTTACTGTCTCATAGTGAGAACATCAGCCTTGTGCTTAATTTAATTTATGACTTCACAGCAACTCACCAAAATTTGAGATAATGTCTTCACATTCTTTATTAGTTTACTGAAACATCTATACAGGCACAGTTGAGCCCTTAGCAGATGGCAAGCTTCAGTCCCTGAAATGGGATTATAGTTCTTTCTTGGCCAGGAGCTGACAGATGTGTATCATCACATGCCTCCAGGGCAAAGACTGGATGCTCAGAGCTTACATGGGAACAATTGGGTTTAAAAAATGCATTCCAGTTCTGCCAGCTAAATCAATATGTGACAACTGACAACTGGAACTATCAAGTCATGGTGGGTCTCGAAATTGCTCTTGACCTTTGCCTTCATTTGCAGACTGCCACCTCTGGAGAGAAATATCCAAAATGTGAGTGGATTGATTGGAATACTGCACAGTGACATTCTGATTAGGCTGCTATTTGAATAGATGGGTTACAGGGTCATTAGATCTTAAGCTGAACTGCTTTCTCTTTATGTTGTATTCCCAGCATGTTACCTAGACCAGAGTGGGTAAAAAAAAAACCTACTGTGTGATGAGAATTGGTCTTCTGCATGATGAATGCCCTCAGGTAGGTCTACAGAGAGGCCTGCATGTGCTGGGCAATCTAGAAGGTCAGCGAACATTGAGCCAAAGCCTAACCTTCAGTTTGTATTGAGCTAGGGTTAGACTGAGGAGGCGTTTTTTTTTTCCTTTAGTTGTGCAAATCAGCTCAATTCAACCTGGAATTACATAACCTTCCCAGGTTCCTGGGACTCAACCAAGTTTTCAGTGGCACATGTATAGCAGATATTTTCTTCTTCTAGGTCTGTTTTTTTTTTTTTATTATAATTGGTAATGTCTTAATTATTTCTGTTAGTTTTATGTATCTGTTAGGGTAACATAACTGCCATAACTTGCAGTGATTAATACTTTCAAAAGATTATGTTTAGTTCAAGTTTACAAGGCAATATGGAGGTTCCTAGTCTACAGATGGATTTCCTCCTCCGAATTTCCTCCTCCTAGCAATTCAGGAACTCAACCCTGAATATTCATTGAAAGGACTGATGATGAAGCTGAAGCTCCAATACTTTGGCCTCCTGATGCAAACAGCCGACTCATTGGAAAAGACTCTAATGCTGGAAAAGGAGAAGGGGGTGGTAGAGGGTGAGATGGTTACATAGCATCACAGACTCAATAGACTTGAATTTGAGCAAATTCATGGAAACAGTGAAGGACAGGTGCTGGGGTCCAGCCCTGGTGGATCCAGGGAATTTGAAGCGGGGACGGAGTCAGTGAGGAGAGATTTATTTATTTAGAGATATAAAGAGAGATTAAGAAAGAATAGTGTAGTGGAGAAAATAGAGGAGGAAAGAGGCTATATTCCTTGGCTTACATAGAAAGCCAATAAAATCCAGAGACAAGGGACTTGAACCATCTACGTAGGGCCACAGGTGCCTGCTTGAATAGTGGAGGGTGCCCTGCCTTGGGCTCCCTCTCACATGGGTCTTAGAAGCCCGGGCAAATAAGTAGACACGGCTAGCCTCTCTGTTCCAGATGGGAATCGGCCAGAAAATAGAGTAAGAAAGAAAAGAAGACATGGGAGGAGGCAGTCTTTCCAGTAACTGGTCCAACTGGTCCATCCTTTATTTTTCAGGAAAGCTTTTTATACTTTTAGTTGTACACAGAGATAAATGTAAAAAAGCAAAGTCATGCAGGGTCAGCAGCTCTGACCCAGGCTTTCTCTCTACATACCCATCTGTATACAGAGGTCTTAGGTGATTTACATCATCTTCTGGCCAGGAGGCCTATTAGCATTTACGGCCCTTTTCTGATAATCAGGCAAGTTAGAGAGCCATCAGAGGGATCTGAGCTGAGACACTCCTTTTATATGCAGGAGACTGTTAAATGGAGCTCTAAGTTAACTCTTTCCAGAGAAAAGTGGTCGAGGATAGCCCTCTGTTATGTCAGAAGAGTAGGTGGAAAGCATAGTGCAATAAAGCAGGCAGACTCTGGTTTTGGGGGTAGATGCTCAGGAAAATCTAGGGGTACCCCTGAGGCCTGATCCCAGCCTTTGTGTTTTGCCAGGCCCCCTTCCTCATGACCTTTGCCATGGGCAGGATTCCCCATGCTGGATCCTGGCAGACAGGGAAGCCTGGCATGCTGCAATCCATGAGGTCACAAAGAATTGGACACAACTTAGTGACTGAACAACAACAGCAAGCAGTTTGGGTCTTAGGCTTCTGCCAGCTTTTTTATCTGTCAGCTGCTGAGGCCCCCAGAACCATCTGCATCCAACCTGTTAGAGGAAGACAGGAGAATAAAAATGCTTTTGATGGATTCTTAGAAACTCTAAGCTGAAACCTATTCCTCCTAGTCCCATTTCAGGCAAAACGAGCCATATAGTCATCTTTGGGTTACAAGTGGGATCAGGACATGTTGCTTTTTGTTTAGCAGTTTGTCATTTGGCATCTTCTGGAAGGTGAAGCATGACTGGTGAACAATTAATCATCTCTGCCAGAGTGACTTTAATCATATTCTTTTCAACATCCAAAAGTCTTTGGAAGATGGCATGTCAGAGTTCCAACCTATTTCCTTCTAGGGATAGAACTTTGTGGAGGTAGAAATCGAAGGGAAAACAATGACCTACAACTTCCTCCCAACCATCTGGAGTCCTAGAGCTACTGCGGCTGGACCTGCGTTTCATCTGCGCACACAGCTGGGGGAGGATCTATGGCTGACTCCCTTAGACAGCACCTATTTAAAAACAATAGGCTCTTGACTCTAGGTAGCCCTCCCCCATCGTTTTCCTTTGTAGCTATTTCTTAACTAGTAATGGACTTATTTCACTGAGGCAGCCTCAAACACCGGAAAGAGCATGGGCTTTTCGATTAAACAAGGACAGGAATAACAATCTGGTTTTGAATTCCTGTTCCATTGCTTATGAGGATAGGATTTTGGGTGATTAAATGAAACTGTGCCTTGGCTTCTCCGTCTTTCAAACGCTAATACATCTGATCTCAAAGAAGCTGATGTGTTTTTGGCACTTGGTAAATAGTCTCTGTTTTCTCTTCAGGATAACAATTATAGGAAATTATTCAAAAGCTGAACATTAGGAAGTAAGCTTTGAAGATATTCTTTTGGTGATGAGTATGCCAAATGTCATTACAGGGCTCATGATAATTTCACAGAAAATATTGACATTTTTTGTAATTTTTTTTCAGAGGAAAAGAATATCTTTAAGGCCTACCTTGTGCTATGTGCTAAGTTGCTTCAGTTGTGTCCAAGTCTCTGTGACTCCGTGGACTGTAACCTGCCAGGCTCTTCTGTCCATGGGATTCTCCAGGCAAGAATACTGGAATGGGTTGCCATGCTCTCCTCCAGGGGATTTTCCTGACCCAGGGATCAAACTGTCATCTCTTATGTCTCCTGAACTGGCAGGCAGGTTGTTTATCACTAGCACCAATCTGGAAAGCCCAAAAGCCTACCTTAGCTCTCTTTAAAGTATTTTTGGAAAACTGTTTGGAGGGCCAAAAAGATGGAGCAACCAAAAATAAGAATAAAAGTGGATATTCTCCAACTAAGAATAATAGTGACTTCAGATACCTATTTCTTCATACATGGTGATAGAGATCTACTCCCTAGGCAGAGTAGACAGTGACATTTGCACTTTTCCATGGGATAATGTCCAGTTGTCTCGTTTACTATTCCTAGGGGCATAGATTCCTGGATTGCACAAGAGGCTCTTAAGTATTGTTCTGAGGGGATAATTTACTCTCTTATTTATAGTACTGGGGTGGCCAAAGAGTTCATTTGGGTTAACATCTTAAGGAAAATTATATCAAGTATCTTTTCTAACCACAGTGGCATTGCTCTTGCTCAGTTGTGTCCGACTCTACAACCCCAAGGACTGTAGCACTCCAGGCTTCCCTCTCCTTCATAGTCTCCTGGTGTTTGCTCAGATTCAGGTCCATTGAGTCAGTGATGCTATCTAACCAACCTGTCCTCTTTTGCTCCTTTCTCCTTTTGATTTCCATATTTCCTAACATCAAAGTCTTTTCCAGTGAGTCAGCTCTTCACATCAGCTGGCCAAAGTATTGGAGCTTCAGCTTCAGCATCAGTCCTTCCAATGACTATTCAGGACTGATCTCCTTTAGGATGGACTGATTGGATCTCCTTGCAGTCCAAGGGACTCTCAAGAGAGTCTTCTCCATCACTGCAATTTGAAAGTGTCAATTCTTTGATACTCAGCCTTTTTTTTTTATGGTCCAACTCTCACATCCATACATGACTACTGGAAAAGCCACAGCTTTGACTATACGGACCTTTGTCAGCAAAGTGATGTCTCTGCGTTTCAAACCACAGTGATATGTATGAAATGAGAAATACATAACAAGAAGTAAGCTGGGAATTTTGTAAATCAGTGGAAATGAAACAACACACTCTGAAATAATCAATGGATCAAGGAAAATATAAAAGAACAATAAAAAGTATCTTGAAATAAAAGAAAATGAAATCACAACATACAATCTATGAGATGGCAGTAAAAGCTTCTAAGAGGGAAGTTTGTTGTTGTAGGAGGTCATCAAAAGGCCAAAGCCACCTGCTGATCCATAGCTGGACCCTAACAATGGAAAGGTCCTCACCGCCTCTTCTATTTTATTTTATTTTATTTTACTTTACAATACTGTATTGGTTTTGCCATACATTGACATGAATCTGCCGTGGGTGTATACGAGCTCCCAATCCTGAACCCCCCTCCCACTTCCCACCCCATATCATTTCTCTGGATCATCCCCGTGCACCAGCCCAAAGCATCCTGTATCCTGCATAGAACATAGACTGGCGCTTCGTTTCTTACATGATAGTATACATGTTTCAATGCCATTCTCCCAAATCACCCCACCCTCGCCTCTCCCTCAGAGTCCAAAAGACTGTTCTAGACATCTATGTCTTTTTTGCTGTCTCGCATACAGGGTCATCATTACCACCTTTCTATATTCCATATATATGTGTCAGTATACTGTATTGGTGTTTTTCTTTCTGGCTTACTTCACTCTGTATAATTGGTTCCAGTTTC
>SJYX01020362.1:207610-224061 GCA_006410675.1 Oreotragus oreotragus
GAGTTATACAGGGAAGAGGAGAGGGAGGAAGTAGACAGAGGTGGCCAGGAGGATAAAAGAGGGAAATGAAAAGGAGAGAGACAGATCCAGCCAGTAACCAGTTCCCTAAGTGTTCTCCTCCTTCTGGGACACACATAGATTTACAGAGTTAGGTAGAGAAGAGAAGGGGGCGGGAAGAGACAGAGGCCACCTGGTGGAGAAAAAGCAGAGTCCAAAGGAGGAGAGAGTGGTCAACCCAGTAATCTCACTCTCAGGTAAAATTGGGTACTTAAGATTGGGTTTTTAAATGTACAAAATTGACAACAAATACCAAAAAGCAAAGATTAAAAATCTGGAGTAGAGATTGGATTTTCAAAAATACAATATTAAAGAAAAGAAAAAAAAAAAAAGAAAAGAAAAAAGAAAAAAAACAAAGCAACAAGAATTATTAAAAAACAACAACAACCACAAAAAGACTATATACAGCATTTGCTTTAAAAATAGGGTCCTTTTTTTGGAAAAGTAATAGTAGGTTATATAAATAAAAATTAAAGAAACAGAGGACTTAAAAATTTACGAAAGTTAAAAAAAAGAAGAAAAAGAAAAGAAAAAACAATCATGCAACAACATCAATATGAAACAAACAAACAAAAAAAAGAATGATTGTAAAAATAGTAAAGATATATCTGGCCCTTTCTCTGGTGTTGTGGGCAGTGTGGGGTCACTTCCAAGGCGGTTCCCTCTGTTTAACTTCTTCTGTTTGCTGGTCTCTTCAGTGTCTGATTTCTGTCTTGAACAAGGAGGGAGGTGATGGACACTTTTTTTTTTTTTAGGCTCACTTGTTCAGTCGCGCTGTGGGGAGGGAGGGATGCTGTGAACAAATAATACTGGCATGTGCTTGCAGTGTCTCATCCACACTGGGCCTGCCCCTGCTGGTGGTGTACACCACTCAGGCTCTGCGTTGCTCTGCCAGGGAACCATCTGAGGCCGGCCCTAGGCTTCATGCACCTCCCGGGTCTAAGCCATTCAGGCTCGGTGCTCAGTTAGCCTTCAGAGGCGCGGATTTGACTGAGCCTGCGTTTTGTGCCCTTCCCAGGTCCAGGTAGCTCAGGAGTTTGGCGAGCACAGTCGCTGCGACTTATCGCCTTTCCCTGCTGCTCAGTTTTCTGAGTGTACCACTGGCGTTCCTTCTCAGGTGGATGATGACTGTCCAGAACCCCCAGAAGTCTTAGTTAGCAAAGAAGCCTGCTTCCATTTTGGTAGGTAATGTCTCTCTTGGGCTGTGATTGCGCCCTTCCAGCCCTTAAGGCTCTGGCTGTCTGTCACCAGAGGGGGATGTTCTGCAGCCAGCTATTTCCGTTCTGTCCTTTGTTCTGTGTGCAGTCCTGGCGGTGTCTTACGCTCAANAGGTGGATGATGACTGTCCAGAACCCCCAGAAGTCTTAGTTAGCAAAGAAGCCTGCTTCCATTTTGGTAGGTAATGTCTCTCTTGGGCTGTGATTGCGCCCTTCCAGCCCTTAAGGCTCTGGCTGTCTGTCACCAGAGGGGGATGTTCTGCAGCCAGCTATTTCCGTTCTGTCCTTTGTTCTGTGTGCAGTCCTGGCGGTGTCTTACGCTCAAGTGTTTAACGTGGTAGCTATCCCACAGTCTGATTTGCTAGCCCAAGTTAGTTCTATTTGGTTATGTGCGGGGTGTTCCAGCCCGATTCTCAAAAAAATAGCACTGCAGCCTGCACCTCCCACGCCTCCCTGCCCAGCCCCCACTTGCTAGTGGCGGATGCAGGCATCTGCACTGCTTTTCCACTGGGGGAGTTACTGTTGGGCTTGTAATCTGTTGGTTTTAATTATTTATTTATTTTTCCTTCCTGTTATGTTGCCCTCTGTGCTTCCAAGGCTCGGCACAGACTCAGCAGTGTGAATGTTTCCTGGTGTTTGGAAACCTCTCTTCTTAAGAGTCTCTTCCTGGGATGGGACTCCATTCCCGGGATGGAGCTCCCTTCCTACTTCCTTTGTCTCCTTTTTTGTCTTTTATATTTTTTCCTACCTGTTTTTGAAGCCAATGATCTGCTTTTCTGGGTGCCTGATGTCCTCTGCCAGCATTCAGAATTTGTTTTGTGGAATTTACTCAGCACTGAAATGTTTTTTTGATGAGTTTGTGAGGGAGAAAGTGGTCTCCCCGTCCTATTCCTCCACCATCTTAGGACGCCCCCTCACCACCTCTTCTATCCTTGAAATGTACCCCTTTCCCACTATTTACACAGCTGGAACCATATTCAAGGAAGGACATAGCCTTCCTTGAGAGACAAATGTAATTTAGACCATCTGGGTGGTATATGTGACTGGACTCAGTTCACTAAAGATTTAAGCCATAACCTTCACATCATTTATTCAGCATTTATTTTATTTATCTGCTACTATTCTAAGAACACAAAAATTAAAATGAATTACATATATCTTCCTTCTTGGAAGAGAACTCCTTGTCTGGTAAGTATAAAACGTTGTGATTTAGTTGCTAATTCACATCCGATTCTTTGTGACCCATGGACTAAAGCCCACCAAGCTCCTTTGTCTCCAGGCAAGAATACTGGAGGAGTTTGCCATTTCCTTTTCCAAGGGATCTTCCCAACTCAGGGATTGAACTCATGTCTCTTGCATTGCAGGTGAATTCATTTCAGTGAGCCACCAGGGAAACCCAATTTAGTTCTTAAATACCTGAAATTTGTGGGGAAAAAAAAATACAAACTACAATGAGAATAATGAAACAACTGATATCAGGAACCATCTTCCTGAAGAACACAATTTGAAAATTCTGGAGTGAATAGCACTATATAGTCTATGATTTTATTTCCTAGTCAACAGTGTAAATGTTGCATTTGGCAAAGAGATATTAAAAAGTTCTGCAGACTCTTCAGTAGAAGACATAGGCAATTTTAATCAGAGTTTGACATTCACACTCATTTATCTGCATGCCAGAGTGCAGTTTCACCTCTATATAAACACCAGATTATTGTTTTTGCAACAGCTTGGAAGTCACCAGGTGGAAGAATAAGCAGCACTTTTCAGCCTCAGAAACAATGAAAAGGGTAAATGAACTTTGTGAATCCTCCAACTCTCATGATATTTTCTCTGGCCTCCTCCCAAGGATGCTTTATCCAAAAAAGAAAGAAAGAAAGAAAAAAAGGAAACCAGTTCTCACACCTACCTCATGTATATTGGAATCAGAGTACTGAAAATCGAGGAAATTTGTTTTTCGTATGGCTGAGTGATATATAAATGAAAACAATTTTTGTGTTATGCAATTTCAGAAAATTCTTAATGGATCAGCTCAGTTCAGTTCAGTTCAGTCACTCAGTCGTGTCTGACTCTTTGCGACCCCATGAATCGCAGCACGTAACTTTTCTTCCAAGGAGTAAGCGTCTTTTAATTTCATGGCTGCAATCACCATCTGCAATGATTTTGGATAAACATTCTTAAATGGATAAATTAGTTTTGCAGACTTAATACAAATAATAATCTGTGTATTTACCATATTACATTTTATGTGTACCAAAAAACCAAGAAATTGACAAGTATATTCAGTATAAATATGAATATGATTAAATATCAACATTTTAATGTTAATACTGGTATTTCATAATAGTCTTATTTCAAAAGAATATATAATTTACTACTTAGGAATTATGTAGAAGAGTATAAAATGATCAGTATGTTTAACTCATTGTAGACATATGAAAGAAAGCTTTTAACTATTCAATTAAATTAGGATGTGTAATATGTTAATAGTTTTTATATGCTACATTTCTCTATTTTACAAAGGAAAATATTGCAATTTGCATTTTATGAGCTAGTATTATATTTCAAAATGGAAATATAATGCAAAGAATTACTTAGGGAGAACCTCTTTTAAAATTCAAAGATTTAAGCATCCTTATTTTTACAGAAGTTGATTTAAATTTCAATGGACAAAGAGATGTCCAAAATTTTATGAAAAGTGCTTTCTTTCCCATTTCAGGAAATGAAAATTTCTAGTAATTTTACCTTATACAATAATGCAAATTTTTGAAAGATGAACACCATGCTGGGGAGTCATGTGAGGAATATCAAACTTTGTTTCTGAATATATAAAAAACCCTATAATTCCATATAGTTATTAAAATGTGAGCAACTTCTATTTTCTTTGTATGTTCTCTTGCTGTATAACCAGTCATCCAGAAATTTAACAGCTTCGTTTTATTATGCTTATGGGTTTGGAATTTCAGGAATTTAGCTAAGACCAACATGAAATGTTGGTTTTCCTTTGTTGCATCCTATCTCAGGCTCAGATTGGAAGAGTGGGAAGCTGGAGGAAATTCAGTAACTTGGGTTCCAGCACACTGTGAATCTGGACAAAATGCTCTATATAAATATAGTCCTTTGGCCTTCCCTCCTGGTCCAGTGGTTAAGAATCCACCTTGCAATGCAGAGGACACTGCATTGATCCCTGGTCCTGGAAGATCCTAAGTGCTGTGGAGCAACTAAGCCTGTGTGCTACAACTACTGAGCCTGCAGTCTAGAGCCCGTGTTCCACAGGAGAAGCCACCACGACAAGAAGCCCATGCACCACAGCTAGAGGGTAATCCCTGCTCACTGCAACTAAAGAAAAGCCCACAGGCAGTAACGAAGACCCAGCACAGCCAAAAATAAATGAATAGATAAATCTTTAAAAGGTAATACAATCTTCTAATCCATAAAGCTAAAATCCTATGGTGGCTCAGAGAGCAGAGCATCTGCCTGCAGTGCAGGAGACCTGGGTTTGATTTCTGGGTCAGGAAGATCCCCTGGAGAAGGAAATGGCAGCCCACTCTAATATTCTTGCCTGGAGAATTTCATGAACAGAGAAGCCTGGCAGAATATAGTCCAGGAGGTCACAAAGAGTTGGACATCACTAAGGGAAATCCATAAGACTAAGAAAATAATGCACAGTCTTTTTTTCAGGGTTGTGTATAACACATATATGTATGGATGTGTATGTGCCTGTATATATAAAGATTTGTGCACACAATATATCTCTATGATTACATCAACTCACATTTCCTAAAGTAAACTGAATTGGTCACCTAGCCTTATTTGGTAGGAAAATTTAATTTTCATACCAACAGGAATTCATCTACTTACAAAAGCACTCTAAGTGTATATAAACAAAGGAAAATTTCCTTTGTAAGTCTGCGTCGGGGGCAATACAAGACAGTGATTGAAAGACTTGGCTGTGGAACAGAATGCTTAGGTTCAAAGGTTGACCCCAAAAATTAATGTCGGCAAGGCTTTAGGTAAGTTACTTAACTTGTCTGCACTGTAATCTTCATAATATGTCAAATGGATATTTAATATTTAATTAATATAATTTTTAATTTAATATTTAGTACATACATCACAAATGTGAGAAATAAATGAGTTAGCATAGGCAGAGTCTTAGAAGAGTAAAAGACATGGTATGCTAGTAAATGTGGAAACAACCCAGGCTTTATAAAGTAGCTGTAAGACTTACAGCAGAGTGACTATGAAATATGAGGTGGTAAGAAGTAAGGTGATCATCTCATACTGATGGCACAAAACCTGCCAATACTGAGATGTTTTTACTAATGGTTAAAAATGCAGTTTCCCATAGAGCTTTCATAAAATCAAAGAATATTGATATTATCTGCCTAGCTAAAACATGAATTTTTAACTCAATCAAAATTGCATGCTTATGTGTTAAGTCGCTTCAGTAATGTCTGACTTCTTGTGACCCTATGGACTGTAGCCCATCAGGCTCCTCTGTCCATGGAATTCTCCATCAAGAATACTGGACTGGGCTGCCATACCCTCCTCCAGGGAATCTTCCCAACACAGCGACTACACCTGAATCTCTTATGTCTCCTGCATTGGCAAGAGGATTTTTTACCACTAGCGCCAGCTGGGAAGCCCCTCAACCAAAATTGTTCTCTTACAAAAAGTACATCTCTTTTCAAACCTGTGGTTCTTCACATTGAACACTCCTATGTGAGAATTTGGCCAGCATTGTGGTTGGTAACATGTACAGAAAAAAATATTATCTTCCACTCTGGAAGAAAATAGAAAACTTCCTGCCAAGAGACCTAGCAAAGTAAACACTGGAAGGAACATAAATGAAAGAGCCATACATACCTAGGGAACCCAGTTCCCAAGATCCTGGCTCTTCAGCATGTAGGAATGACAAGCCAGAGATGTGGGACTCCAGGAAGTAATCTTGAGCAGTTGGCAGGAGAGCCAGAAATACCTCATTTTTGTGCACATATGCGAAGGTGCTCTTGGTCTGTGTCAGAATTTCAGCAGTGGCTTTACCAGACTCTGAATTTGGTCCACTTTCTCATAATATCCAAGACAGAAAGAAAGCAACCATCTGTTGGATCACCAAGGTAGAAATTGCATTATAATGCAAGAAATTAACCAGAAGGTCTGAGTCAGTGGGACCATTGCTATGGTTCTGTAATGAGCAGAAAATAAACTCTGACGAATATGTTCCATCTTTAGGATAACAGTCAGTCTACCTCAGCCCAAGTATGCTTACTTCAGCCTGTAAACTTAATAAAATTATGAAGTCTTGTCTGTGGCAATGTCTGAAATTGCTTGGTGCCGAGTCAGTGTCAGAGCAAGCGATGCTGCTCATTTTAACTGAAGTGCTTGGTGTCACCACGAAAATTGAGCCATCACTCATCTGAGCCCTGCTTTGGGAAAAGCATGCAATGGTTGTGTCCCCTCATGTATACCTACAAAGTGAAAGTGAGAGTGTTAGTTGCTCAGTCATGTCCAACTCTTTGCAACCCCATGGACCGTAGCCCACCAGGTTCCTCTGTCCACGGAATTCTCCAGGCAAGAATACTGAAGTGGGTTGTTATTTTCTTCTCCAGGTTGTTATTTCCTTCTTCCCAATCCAGGGATTGAACCTGGGTCTCCCACATTGCAGACAGGCTCTTTACCATCTAAGCCACCAGGGAAGCCCTACATCTACAAATGGGTGTCCAAATGAGGATAAGGTTCGAGTACAGCATGTGGAAGAGATATTTTAGGATACATAAGCAAAATACAGGTTTGGATTCCAACAGTCAAAAGAGGGCTGTGAGTACAGAAACAGAAACATTGATTATCGTCTCCTCTTCTTACCACACACCTCTGTTCTGGCTCCCTGTGTTCATAAAACATGGCAGAAAGCTTTACCCTCCTTTCCGATAGCACTGAAGTCCTCAATGTTCTTCAAGGCTCATTTCCTCTATCTATGAATGAAGGCTTTACTGAATGTCTCAGCTCTACTCACCTATGATATTTAGAACTTTAAACGGTGTTGGCTGCCTTCAGTATACATTTATGAATTGATTATATTATATATTTTGATCATCTCAAATCCTGCCAATTTCTGAAAATATCCTCTAACTTAACTACCTCAGAAACAAGTACCCATCCTCTGTCTTCTCCTAGTCAATAGTGATTGGTTTTTTTGTTTGTTTTCTGATAGCAGTTACTGCTTTGCACTGCAAAAATCTTGTGAGTTCCCTCAAGGGGTTAGAAAATGCCTTTCTCTTACTGTATCCCCACCATCTAGCAGAACCTTGCACAGAATCACTGCTCTCTAAGTGTTTGCTGAATGAGTATTCCTTTCCTAGACTCTCGTAGCCCTAAAGATGAACAGGGGCAAAAGGGTTGTCAAATAAAAAACAAAATTTAGATTTAAGTTTGTGTTCAGTCACTCAGCTGTGTCCAACTCTTTGCAACTCCATGGACTGAAGAACACCAGGCTTCTCTGTCCTTCACTATCTCCTGGAGTTTGCTCAGACTCGTGTCCATTGAATTGGTGACACCATCCCACTATCTCATCCTCTGTCGTCCCCTTCTCCTCCTGCCCTCAATCTTTCCCAGCATCAGGGTCTTTTCCAANAACACCAGGCTTCTCTGTCCTTCACTATCTCCTGGAGTTTGCTCAGACTCGTGTCCATTGAATTGGTGACACCATCCCACTATCTCATCCTCTGTCGTCCCCTTCTCCTCCTGCCCTCAATCTTTCCCAGCATCAGGGTCTTTTCCAATGCATCAGGTGGCCAAAGTATCGGAGCTTCAGTTTCAGCATCAGTGCTTCCAATGAATATTCAGGACTAATTTCCTTTAGGATGGACTGGTTTGATCTTGTTGTCCAAGGGACTCTCAAAAGTCTTCTCCAACACCACAGTTCAGAAGCATAAATTCTTTGGCACTCAGCCTTCTTTATGACCCAACTCTTATATCCATACATGACTACTGGAAAAACCATAGCTTTGACTAGATGGACCTTTGTCAGAAAAATGATGTCTCTGCTTCAGAAGGACCATAAAATTTGTAAGTGACTAAAAGGTCAGGCAAAAAAGGCTTTTCGTTAAAGAGAAGGAATAAATAAGACAAGAAAGACTCAAGGTGAGAAAGTGAGATGAGCAATGATCTGCTCTGAAACTTGGTGTTTTTTCTAGGGTCAGCAGAGTCTGGAGGGGTTGTTAAGGTTGAGTTATTCTGGGTCATGTTTGCTCAAGGATGGGGTAAGAAGAAGAGCTTAACTAAAATTTGCTCAAGTCAAGTTAGCAGATATTTCATCTAGATTGGTCAGTGGTTACAAACAATTAAGATAATAATTTATAAGACAAAGAGCAAATTTGGAGTGTCTTTGTTTGGTCCAGCCGTATTTAATGAAGGGGGACATCTACGTGTTTTATTTATGTCATATGGGTAAGGGTGTCTGCCCTACCTGCTCAGTTGCTTCAGTCGTGTCTAACTCTTTGTGACCCTATAGACTGTAGCCCACCAGGTTCCTACATCCATGGGATTATCCAGGCAAGAATAGTGGATCCTGTACCCTCTTCCAGGGGATCTTCCCAACCTAGGGACAGAGCCACCATCTCCTGCATTGCAGGTGGATTCTTTACTGCTGAGCCACTAGGGAAGCCCCATTGTAAGTGTAGTTCTTTGCATTAAATCATTTCTTGGAAGGCTGGGGAGATTTACTACCTGTTAGCAGTTTCAAGGAGCATTCAGGTAAAATTTAATACTGTCTAGGTAAAGTGATTATTTGGCTTCAAGGTCACAACAGCTCTTACCATTTGCCAGGCATTGTACTTACTTTATCTCTGACTTTTATGTGGTTAAGCTTATAATTGGGGATCTGCCGGGAGCCAGCATGAGGAGTCCCGCCCATGGCAAAGGTCATGAGGTTAAGGGGCCCGACAGGCAAAGGTGAGTTGGGCCTTAAGGGAGTCTCGCTGGATCTGCTCATGCATCTGCCCCAAAACCAGAGTCTGCCTGCTTTACTGTGTTATGCTTTCCACCTACTCTTCTGACATTAACAAGGGGCTGTCCCCCCACCACCTTTTTTCTGGAAAAAGTTAATTTAGAGCTTTTAGACAATAAGTCTCCTGGGCATAATAAGAGTGTGTCAATCCAAAACCCCCTCTGATGGCTTTCTAGCCTGCCTGCCAGACTTTTACAGCTGCACATGTGATTGTTTGCAGCCTCCCGACCATGAGAGGCACAGGAAGCTTAAAACATCCTAGGAATGTAAGGGCTTCTGAGGAGTCAAAATCATTAGAATAGGACTGATTAAGGGTTTCATTTGTTGAGCCAATACTTGCTGCCAAATTTTCATATCTTTTATTTGTTGATATAGTTGATATGTAGAAAAAACGGGTAGTAGCCCTGGTATTAGCAACATTAGATCTTTGAGTTAAGTACTTTCTTTGTTATAACCCACTGCACCTTTGTTCTACAAGAATGTAACTTTATTTAGTACTTTGAGGGTGATGCAAATAAAAGAAAAAACACTTCAAGGGAAAAAGAGTTTTCTGGTTGATAGACATTTATCTAGGAAAAGAGCCATAAAAATGTTAATAGGCCCCCTGGCCATAAGATGATGTAAGACCATCTGGGGCCTTTTGTATACGGGAAGGTATGCAAGAGGAAAGCCTGGTCTCAATAAGGGTCAAGACTGCTGCCCCTGCATAACTCTGCATATTCCGTTATTTCTTTATATACAACTTGGGGTATATAAGCTGCTTTTGAAAATAAAGTTGTGGGTCTGGCACCGATGCTTGGCTCCCCCATGTTGTTCTTTTCTCCCTTTTCTGGCTGAATTCCCGTCTGGAGCATGGAGGCTCACCGTGTCTACTTATTTGCCCTGGCTTCTAAGACCCACGTGAGTGGGAGCCCAAGGTGGGGCACCCTCTGCTATTCAAGCTGGTGCTGGTGGTCTACGTAGATGGTGCAAACTCCTTGTCTTGGAGTTTTATTGGTTCTCTGCGTAAACCAAAATTTTCAGCCTCTTTTCTCCACTAATTTTCCTACTACACTATTCTTTATTAATCTCTCTTTATATTTATAAATAAATAAGTCTCTTCTCGCCAACTCCGTCCCCACTTCGAATTACCCTGCGTCTACTGGGGCTTGACCCTGGCAGGGAACAACTTTCCAGAAAGAAGGAAAAGCAAGAGTGACAGTCCTGAGGCAAAAAAGAGCAATGAATCATCTGGGAAGAGAAATAAATCTAGTCAAATGGAATATTAAGAAAAAAACTAAACTAAAACATTAAGAAAAACATTATATGATCTCTAAGTGAAGAAGCTTTTTAAAGATGAAGTTGGAAACTAATTGAAGAAAAGAGCTGGTTTTGACTCTATGACATACAGAGACTTCTATAAATCAAAGAATGTCTGTGCATCAAGTCTTTGCTCCTTGTTTTGCTTTGAGTTCCTGGAGACCAATTTCTATGAATTAGGACCCTGGGCTCCCACTGCCTTCTGGCTTCTGGACTATACCACCCTGTGCATGGCGCCAGCAGGTCAGAAGAATCCTTTTCCATGGTTCCAGGTTGGACTCAGTAACACTGTTCCCTCCTGCTGCCTTTCCAGGCCTAGAGAGGGTAACAGCTCCCTGTTGATAATTCTTGGGTGTTTCATTATTCCTCATCTGGTCCCTTAACCAGGCCGATAGCTTTGTAAACTCTTTTAAATTAAACCCTTTGGTTGTGCCATCTGTTTTCTGCAGTAGTCCGGGTCAAAATATCACAACCAAAACAGCAAGTGACAAAGGGAAAGAAAATGCTCTAACTTGCATTACAGAAGAGGTTTTACCAATTTCACAAGCATCAGATGATATAGTCTTTAAAACTATTATGAAAATTAACAATGAGTAACTCAGTAAAGATGAACAAGTGGCCACAACATTAAAAAATATTAATGTCACTAGATAACTATACAATGGATACTTGTATGCTTGTAAGCAGAATTTTATTTTATGTCAGTATCTGTGTTTCTTGAATTTCCTACAAAGAATAGCTTTTGTGCTCAGTCACTCAGTTATGTCCTACTCTTTTGTGATCCCACCTACTGTAGTACACCAGGCTCCTCTGTCCATGGGATTCTGCAGGCCAGAATACTGGAGTGGGTTGCCATTTCCTCCTCCAGGGGATCTTCCTGACCCAGGGATCAAACCTGCATCTTTTGCGTCTCCTGCATNTATGTCCTACTCTTTTGTGATCCCACCTACTGTAGTACACCAGGCTCCTCTGTCCATGGGATTCTGCAGGCCAGAATACTGGAGTGGGTTGCCATTTCCTCCTCCAGGGGATCTTCCTGACCCAGGGATCAAACCTGCATCTTTTGCGTCTCCTGCATTGGCAGGTGGATTCTTTTCCTCTTGAGCCACCTGGGAAGAAGAATAGCTATTATAGGGAAATTAACATTTTTTTTCTTAACCTAGTGCATTCCTGGAGGTACAGCCTGTAATACGATGGCCCTTAAAATATTGGGTCCTCTGTAGTTTCTCATTCTCCAGAAATTCATCAAAATAAACATTCAGGTGTTTCTCCAGGTTGTAGCTCTGGTGTGTCCTGCTCAAGCTAAATTCATCTTGGCTGTGATGCTCTAGATTCTCCTTTTCCTCCAGATTTCCATGGGGCAGGGTGCACTGTGCTCTCAGTTCTCTGAAAGGATTTTGGACACATGTATCAATGCCACTGTCCTCCTATCTGAGCGGAAATCTACAATCCAAAGGATATGAAGAAAATCTAACAGTCTCTTTGTCTTTAATAAATTTTATCATTCCTAAAACATAAAAATATCTCCTTCTTCCCCTACCCTGAAAAATATGAAGATGCTTTAAGAATCACTACATATATTTCAAAACGATAAAATAAAATATATTTAAATTAATCCTGCAATTTCTAAAGTAAGTAAACACGTATTTTCAGAATTTGCAATGCCTTTTAATTATGCATTAGGGAAATCAATCTGAGTTACTGGTATAATTTGTCATGTTAAACCGACACAAGTCCATGGCAGAAATCATCACTGCAAATGTTTATATGTAAATTAGGCTTCTATTGCTTCAAGCCTCATAGAGCAATTACTCAGCTTCTTTGAAAGTGTGATTTATTGATCAGCAATTTGAAAAGATGGAAAGATGTTAGCTGATTTTCCCCTGTAGGTTATTCCATTGGTTGGAGTTTTGAAATATGCTTTCCTTTTTTGTAGGCATGTTAGCCATGCAGTCATCTGTCATTGAATACCTCTCTATGAAGCTGCATACATACTATTGTAGGTTCCTGGGTACTTTTTCTTGTTGTGGTTCAGTCGCTCACTTGTGTCCTACTCTTTGTAACCCCATGGACTGCAGCACACCAGGCTTCCCTGTACTTCACCATCTCCCAGAGCTTGCTCAAATTCATGTCCATCTAGTTGGTGATGCCATCCAACCATCTCATCTTCTGTTGCCCCCTTCTCCACCTGCTTTCAATCATTCCCCACATCAGGGTCTTTTCTAATGAGTCAGCTCTTCACATCAGGTGGCCAAAATATTGGAGCTTCAGCTTCAGTCCTTCAAATGAATATTCGGAGTTGCTTTCATGTAGGATTGACTGGTATGATCTTGCAGTCCAAAGGACTCTGAAGAGTTTTCTCCAACACCACAGTTCAAAAGCATCAATTCTTTGGTGCTCAGCCTTCTTTATGGTCCAATTCTAACATCCATAGCTGATTACTGGAAAAACCATACCTTTGACTATAGGGACCTTTGTTGGCAAAGAAATGTCTGCTTTTTAATACACTGTCTATGTTTGTCATACCTTTTCTTCCAAGGGGAAGGATCTATTAATTTCATGGCTTCAGTCAGTGTGTGCAGTGATTTTGGAACACAAGAAAATAAAGTCTCTTTTGCCATTATTTCCCCATCTATTTGCCATGAAGTGATGGGACCAAAGCCATGATCTTCATTAAAAAGAAAATTTTTTTCTTTTTTCTTTCTTTTTATATTTTATTATTTATTTATTTGTTTATTTTTTACTTTACAATATTGTAATGGTTTTGCCATACATCAACATGAATCTGCCATGGGTGTATCAGTTCAGTTCAGTTCAGTTCAGTCACTCAGTTGTGTCTGACTCTTTGCGACCCCATGAATCGCAACATGCCAGGCCTCCCTGTCCATCACCAACTCCCGGAATTCACTCAGACTCATGTCCATCGAGTTGGTGATGCCATCCAGCCATCTCATCCTCGGTCGTCCCCTTCTCCTCCTGCCCCCAATCCCTCCCAGCATCAAAGTCTTTTCCAATGAGTTAACTCTTCACATAGGGTGGCCAAAGTACTGGAGTTTCAGCTTTAGCATCAGTCCTTCCAAAGAAATCCCAGGAATGATCTCCTTCAGAATGGACTGGTTGAATCTCCTTGCAGTCCAAGGGACTCTCAAGAGTCTTCTCCAACACCACAGTTCAAAAGCATCAATTCTTCGGCACTCAGCCTTCTTCAGAGTCCAACTCTCACATCCCTACATGACCACTGGAAAAACCATAGCCTTGACTAGACAGACCATAGTCGGCAAAGTAATGTCTCTGCTTTTGAATATGCTATATAGGTTGGTCATAACTTTTCTTCCAAGGAGTAAACGTCTTTTAATTTCATGGCTGCAGTCACCATCTGCAGTGATTTTGGAGCCCCCCANTTGACTAGACAGACCATAGTCGGCAAAGTAATGTCTCTGCTTTTGAATATGCTATATAGGTTGGTCATAACTTTTCTTCCAAGGAGTAAACGTCTTTTAATTTCATGGCTGCAGTCACCATCTGCAGTGATTTTGGAGCCCCCCAAAATAAAGTCTGACACTGTTTCCACTGTTTCCCCATTTATTTCCCATGAAGTGGTGGTACTGGATGCCATGATCTTCGTTTTCTGAATTTTAGCTTTAAGCCAACTTTTTCACTCTCTTCTTTTACTTTCATCAAGAGGCCTTTTAGTTCCTCTTCACTTTCTGTCATAAGGGTGGTGTCATCTGCATATCAGAGGTTATTGATATTTCTCCTGGCAAACTTGATTCCAGCTTGTGTTTCTTCCAGTCCAGCATTTCTCATGATGTACTCTGCATAGAAGTTAAAGAAGCAGGGTTACAATATACAGCCTCGACATACTCCTTTTCCTATTTGGAACCAGTCTGTTGTTCCATGTCCAGTTCTAACTGTTGCTTCCTGACCTGCATACACATTTCTCAGGAGGCAGGTCAGGTGGTCTGGTATTCCCATCTTTCTCAGAATTTTCCAGTTTATTGTGATCCACACAGTCAAAGGCTTTGGCATAGTCAATAAAGCAGAAATAGATGTTTTTCTTGAACTCTCTTGCTTTTTCGATGATCTAGTGGGTGTTGGCAATTTGATCTCTGGTTCCTCTGCCTTTTCTAAAACCAGCTTGAATATCAGGAAGTTCACGGTTCACGTATCGCTGAAGCCTAGCTTGGAGAATTTTGAGCATGACTTTACTAGCGTGTGAGATGAGTGCAATTGTGTGGTTCTTTGAGCATTCTTTGGCATTGCCTTTCTTTGGGATTGGAATGAAAACTGACCTTTTCAATATCATGGTAATCCAAGTCTATGCCCCAACCAGTAACGCTGAAGAAGCTGAAGTTGAACAGTATTATGAAGACCTACAAGACCTTTTAGAACTAACACCTAAAAAAGATGTCCTTTTCATTATAGGGTATGGGAATGCAAAAGCCGGAAGTCAAGAAACAAATGGAGTAACAGGCAAATTTGGCCTTGGAATGCGGAATGAAGCAGGGCAAAGACTAATAGAGTTTTGCCAAGAAAATGCACTGGTCATGGCAAACACCCTCTTCCAACAACACAGGAGAAAACTCTACACATGGACATCATCAGATGGTCAACACCGAAATCAGATTGATTATATTCTTTGCAGCCAAAGATGGTGAAGCTCTATACAGTCAACAAAAACAAGATCAGGATCTGACTATGGCTTAGGTCATGAACTCCTTATTGGCACAGGTGTATACGTGTTCCCAATTCTGAACCGCCCTCCCATACCATCCCTCTGGGTCATCCCAGTGCACCAGCCCCAAGCATCCTCTATCCTGCATCGAATCTAGACTGGTGATTCATTTCTTATATATTATACATGTTTCAGTGTCATTCTCCCAAATCATCCCACCCTCTCCCTCTCCCACAGAGTCCAAAAGACTGTTCTATACATCTGTGTCTCTTTTGCTGTCTCACATACAGGGTTATCATTACCATCTTTCTAAATTCCATATATATGCGTTAGTATGCTGTATTGGACTGTAAGGAGATCCAACCAGTCCATTCTGAAGATCAACCCTGGGATTTATTTGAAAGGAATGATGCTAAAGCTGAAACTCCAGTACTTTGGCCACCTCATGCAAAGAGTTGACTCATTGGAAAAGACTCTGATGCTGGGAGGGATTGGGGGCAGGAGGAGAAGGGGATGACCAAGGAGGAGATGGCTGGATGGCATCACTGACTAGATGAATGTGAGTCTGAGTGAACTCTGGAGATGGTGATGGACAGGGAAGCATGGCGTGCTGTGATTCATGGGGTTGCAAAGAGTCGGACACGACTGAGCAACTGAACTGACTGACTGACTGACTGATACTGTATTGGTGTTTTTCTGTCTGGCTTACTTCACTCTGTATAATCAGCTTCAGTTTCCTCCACCTCATTAGAACTGATTCAAATGTATTATTTTTAATGGCTGAGTAATACTCCATTGTGTATATGTACCACAGCTTTCTTATCCATTCGTCTGCTGATGGACATCTAGGTTGCTTCCATGTCCTGGCTATTATAAACAGTTCTGTGATGAACATTGGGGTACACGTGTCTCTTTCACTTCTGGTTTCCTCGGTGTGTATGCCCAGCAGTGGGATTGCTGGATCATAAGGCAGTTCTATTTGCAGTTTTTAAAGGAATCTCCACACTGTTCTCCATAGTGGCTGTACTAGTTTGCATTCCTACCAACAGTGTAAGAGGGTTCCCTTTTCTCCACACCCTCTCCAGCATTTATGGCTTGTAGACTTTCGGATTGCAGCCATTCTGACTGGAGTGAAATGGTACCTATGTGGTTTTGATTTGCATTTCTCTGATAATGAGTGATGTTGAGCATCTTTTCG